>JAFEMH010000960.1:0-440000 GCA_022495995.1 Adenophora triphylla var. japonica | reverse complement strand
TTTACTGCAATTTATGTAAAATCGTAACTAGGTTCATTTCCTAGATATTTTGTTTTGGCGGCAGCCCAATACCAAGCCACAGGAATTGGAAGAGTAATTTTTGTTCCACCTACCTCATTTTGTTGGTCCAATCCAATACCAAGGCTTGGAATTGAGGTTGTCAAATATTGTAATCTTAAATGCATCTGCAAACACATGTATGATTCCCTAATCTTGGTACCATAGACGCAACTCTCCTAGTAGTCTTTGATAATCTGGTCCCCTGTTTAATTTTTCTATTTTACATTTTTCAATCTTTTTTTTTTTTACCATCTCTTCACCTTTTCATTGTTTTCTCACCTCTTCATTGACGAGTTCATGCTACAATTCATGTTAGCCGACCCCGAATCATTTCGGGACCAAGGCGCTATTGTTGTTGTATGACCGTTAAACTGGAAGTCAATGGCTCTTTTCGAGATTAGGGCTTTTCTGTGGGCTTTACTGTATAATAAACTCAATATGATCAAGTGCAGTTCATTAGGCTTAAGGGAAGTAGTCTACTTTTTCTCTTGTCAAAGAACAGAAAAAAAGATTTTCTTTTCCCCAAATGAGGCATTTTGGTACTGTATAAATTTACTTAAGAGTTGAGTCGCTAACTATCATATCGTCATCTTCGCTTGAAGCTGTAGCATGGGCCAATACAACAACAACAAAGCCTTAGTAACAAAATGACTGTCGTATGGACTCGTAATATGGCCTAAACGTCAACTTCTTTAATTTTAGTGAAAAGAAACACAATAATTTTGAGACATGAGTATAACTTTTATCATATGTTGAAATTGAAGTAAATTGACTCTTTCTTTAAATACCTGCAGATTGATGTGCTGGAGGTAGATGGATCTTACTATGGTATGCAGTTACCTAATCACCTTATCTGCATGGGGAATTTCTTGCTTTTCAATGTTCTAAATACAAAATTCCCTCCTCCCTCACTTGTTTGATTTTCAATTTCTAATCAAACAGATAACTTTCTGGAAAAGAAAAACAGGGTTATTTCAAAGAATGAAATGCAGTCCAAATATTACTTTTTCAAAATGATTTGCTCCCTCTGTCCCGGATTCCGGAATAAATGTCGCAGTTTCTATTTTGGCTTGTTAGAGAATACATGTCGCATTTCTAAAATTAGCATATAATGTTTTGTGATCTCCCTAAATTGCCCTTCCTTAAAACCATTTTCCTAAACACACGCTCTCGTAATGCTATTCTGTGTAGTAGTATTACACGAAGATTTCAAACATACATACCTCTGTCATGGTTATACAATGCAACCTGTGTAAAACGGGTTCCATAGTCCATTGTCCCTGGACTCCCCGTCATTTCCGTAATGAGTAGGGGCAGTTTAAGAAACATATAAAAAGCTTAAAAATGTTGACTTGTCTACTCTGACATTTATTTCGGGACAGAGGGAGTATGCTTTAAGGTTATGTACTTGATCCAGGTTTTTCTGGCTGTCACCGATTTGAGGCTCATCAGCGCCTAGGGCTTCCAACAATCCGTTGCAAAATCCGACGAGGAACAAAAGAGACTTTGAGGTTTTCTTTCATTTACATTTTCACATTCATTATTTTTTGCTATTTGATACAGAGCAAGTGTTGTGATTGCATTGTCCTACATCTTCCTTCCATTGCAGGCATCACCTCCGCTGAGTTGAAAAGAAAAGAAAAGAAAAGAAGCCTATCTATAGTATAAATCAAAGCTGGGTGGGCACTGTAGAATGAATAGTTTCATGTGAGGAAATGACCATTTTGTCCTCACTATTCACTCCCTTTCCCATTTTACCCTCTCTCCATTCACGGTTTAAAATCTATAGTATAAATCGAAACCCTTTTGAACAGTTTCATGAACAGTTTCAAAGGGAAAAAATTCTATTTTGCTCTCATATATTTGTTTGTTTCTCATTTTGTTCTTAAAAAAATTATTTAATTTTTAAAAAAAAAAATTAAAAAAAAAAAAATTAAAAAAAAAAATTACGCGGCCTTATACATTTGTCTCTTTCCCATTTTACCCTTAAATTTTTTTTTTAATTAAAAAAAAAAAAAAGGTTTTCTCGGACACGTGCTTAATTAAAAAAAAAAAAAAAAAACAAACGTGTCCTCGGACACGGGCTTATTCTAGTAGTTTGATAATTCAACCCATCTGGTAACTTTGATGTTGTAAGTGAACATGTTGTCTGATGTTTTCGTCTTTTAAGGTTTAAAGACCTCTTGCGTCATATACATGGTACCATTGTTGGTCGTCTATATTTTCATCATGTATCGCCAGCCCTATTATAGTATAGGGAAACACACACATTTACGTGTTGTAGAAACAACGCAAATCTGTGTTTACTTCCAAGTGATTTTAGATTATTTTTTGTCGCCTTGGTTGTCTTTCTTGTGAAGTGTACGTGTGCGGTGGGCCAGTTTTCGTTTTATTGAGTGGTCATTGCGAGAGCGACACATACATTTATGTATTGATCTTGTTTGGAAGAAATAGTTAGTCATGGGTAACAACTCCATTACGACCTGAACATCTTTGAAGACTACACCACTGGAGTTGTTTCTAACTCCCATTACTTGTTTTGCTTCTCCGGTCACTAATTCCAGCAGTGGTCCGGCAACTCCACTCCACCAACTCAAAACACAAAGTATTTAAAATGTTTTGAAAAGTCAAATGTGACATTTGTTTCAGGACGGAAGGAGTATTAACAATCAAAAAGTCGTAAATTACGGAAAATACACTCGGATCCAGTGGAAATGCAGAAAATGATAGGACAAGTGTTCAGATTTGGCTCACTTTTCTTAACGTTCGTATAACATTAATGACTCAAAACACTTCGAATCTCGAAACATGCCAAAGAAATCCTTAACATATGACATAAATTTTAGGAAAACTACACAATAATTAACTCTTAGAAACAACATTCAACACTTTCTTATAGCATATGAAAAGTACAAATTACAACATAGAAAACACATAAATTTTCAGACGTATGTATCACCGGCATTCCGCTCCGACATTATCTTGGCGGGTAATTCTACTTATATGATATGGGACCAGATCTCGACACTGCAAACCTTGGCAATGGACTGGGACCCCTACTTCCAGATGTTGACCCTTCAACATGCTTCACTTTCCGGCTTGAACTATATTCTAACGGACCTGATCGTCTCGCGTTTCGCTGTTTGTGATCATTGCTTCTTAGGCTTCCACTGTCAGCATCATATTGTTGATGATGATCTTGGCTTTGAATCGATGATGATGCCTTAAGGTAACCAGAATCATTACCACTTGATCGAGGAGTTGCATCGCCTCGGGGTTGCCTGATGACAGGAGATCCGTGTGATAGAGACACTGCAGGTGAATGACGTGGCGATCCATGGAGTAATGAGTGGGGACCGGAGGGAGAAGTTGTGTAGTACTGGCTATATATTGAACGGAGAAGAGCATAAGGAATGTGAGGCTCAAGTGAGCTTCGTGGTACGTATGGTGAGATCTCACAGAATTGGTCCAAGAAGATTAACTTTGACACAAGATGAGACCTGCACAAACGAGAGATTATGATCTTGCCCATTATGCCATCGATTTGTGCTACTCCCTCCGTCCAAAAATGAATGACCATTATGCATTTAAGGTCATTCTTAAAAAGTTGATTTTTAGTAGAAAAAAAATCAAATTGGTAAAAAATCATTTAGGAACAAAGTTTTTTGAAGAAAAAGTTACATAAGGTCATTCATTTTTGAACGAAATAGGTAATTCAATTTGAGACGAGAGAGTATGATCTCCCTGGGTAACAATACCTCTCGAAAACAAAGACCAAAAGTAACTATAAACAATAAAGAGTCCAACATCAGATGATAGAAACTTGTCAGATGTGATGATTTTCTGGGAGCATGGGACATTAGATGTTTTGTATAGTATTTAGATGGAAAGAAATCATAATTTTTAGAAACTATAACCTTCCGTATCATCTTATATGGGAGAGAGTGGTTTCGTCAGTATCTCTCTGGGCTTCGACTTTTCTTTCCAGGGGTTATATTCTTCTGTTTTGAAGTTCAACTGGGCCACTACAAATGTGTAGCAACTGGATTGCTGCTGTTGCCTAGATTATTCTTATATATAAATATATATATGTATATATATATATATATATTTATATGTATATATATACATATATATATATATATATATATATATATATACATATATACATATATATATATATATATACATATATATATATATATATATATATATATATATATATATATATATATACATATATATATATACTCCCTCCGTCCCACGTGAATGCAAACTTATTTCTATTTTGGTCCGTCCCACGTAAATGCAAACTGCCCAAAATGGAAACAAATTTATTATTTTATATTCACCCTACCCCACCCACTCATTCTCTCTCTTCATTTTTCATCATACAATTTATTCAACCAACCTACTATTAACTCCACTCATTCTCTCTCTTCATTTCCTACCACACATTTTCATTATCTTAATAATATTTCTTAGTTATTGTGCCCACCAAAATGGTTTACATTCACATGGGACGGAGGGAGTATATATGTATATATATATATATATATATATATATATATATATATATATATATATATATATATATATATATATATATATATATATATATATATATATATATATATATATATATATATATATATATATATTATTGTATTTTCCTGCCTTCTGTTTTTGATGGACTCCTTGTCCATGTGATTGTGTGTTCCTTCTTTTCTTATATAAAGAAAAATGACTGTGAAAGTGAACTCACACCTAAATAAACAAATACTTCCTACGTCCCAGCTAGAGCCGTCAAGTTGGGACGGTCTCGTCAGGACGTCCCGTCCCGCCATACAAATGGGACGGGATGGGACGGAATATTTTAGTCCCGTCCCGTCCCGTATCGTCCCGTTCCCGTCGAGGGACAACTTATTTTTATCCCGTCCCGTCCCGTCCCGTTTTCCCGTATTGACCCGTACAAGTATTAGGTCTCACTTGTGAAGATCTGTAATTGGTCTTGCTCAGAACATCTTCCTTCTTTTTTAACAAAAAATATTGTTATCATACTGGACAAACCTGCAATGACATAATCTTGGAACCGAACAATCCAAATATCCTCGTTTGAACAGAGCTGTTATCAAGACATGCTTTCATTATTGCCACTTAATGTTCATGATACACATTAAACTGTTAATGTCATGTTGAATGTCCATTATTAACATAGCTACTCACGTAATTCACTAGCAAATACAAGATGTGTTGCGCGGCCACTTCTTAATCGAAGACTTCACAATCTCAACTGTCAAAGAGAGCTCCTGTGCGTAGAATAAACTTGTTCATTTTCTTCTTAGGGAGAAAGATAAACTTAATTGATGACGAAGTATTTTCGTCCCGTTTGGGTCCCGCGGGATCCCGCGTCCCGCAAATGGGACGGGATGGGACGAAGTATTTTCGTCCCGTCCCGTTTTGTCCCGTCCCGTTTCGTCCCGTTTCCGTCGTGGGACAACGTAATTTCGTCCCGTCCCATCCCGTATTCCCGTATTGACGGCTCTAGTCCCAGCTCAATCAAGACCAATTTTTTTTGGCACAGTGATTAAGGAAAAGTAGCATAATCTATATTATAAATGACAACATGCCAACTCAGCATGAACAGTACTGTGAATAGTTTCAAGCGGCGAATTTCCCATTTTGCCCTCATACATTTGTCCCTTTCCCATTTTGCCCTTAAAATTTTTTTTTTTTTTAAATTAAAAAAATAATAATAAAAAAAATAAACCGTGTCCTTGGACACGGGCATGTACTAGTACTAATAGTGGATGAGATGTTGTGAGTATGAAAATTAAAGTACGAGAGAGAATGGGAGGTAGGAATAGTAAGTGGATTGTTGTTATGAGTATGACAAGTGGGTCCCATTAAATAAAAAAATATTAAAACTTTGCCATTTTGGGCAGACTCGATTGAGGTGGGACAGACGAAAAAGGAAATAAGTTTCAATTGAGTTGGGGCGGAGGGAGTATGATGCCATGCAGCCGAAATAAAACCTTCAAAATACATTTAATCTAGCATGACTTTCTTTATAAAATGACATGGAAACATGCTTGATATTTATCATTTACCTGTCAATTTCGTTCCATGAATCTAATGTGATCCCTGCAGAAATTTTGAGAAAGAGCTGCAAAGTAGACTTAATGTTTGTTTCAGCTGGCAAAGGGTCCTGTGTTTCACCATCCACCGCATCACCAACTAGGCCATTTGGTAATAACTGTTTCTGCTGATGTTCCCTTCCAATTCGGACAAGCTCGCTTCCAGCAATCACAGCAGAAATGCACCTGCAACGCAAAATTTTGTAACTTCGTTACAATCGAGACAGATAACCTTAACCTCATCTGCTTGTCAAAGTAGTTAGCATAGTAACTGCCCGTCTTATCCAAATGAGCCAGTGTAGGCATAATGAGATCCCTTATAGTCCAGACAGCTATCAAATACTCACTCCGTTCCATAAAGATAGACCCACTTTTTTTAGATAATTATGATTGAACTTTGACCAATAATTTATTTTAATTTATTTATCCAAATGGAAATCTAAAAATTTATTTTGATAGTACTGTTAATGTTGTACTAATAACGTTTTAGAATTTCATTTGGATAAATAAATTAACATATAATTTTAGTCAAAGTTCAATCAAATTATAAGAAAAAAAAAAAAGTGGGACTATCTTTATGGGATGGAGGAAAGGAGAAAGATGAACAAAGAAAAAAAAAACTCAAATTTGCAGAATCAAAAGTTGCAGAAGTCAAGACAAGCCTAGGTGTGCTGCATGGATCAACTTATAATTGACCGTGTAAGCATTCAGACCTTGCCAAGCAGTGAATGTTGTTGTTGAAGCCTCCAGTGTCAACATTAAAAGCAGTAGAGTTCCAGATATTGGAAGTCATGAAAGTGGAAAATAAGTAAGGGAGCAAGTTCCAAGAACCATCATTTGCACCTCCCACGTCTTCCAAAATTGCTCTCACCCACTCCGAATCGTGATCATTTGATACACTTACACTATTTGCAACCCTTCTCATCCTCCTAATTTCCCTTTTGTCAGGAACTTCATCAGGTAAATGGTTTACAACCCCAGATAATAATGAATGTATCAAAGGTGCACCTTCTTCAAGGACAGCTCCAGCCGCTTTTGATAGGAGACAATCAAAAGAAATCGCTTGGCCCGCTTCAATGCAAAACCCAACCACTGTTTCCAAATCAAGAATCTGTTTCACGTTTGCTTCTCTTTCAATTCGATCACCCAAATGAATACTTCCAGCAATTGCCTCTAATGCCTCGCGGTTTGCTCGAAGTGATGTGTCAATGCAGTTAAGAAGTGCAGCTGTGTGTTCTTTCATCATTCTGTCCAGCCTGTCAACTCCATAGCCGCCAAAAATGCGAACAAAAGCTTGCAATTCTTTTAAATCAGTCACTGATTCAGCAAAATAGCCCCCGACAGGTCTGGTGCTTTTAAAGCACCTACGAAGGGGGGCAAAAAGAATCCCAGCACCAGAAACATCTTTGACAATGTTTTCAATATACCAGCTGCATACTGCTTCAGTGGCTGATCCAGTGTGTTGGTCCACAGGCTTCTCAAACAAGTGTAAACCAGAAACTGGTCCTGAGAAAGCTTCTGTTAGTAAGACTTCTCGGATTCCCTGGGTTAGGTCCATGCTAATATGCTGCTCTGCCAAATGGACTATGGTTATGTGTCTACGAATCAGAGACTCCAGAACTGAAGGACGTTGAAGATCATTATCAAGTTTCAATACTGCAAGCAGCCTTCTTCTGAAGTTCCCGATGATGCATTCCCTCATGTACTGCATTGCATCAATTCAAGTTCAAAAAGGATCTAAATATAGGGGACCTATACTCAGAATCTTACAATTTTGATGGGTGCTTCTGGGAGTGCCAAGTATAAATGATCTAGTTGCGCCATATGAAACTAAGCATATTCAAAGGTCCATTGCATGCACATACACTCAAGTTTATGCTCTAGGTTCTTATTCCCACAGAACTACTCCCTCCATCCCGAAATGATCTTCCTACTTTTTTGGTCGTTAACGCAAAGGTACTTTGAGCAATAATTTTAGGTTGATTTAGTTATCCGAATGAACATCTAAAAATTGTTAGTGATAGTATTTATAATGGTGTATCGATAACAAGTTCTAAATTTTCATTAGGATAACTTAATCAACCTATATTTTTTGCTCAAAGTACCTTTGTGTTAACGACAAAAAAGTTGGAAGATCATTTTGGGACGGAGGGAGTACTTTCAAAGGGATTTATAAAAGACATCTCGGCAACGGGTGAGAAGTCCTTTGCCGGCTAGTCAAGTCAAGCCGGTCATAGATTAAAAGACATCAAAAAGTATCTCAGGTTTCAATTCAACAGGTATATATCCTGAAATAGGCAACACTGATAATTTTAGCACAAATTTTATTTGTTAAGACAAACAGAGACTTGACATTCCAAAAGATCATTATAATCTAAGGAGGGCCAAGATCAACTTCACATTGTATCAATGGTTAATTACAAACACATGAATGTGTTCTTGGGTCATTTGTGTTGCTTAACTTCAGGTATAAAGCTTTCATTTTCAAATAAATAAATAAAATGTTTGCCAATCATTCCAAGCCCGGCCTAGCAATCTTAATTAGCTCTCACACAAGCATCACACAAAAGCAAAGATCACAGCTGGCGTAGAGTAACTTCTTGGTCAAGTGGTTGTAAATAGGACAACCACGCCAAAATAGTGAATCATTCCACGTTAAAAAAAAATTAATGCAAAGGTTGTATAGATTTATTTATGTTACAAATCAGAAAAAAGTAAGGAGTATGTTTCAATATAAAACGTTGCAACCTGGGCCTTTAATTCGGCAGGTTTCCCGCCCCCTAGCATCTCAAAAATTTGGGGGTTCATACGCCGACATTCATCCACATATTTAAAGAAAAACGTCATGCATATTAACTAAGAAATCAATACAAATAAACTAAAAGCAAACATGGTGGCATTTACCTCCCTCAGAACAAAGACATGGTTAAGTACACATATAGGCTCCATATCATTCAAAACCGAGCAAAGATTTGTTAACCTCTGCATTGCAGCTTCTAACCTGTCATAACACCAGACATGATATACTATCAAATGAGTGTTTTATCCCAGGATGAACATATGATACGTCCCCAGGGTCAAGTGCCTTACATTTTGATTGAGTTGTTACTTTCGGGATAGCTTTCATAGCCTGGAAAATGGAAACCGGATAAGCCCTTGGGGGATTTTGTCGAAGGAATAGAAATTCTGGATGTCATATTCATGAGAATAGCAGCCTGCTCTGGGAGAAGCTGAAAAGTATTGCTAATAAGCGGAGGAATTAAAACAGCACAAATTTCTAAAGTCAAAAGCATGACAAAGAAGTAATTACCTGCATCTCCAAAGAGCCAAACCCTCCTTCAGAATCAAGAATATTAATTAGCCCTTCCAATCCTCCCATGATGGACTCAATAAGAGATTCAACATATAGAACAGCATCACGGCCAATTCTAGTCATCTGGATCCAATCAATTAACCATCATTTAACTTCCATTAAGGGTGACAAAGCATTATAGCAAAAGCCATACATTAGAGTACAATCACGATGTTGGAAATTAAAAGCATGTTGCAGTTTAGTAAGTCAGAACATTGTCAAATTTTCTTTTCATCCAAAAATGGTGCCACATAATGTACCTGTAATATTACAACGTTAAAACTTGAACTAGGCAGCTTCACCATCTCCGACAAGAAGATTATGCTTTACTAGCTACATGGAACCGTGGCGATATAAAAACCGTCTTTTTGGTTTTACTTGGAGTAGAAGGAGTTGTCAGTTTTAAAATCTGCTGCTGTGATCACGGTCAGCAAAGTCTTTCAAAAACAAAGGGCTCAAGCATGGCTCTCATAAAGAACAATAATGTAGACCCTTGGGAAATTTAAGAATGCATGGGGACTCATGAAAAGGGGAGTTCTTCGACAGGAGTCATGGTAAGCCATATGGGACTCCATCCGCAAGGATGGGACTATGGTGGACTTAGTGACACAATGACCCATATAGGACACCTTTTGTACTGAATTGCACACACTTTCCCAACAAATGAAGTCAAAAATAAAGAAGTACAATATCATGGATCCTAGAAAGAACAATAATGTAGACACTTTTGGGGTTGTGGGAAGACACGGAGACTCATGACAAGTGGAATTCTTGGAGAGAAGTCATGGAAGGTCAAATGGGACCCCCTCTGCAAAGAGTAAATATTGAGCGTAACGGTGATACAACTCATCCACTGAAACAATGTCCTGAAATCACGTGATTGGTTTAACTAAATCTAACAGTTTTATTGCATGGTGATACCATGTCAACAATATTATCAAATTTGTTCCTCTGCAAGGATGGGGCAAACGACAAAGTAAAGCAATGACTCAGTTACCCATAAACATAAGCAATATGACTATAGGTAGTGGACACTTGCAGAAGATTGCTTAAATGTGGGAGATGAGCCAACACAATCCCTTTATTAAAGAAAAAGAGGCATGTAGGACTAGTAAGATCAATGGTTAATCTTGGGGGACCCCGATGATGTGGCTGACCTACCAGTGTGGAGGAGATCATTCACATGGAGCAGGAGTGAATATCCTCAATTTTCGGCTTGTTATTCAACAGCTTATGCTGTTGCTTAGGTATTAGCCCCATCTAATTTATTACTTATTACACTGTCACCAAGCGCAGCTCACTGCGTCCCTTTAAAAGAAGTATCCCCATACCAATAAGAATTTAAGCGGACAAACACCTCAGATATTCAAAGTGTGTTTGTTTGAGTGGAACACATGGACTAGCTCACTCAAACATCAACATAAAACTCACGATAAGCTAACAAAACCGACTACATATATGTAGTGAATCATTGACATAGGGTATACTGACTAGATATCTACAAATTGGAAGCCCATGCAATGCTCATGGGTTCTACAAGAGTTCCAGAGTATTGCTGACCTAAAGGGAAATGTCATGCTAGTGTTCACCAACACACAACAATTAAGACCAAGAGGTCAAGGAACAAAACTAACACAATTAGTGTTGGATAACAACAACAACAACAACAAAGCCTTAGTCCCACAATAATTTGGGGTCGGCTAACAAAGCCTTAGTGTTGGATAATATAGAATAAATTATAAATGTATAAATATCCAAATGGATTTGTTAAAGACACATTATTTTGAAAAGATGTGACTCTTCAAATAGTGTCTCTTGCAAAAGACATATATTTGAAAGTAAAAGACACATCCCATTTAGAAGGTGTAACTTTTCAAAATGTGTATTTTGGAAGTCATCTCCTCCTCCAAAGACGTGTGATTTTTCTATAAATTGGAGGGACTTCCATTCATTTGGGAAAACTGATAATCATTATGGAGAGGACTGTGTTCCTTGCTTCATTGTGGGCATCCCCATTGAGAGCTTAATGAAAATAAACATGAAATATGAAACCACGAATCCAGACAGGGCCTTGGTAAAAGTAATCAAGATATTTTTGTTTTCAAAGAATTTGAATTTAATGAAAAAATAAATAATTCTCATTCTGTTCTGAAAGATAAAGCTGTCGCGATGATTTTCCAGGCATCTATCACACAAATTTGTGGCAAGTTAAGAACTAATCTACACAGGAATCATGCTATTTTCTTTCGTTTCTTTTTCCCTTGCAATATTTTGTCCATCCATATGTAATCAATTCGGCTACCTTGTATGTACAACTCAAATTGTTGCAACCAGATTCTAGGTGTGCGTTAAACAAATTTGTTGGCATGTTAAGCAGTAATCACTAAAAAGGGATCAAGGTCTTAATGATATTAACAGCATGAAAATGAAATACTGGAACAACATCCGGTAACGCCTTGGGGAAAAAAGAAATAAAGCCATGTAATAGACAGCTATCCATTTTGACAAGTATCTGAAGATACCTAGAAGGAAGATTAGTTACCTCCTCAGGTACAATTGCAGAAGCACACTCAGGGAAACTACTAGCAACCCCAAGCCATGCACAGCAATGCTGAGGACGCCCTTCAGGTCCAAACATAGTGTTCCTGAAAACCTGTTATACTCTAAATTCAGATGAAAGCAACAAATTAAAATAACAAAACTGGTAGCTGCAATTTCGGCTAATAAAGCGAATACAACCACCGGAACAGAAAACTTAAACATACTGTGGTAAGATGCTGATGATAGAAATAGAGTTGCTTCAGACTCCCGTGTTTTGAAAGTTGAGTTTCCAGTTCATCAACACATCTGCATTTACACAAACTTATTTCCCTAAGAATAGCACTTTGAGGATGTAATAACATGTAAACAGTTAATAAGACTGCAATTAATGAAGTTACCATAAAAGCCAGCTAGACCCAAATCAACTATAAGAAGACAAACCAAGTGAATTTTAGAGAATACTCCCTCCATCCCATAACAAAGTGCACACATTTCCATTTTCGGTGTTTCATTGATAAGTCCCATTTCTCAAAATGAAAATTCTATAATACTTTTTTATTCAATGGGACCCACTTGTCGTACTCACAACAGTTATCTACTATTCCCTACCCCACTTTTTCTCTCCTACCTCACTTTTCATACTCACAAGTCACATCACCTATCCCACTACCAATATTTTTGAATATATATACTCATCTTTAATTCCTATGTGTCCCCAAAAGTGTGCACATTGATATGGGACGCAGGGAGTACTCCTTAACTCAAAGGCTTCTGAGTGAGACCGACAGGAAAAATATTGAATGTGAGGAAGCCTGTAAAATTAGCCAACCAGTTTCGTTAATAGTAAGACAAAGCACCTGGACCAATTATATGCAGCGTTTCCTTCTGACAACAAGCCTTCTTTTCCGGTAGAAACAGTAGCTTTCTCTAAATGCCTTATGTTTATAGATGATCGTGCAGAAGTGACAATCATCAATACTAATAACCAATCCTTGCGTAACTCCTGGCAGTTCAAAACATGTATAGTTCTTAGAAATCTAGCAAGAAAACTAACAGCAATAATAACAAACGACAACAACAGCCAAGGAATAGCAGCAACAATAATAAGCCTCTGACAACGACAACTAAAGAGCAAGTAGAATGTAATAACATATTCATTATGTGAAAAAGATTTCATATCTGTTGCACATGAATCAAGGGATTTTAACAGCAAATGAAGATAACTTAGAAAATCTGCCAACTGGATAGATAGTATTATGAAAGTGGTGGGAAGATATGAAGTCAAGAATAGCCCATGCAAAAACCATGAACAGAGCGTGGGATCTTCAAGTTACACTTCAGATTTATATTTCACAGGGTACTGACAAAGTTGACAGCATAAATTCTTATTTCCAAGAACATAAGAGGTGGTCATTAGAAGGGAGTAATGCCAAAAGGAAGTCACATGCAAATCAAAACAAGTCCTCAAACATCCTCATCAGTAGGATCTCAATCGCATCCCCTCTCATGAAACATGGCTTGAATATTGCCTATGGTTCTGTGTTCCAGTGAAGAGATAGAGTGAAGGAAAAGAAATTGTGCCAGCAAAGGTCATACGTATTACACTTTCCGGTGAGGAAATAAAAACATGTGGGTCCCTTTGAGCAAAAAGTATAACCAAAGACCCTACTTATGTCATTAGGAATGTTTCTTTCACATTACCACAAAAAACTTTCAAGAAATATATTTGCATTTCAGGAGGAACAGGAAACATGAGTCCTGAAAATAAACCCATATGTTCCCGGTACCCCTATTCTGAAGGTGGTCACAGAATCAGCTTGATATCAGGAACCTTTTGTAAAAGAGGTCAACGCAAGTTTCACATGAATGGATAGACTTTAGATAGTGGTCTTTCTGCATTTACGTAGTGGTGTCACTACTGATCGGATCTTGCAACGGAGTTGACTTCATTTCAGCTGAGGGGGATGAGGCAGAGGAAAAAGCTAGATAATCCAAGGAATCAATACATATATGTAATGACTGTAGGCCAAAGTCAAGGCCCAGTAGTGAATTTAAGGAATTATTTTGTAAAAAAAATTATCTAAGTGGCTAATTTCTATGATGCTCAGACTCTTTGTTTTACCCCGCGGACCCTTGTCAACAAGACTAAAATAGGAGTGTTAGACACGGGTACGGCGGGGTAAACCAAAGAGTCCGAGCATCAGAGGCTAATTTCAAGTATGTCCTTTATTTGGTTTCCACTTTAGTTCAGAAACTAGAGAAGTGACATTAATTAGTTTGGAGAACTCCATCCCCGTGGCTAGTAGCTATCAACCAATATATATGCCCCCTAGCTAATAGCAGACAATCATGAAGCAGTGAAGTGAGCAAATTTGCCGAATAAACAGGGAAAGTGACAACAAAGAATTTGTGTTAGAAGCTTGTGAGACACCGTTATGCCACACTTTCAAAACAAGGGGGCAAATATAGTATAAGGTGGGCCTTCCTATGCTTATAGAAGCCATGGTATAAGACTCTGCTCCACGCGTACTACATGCTAGGGCTATTAGAAGTGCTGGTCTAGCCAACCTGCGGTATGAAGAGAATATAATAAAGTCTGTGGTTCCATCTCAAAACCAATTGCCTATGAGAGGAGTAATCCAAGATCTTTATATATTTAACGCAAAGCTTGTTGATTCTCAATGTGAGATAATTGCTTCAACAAGCCCCCTCACACGTAGCCGAACTTAGGGCTAACACGTGAACACATAGACTTGGATGGCGCAAAGCTAGATCATTGTGGGCCTCTTTGGGCTTGCATGTGTAGAGAGCCTGCTCTCTGATACCACCACGATAAAGTCTTGGGTTCCATCTTAAAACCAATTGACTATGAGAGAAGTTGCCAAAGATCTTTATACATTCAAGGCAAGCTTGTCAATTTTCAAAGTGAGATAATTGATTCAACATAATACATAGTATATTCGTACAAGTGTTAGGCCAGAGGTACTGTCCTAACTTTTATACCACTCACGCTCCGGATCATCATAATGTTTACAAAATTGTTGACTAAGAAGATGGTCAAGGTCGACTGGGACAACCAAAACCAAGGCAAACACACTTGGATCCTTAACATGGAGATAACACTACAGGGATCTTTTTCAACGAGATCCTGACACTTTAGAATGTTCAAATGTAATGAGTCTCACATGTAAGTCACTTATGACTTTAATGAGGATCTTCCCATCAACGAGGTCGCGTTGTTTATGTGTTGAATCTAAGTCAGACATAGGGTTTTTATGAAGAAACAAGATCTAGACATGCCATATTGTTCCAAATGGGAAAGACCAACACCAAGTACTATCTTGGTATGAATAGTACATTCTATCATTGGGGGGGGGGGGGAATGTTACCTAGTTACCCGAGGGGAAGAAGCTTATGCTAGTAACTATCTCTAAGAACACTTGTACTAAGATACTTTGGGGGCCTTGTAGGAAGATTAGACCAATCTAGGAATATTACTCACTAGAAATAGAGGCTTGGCCTCGTACCAAGGGGATTAATCCAGGACATCCTAGCAAAGAGTTCTCTCCAGAGAACTACTCCCTCTCGTCCAGAATCCATGCTACATCTTCAGGATATTGCTTATATCAGTCATTACCCCCTCCCTTTCGGGTGGCTAGACCTTATTTCCACCCTCTTAACTTTATATTAGATGTTTTGAGTGAGTGGGACACCGACACCAAGTAGTCTAAACTACCTAACTCTAGATTGTAACCACAGTATTACATCCTCGAGAGGAATAATTAATATAAAGGACTTATTTTGCACAGGGGATGATAGATGTGAACACCATGAACTACACATGATAATAATGTTTTTGACATGCATTATATATATACATTGTTAAAGGCTTGATATGTATGTGTGTATATATATATACTATCTCCGTCCCACTACAAACTACACACTTTCCTCGTATGGCGTCCCACTGCAAACCACACACTTCATAAAATGAAAATGTTTTATTAATTTTATATTAATGGGATCCACATGTTACACTCACAACAACAATTCAATTATTATTCCCTACCCCACTTTCTCCCTCTTACCTCATTTTTCATACTCACAACACCTACTCCACTAACACTTTCACTTAATTTCCGTGCAAATAGTACATGCATAGTTTGTAGCGCGACACTGCGACGAGGAAATATATATATATATATATATATATATATATATATATATATATATATATATATATATATATATATATATATATATATATATATATATATATATATATATATATATAGTCCCCCTGTCTCACGTGAGTGGATAGTTATTTCCCTTTTTATCATTCCCACATGAGTGGATACTTCCGCTATCATTTATTACTCAAAGTATTGTGAGTGCATGTGTTTTGAACTATGATTGGTTTGTAATACCCTGGTGTAGCACATTTGTTTATCATCATGTGTGGACGGAACGTGAAGGGGGAATGTTAATGCTTGATATACATAGTTGAGTACCTATATAACAGCATAAGCTTTTATATAATTTGGTAACTTAGCAGGCATCAACAAATCACTAAGAATCACCGAAATTTCTGATAATCAATATCACATATTAAAACATAGGTTGCTTAGATTTCTTACAGATAGATCACATGTGATGGCAGAAATATTTTCACCCTGTGGCTTGGGTATGTTTTCAAGATGCTGAACAATCCTTTGGAAAAGTCCTTTCAAGTTTCCATCCAAGTCAAGAGCCACCATTCCAGGAGTATTCAACAAAAACCTTATTCTTCCAGCAGATGATGATAGATAGGACAATGCATAGCCCCTGATGGCTGCAAAGTAACATGGGTATCTTTTAAGAAAAACATATTATTGCAGCGAAGAAGACTGCAATAGCAGCAAGATAACAATATATTAATAAGAAAAAAATTCATGTAACATCAGAGAATTTGGTAGCGAGGAGGTCAACTCAGCCCATCTTTTCTCCATGTCCACAAGTTCTTAATTTGTGTGTCAAGTCAAAGTGATCACTTATTTTGGATGGGAGGGAGTACTATTTGTAAATATACAAATTTCCTTTTATTAAAAAAAAATCAAAAAGAAGAGAAGAAAATCCATTATGTGTGCTAGTAACCAGCATTTCTGGAACTTAAGGAGGGAGACGGTTTGGACTTGGAGAGAAAGGTGGGGATATAGTACAAGGATGCGTAATAACAGCTATAACTGAGGAAGATAATTTCATTGATATTTTCTTTTCTTGTTTTAAATAAAAAAATCCTTAAAAGTGTAGTGCTAATATCATAATCACATGAAACCAAGTTTGCTTTGCGATATATATTGTATATCATTTTATTGTTTAAATTTTTTAGTTTATCCTTCTATTTTTGTTATTATCTCTCTTAGTTGTTGTTTTATTTATTTATTTTAATATTTTTCTCATTTTCTTTCTCATTGATACACATGAATGATCTATTAAAAATGTTGGATGAAAAACAAAAGTCTTACTATATAGTTAAATTTAAGTCAAATCAATACCTACACATATATTAACATGGGAAAAATGGTCATTTCATGTACTATGAAAGATTTAATATTATTTGTACATTCAAAATGGAAAATTGGTTGTTCAATTAAAGTTGATGTGGTCAATGACCAAAATACTAACAAATTTAAATGGAGGGAGGCCCCTGAGTTTTGGCCAAAAAGAGGACAATGAGGTTTACCAAACCTCATGGGATGGCATTTGGGATATGCCCCCATATATACCTACCCTATGATGCTCGGACTCGGGTACGAGCATAGTTGCGAAAGGCTAGCGTCTCTCTCGCCCGCCTTGCCTTTTTGGCGCATTTAGGGGTCGACCACCTTTTAGTTTTATGGCGGGCTGTTGTGTGCCTTCTTGGCACAGGCAAGGCCTTTCATGGTTATAGCGAGAGCCACGAGGAGTCCGCCTTTGTCAAAAGGTACAATAGGCGTATGTGTAATGTTAAAATAGGTCATTTTATAATTTTAGTTTTAATATTTTTACTTAAACTGCGTTCTTTTGAGAAAACATAGGGTAAAGATAGCTTGTATTGTGCATGATAAAGAAAGATATCCGTAATTTCTCTATAATGATCAAAAGAAAGTAAGTGATAAATAACGAATTAGAATTTAGAATGACGACAAAGAAGTGCGACAAAAACACTACCGATAGCTTGCTTTACTCCAATTTGAAAGGCAGTCTTGCAAATTTTATTATGTTTACTAATTTACTTTGTTTTTTTCGCTTTACTATGGGTCTCCTTTTGCCTTTTGAAGTTCTAACTATATCTTATGTTCATCTCTAGGTATGAAATCAAATGTTTGAAATTATATATTCAAATTCACTTATTTTCACAATTTTAAACGACTACTTGTTTACTGATTTGAACATCAAATGTGTTATTTGTCTTAGAATTCTCACTTTTAGGGTGTTTTAAAAGTGTTAAGTTGCTATTACATATGAAATTGTGACCTTTATTTAATGCAAAATTCTTGTTCTTAACATGTTTAAGTTTTGATTAGTATATTTTACATATACTACCCTCCGTCCCATTACAATGCGGACAGTTACTGTTCACGCGTAGATTAAGGAAAAAAATAATGATATAAATGTTGTGAGTGTAAAAGTAAAATAGGAGAGAGAATGAGTGGAGGGAATAGTAAATTATAATGGTGTTGTGAGTATTAAAATAATGTAGGAGAGAGAATGAGTGGAGGGAATAGTAAAGATTCCTTTCCATTTTAGAAAGTGTGATTTGTAGTGGGACGCCCAAAATAGAAAGTGTGTGATTTGTAATGGGACGGAGGGAGTATATTATTGTACTAGTCTTTTTGTTCTATTTTACCGTCTTTCTCGCCTTTCGGCCGCCTTTCAACCGCCTTGCCATTCACCTTTTCTAGGAACCTCTCGCTTTTCACCTTTAACACCTATGGGTACGAGTGTCCGACACGGGTACGAATCCGAGTGTTGATAATGCAAATCTCAAAATTACGGACTCAGAGGACAAGGCTTAGAAGTATCCAAATTTCGAATTTGGACTCGGCATCTCACAACACATAAATACTAATCTCTTCCATTAATTCTATTTCGTCAAAAAATAAAAATATTTATTCATACTTTAAGTATCGTAATTAATTAAATTTTATCAAAAAAAAAAATCCAATCCAATTTGAGTTGGTCTTATGAAAAACTAGTTTTTTCTTAAGATATGAAAAAACGTGTTTTCAAATTAAGCGGTGGCAATTTTGTAAATACTGGCAACCATGTTCAAAATAAACGGTGGCATTTTTGTAATTACCGGTTTCCGTTTATGCCAAATAATCGTTTAACAAACCGCCATGTGATAAAGTGCCGCTCATGTATCACAAATTGCCAAAAAAAGTGCCAATACCAATTTAACAAAGTGCCAGTGTAAACTGACACTGGCAATTTGTTTAACCGGCACCGGCACTTTTACACGGCACTTTTATAAACATGAACCGGCACTCTTCACACCGGCACTGCTCAACTAAAACGGCACTTTGTTACACTAATATTTTTGCCGGCTCTCAAAAACACAAGCACCGGCATTCAAAAAACCATGAACCGGCATTCAAAATCACGTACACCGGCACTCAAATACACGTACACCGGCACTCAAAAAACACCGATAATCATTTTTGCCGGCATTCAAAAATATGGACTCGGCACTCTATTATACACTAACCGGCACTCCAAAATACAATGGATCGGCACTCCAAAACACATACACCGGCATCTAATTACCTACCCATCAATGCATCAAATTCTCAAACCGGTACTTAAATTAACATGTACCGGCACTCGAAAAACATAGGCGGCATTCAAAAACAATCCTCAAAATTCCAAAATAAACCGGCATTCCACAATACATAACTAGCATTCCAAAACTATCAACCGGCACTCAAATTAAAATAAACCGGCATTCCCAAACCGATCCTCAAATTAATACTTATACACCGATTGGCCATCGGTGGTAGAAAGAGAGAATTGTGAAGGTCTCGTTCGTTTTCTCTCATCATGGAAGACGACGATGAAGTTCGGCGACGTCCTCCGCCTCGTAATTGAATTTGCCAACGCCGTCTCACCTGTTTCAAAACCAAATCATCTCGGTAAGCATCGTCTTCATCTTCCATTCTCGTTTCCGCCCAATTCAATTAGGGCTCCTGATCAATTTCTTCTTTGCTTATCGCATTAGCTCGGAATTTCCATCTGTTGGCCTAATTCGGAATTGGGTCGTTGTTTCGGGTTTGGACAGAGAGGGTCGCGTGAAGATTTGGGTGTGAGGAGAAGGTTTGGGCCGGAGAAGGAGACGGATTGAGGAAGAAGTCGACGCAATTGCGTCTAGAGAGAGAGGATAGAGAGAGAGGGTCTGCGTTGTGTGTCACTGTGCGTGGATTATGTGAGCGGTAAAACACGTTTTTTGTTAAGTTAACAAAAAACGCGTTTTTTGTGAGTTTTTGGCATCCAATTTATATTTATATGCTTACTGATTTTTTCCCTTATTTGCCTTATATTTCTTTATATATCATAGGTACACAATTGATTATTTTGAGATTGAGTTTTTTTTTTTTTTTTTTTGAGTGAAAAAGGTCACAATTTATAAATTTTTAAAATTACTACAATTCTTATTAATTATAATGCCAAATAAATTAATTCAAATTGTAGCTTGCAATTAAAAATAAATTGTGCACTTTTCAATTACTATTCAAGTTAGTATTCAATATCCATATCCCACGTTTGAGTTTTCAATGTACAACTGTCCCACCTTTGTCTCCAACTCACACCCAACTCCCAAGAAGAACCTTGTTCAACCCTTTTCAATCCAAGAAAATAACGTTTTCATATGAAACCTTTCTTCTTCTTTTATCTTCTAATTTAATGGCTATGAGAGAAATTTATGTGGATTCCGCTCCGTCGCTTCGTCCTGCCCTCCACCTTGTTCGACGACGGCGTTCTATTTTGGCCTTAACAAATTTTTCTAATTTCAGGTTCTTTTCCTCATCTTCCTTTGTTTTGAATTTCACAACACATCAGATTAATTGGGAAGAATGATAAAAAATTGATCTTCAATGAAATTCTTGTGAAAATTGGCGAGTCCGTTTTTACCCTAGCAAGTCTGACGCATATCCTGAGTCGGCTCCCGTGTCATGCCGACACGAGTACTCAGGGGTAAAATGCAGAGTCTGAGCATCACATTACCTACCAAGTATGAATATCAAATTGTCCCAAATAGCCTCCCAAGGCATATGGATGTTAAGATTCTTAATGTATCCAAATATATGCCATTAACGTGAGGGTATAATGGACATTTTACCATTATTCTGGATGTGGGACCCACTATAGTGCACAAAGAGATTAATTACCCGCTATAACAAACTTGATATTATTTTTTAATTAATAACTAATTTAATTTGAAAGTATAAATTAAAAAATACCAAAAATTAATTTTTTGGATCTGATAAGAATTTGACAAGTTTAACTATACTTTTTTTCATTTAAATTACAAAAAAAAAAAAACACTTTTACAAATTTCATAGTTTTTCAAATGTAAGTATTAAGATAATTTACCCTTCTATTAAAACAAAAGTCTCAATTAAAACTTTGCACTCCCTCCGTTACAAATTAAGATATGTATTCTTTATTTGGATGTTCTTAAACATGTGTCCACTTTTTCTTCTTGGAATGCTAAAATCACTTGTGACAACAATTCTGCTTGGGGAACTAGATCTAGAGCATTTGAATACAAATTGCTTATATTAATATAGTTAATTGGTAAAGAAAAAGAAAAAAAAAAAAAGAACGTACATATTATATCAATGTCATTTTAACCAAAAATTATCACCACCAAGTTCGTTTCTCTAACTACAACAATATTCACCATCACAAATCATCAAACCATAAGAGAGCCAGTCAACCACCTTCAAAGCCGAAAAAAAACTTCTAACAATATCTTTCTTTTATTTACTAGGGTATTCTAGGATAACAAACAAAGAGTAGTGTTGTTTTTTATTTAAAAAAAAAGAGCATGTAAGGTCTTAATTCTTTCTAATTCTTTTTTCATTTCAAATGAAAAGTTGTATTTGGTCATCTCCATTGTTCAGTGCAATAGCAGCCAATGTTAAAGTTAAGGAAAATAATACTTCAGGAACTATAAGTGTATTCAGTGAACTTTGGTAACAATATTTAAACAAAAAAATGAAAGACGAAATGGCTGGAATATACAAGATCATAGAGTTTGGGTTTTAGAGGACTCCGGGAATTATTCTTGTAAATCTTTTCTAAATTTCTTGATTCGAAGTCCCAATCCATCAGATTTTTCTCTTTCATCTTGTGTTTGGAAGTCCAAGTCCCCTTTTAAGATTCGGACATATATGTGGACTCTAGTGCTTAATAAACTCAATACTAACGATAAGTTGCAGCTTCGACGACCCTATAAATGTTTATTGCCAAATTGGTGTGTAAACTGCAAGGAGTCTGAAGAAACTTATGATCATCTCTTCCTCCATTGCAACCTTATTCAGTATCTTTGGAACCGATTGTTCGAGGTGACGAATGAAGTGTGGGTGTCTCCAGATCACATTTCTTTTCTTCTCGAGATTCAGTATAGAGGGTTTGGTAAAGAAGATGATTCGAGACGCTTATGGCAGTGCGGGGTTTTTGCAATTTGTTGGTGTATTTGGTTGGAAAGAAACGCGAGGATTTAAAAAAAAAACAGTATTTACCGAGGCATCTTTTATGGGATAAAGTTGTTTCATTAGCTTCGCTTTGGACAGAGATTAGGTTGCTGCAATTTTTTAATTTAGGATTCATGTATTTGTTTTGTTCTTTGTAATAGATGGACTTCTTGTCCATTTGTTTGTACTTTGTTTTTCTTTTAATATAATTCCTTTTTTCCTATCAAAAAAATCAAAAGCAAACATCTATGAGCATTTCCTTAGAACTGGAGATGGTTGATTCAAGATTCCACAATACCTGCAATATACTTGCGCACTAGACAGCAAAGACGGTCCATCCCATCCAATAAAAAACCAATAGTTGGATCACTTGGATCCTGTAAAAAAAGCCATGCATGTAAAGTTCTTCATAGACCCACTAGCCAATCACAATTAACATCAATATAAAATGATTTAGGTTACGAGTTTATGGAAGAGAATACAGAAATACCATGTCTACTGCCACCATTCGAGTAGCTTTAGATTTTGATGATGCAATTCCAACATGTTGGAAATACCATATAACTTCGCTTTGCGCTAATGCCAAAGCAGAAAATACCATCTGTTGAAATGACCACACTACATCAGTGTAAATTGTAGAAGTAAATTTAATCTTCCAGGTTGTATTAGCATTACCCCATAAACTAGAAAGATTTAATTGATATTTTCAGTATAAAAACGTACATAAGAAAATTTCATATCTTAACAAAGCATCAAACAAACCTAATGCTAATAAATGCAAAACAATGCAGCATTTGAACATCGTCACTTATCGTGCTATTATCATAGAAGATCTTATTTCATTTTATCTATTTGATTGAAAAAATAAATACATTAAAAATAGAGAGTGAAGTGGATAAGATATGCACCATTACAAAAAAAAAAAAAAGACACGAACACACAACATAAAGCAAATAGAGGGTAAACTATGAGCAGCCGTCCTCATCCTGCGTCAAGTCAACCTAAGACAAACCCTTAAATTTCCCTAATGCTTTATATCAAAGAGAGGATGAGGAGTCAACACAGTCCAACAGGAGACTCCAGGATAACTTTCTCTAATTAAATATCATTTGGCTTTCTTCCGATGCAAATGCACCACAAAAATGGCGAGCAGACTACATTGCCACATCAACTAATTTCTTTTCCTTTCCTCACCCCTCCATTTCTGGATCAGTAAGTCCTCTTCAAAAGCTTGATTAACCCAATATCACTAAAACTGCAAAATGTGACCCCCACAAAAGCCTAGCTACTTTGCAATGAAGGAGACTGGATGCCTGGAATGGTTTTTTTCTCATTAGGATAAGAAAAATCACGTGTTAGATCTGGTTAATCGAGTATTCCTCCGTATTACCTACACCTTCCCATAATACCTATCACATAGGCAAATACTTTAGATAAGTTGATGAGGAAGGGGATTTTTTTCTCATTAGGGGGAAAAGTTTCCCTAGATAGATTTTATTTCTTGAGTATTCCCACTTCATTGTATCCCTTTTCAAGATTCCACTAACGTGGCAAATATTAGTGTTCTAAAAATCGTTCACCTAGGCCACGCCTATGCGCTGGGCGGCCATAAAACATCATGATTAACTCCAAATCCGCCTAGAAACACGTTCGTCAGAAAATCATCGCCTATGCGCCATTCACACGGACTAGTCGGATTGGGGGCCGCCAACCGTCGAGATTTGTCTTTCTGTTTTAACACTTTTATAAAATATTGGTCCTAAATGGCGTCATTTCTTATTGGTATAAAATCCAAAAAAAATCCTCGCAGAAGACCGAATTGTAAATTGATTCATTAAAATCTCAAATCTCAATTTAGGGCTTATAAACGAAATTCCCAAATCAGTTCTCCTCTCATCTCGATCTCTCTTCATCTTCATCGGTTCGTTTCCAACATCGATTGTTGAGTCAAGGATTGAAAGGCTTCACCATCCTCCTTCATCTCACAGTCACATCAAGATATTTCACCAGGATACTATAAATCATGTTTAATTTTTCGGCCCCACCTAGGCCCCGTCTAAACCCTGTCCAGGCGTTTTAGGCGCTAGGCCCGACTCTGGTGCCTAGCTGTCGATTAGCGATTTAGAACCTTGGCAAATAATTCAGAGAAGATGATGAGGAGTGTTTGTTGGCTGGAATTAAGGAGGGGGAGAAATATCATTTGTGAATCGGAAAGTTAATAATAAGCCCTTTTATGAGGGAGGTTTTGGTTTGGGTAATCAAGTATTTAGAAACAAAACTCTTAAGGGTAAAAATGGTTGTGGCATTCCCCCCCCCCCAAAAAAAAAAAAAAAAAAAAAAAAATCTTATGTTGTATTGCATCAAGTAAAAGTAAGCTTGGCCTACATCCGAATGGATGGGATGCCAAACCATTTGTATGCATTCCTCATGCAGTCCATGGAAATTTATTTCATATTTCACAACTATCTGACTCCTTCCCCTATTCTAGACCAGGCTGGTAATGGTCATTGCATTGTTTTTTGGGGAGAATGGGGAGATTGGGGGTTGGGGGGGACTCTTGCAAGCAGATTACTCGTTTTGTTTTAATTGTCCTTCAATAAACTTGCTAGTTTTTCAAGTGAATCACTCGGGCTTGTAATTATTATTTTTTAAAATATATAAAAGAAACTATAAGATGAGAGAGAAGAGGGAGGACAAGTCATCCACTTGACAAGCCGTCTACTTCTATTAAAATAAATTGTAATCTTATCGCAATGTCGCTACTGCTACTATAGCAAAGGTTGAAATTTACAATGGACTATGATGACACGAGAGAAAAAGAATTAAATTATAAATTTATGAAGTAACTCAATAAAATTCAAACTTTTAATCTCTCCCTCTCATCTCTCTTTCTTTCTTTCTCTTTCTCTCTCTTTCTCTCTATCTCTCTTTCTCTTTCTCCTCTGAAAACCAAAATGTGGTTAAGAGGCCTAAATCTCACTTTACACTTTTACTTTCTCTAATTACATTGGGTGAAATGAACATCCAAATCATAGCATACTGTTATTTTGCCTTGTTAAACTAACACATCTAGAACAGGACAGTTTTAATCAAGCCCCAAATTCCATCACCCACCAACTCACCCCGAGATTCAGGTAACATGCTTTTCTTAATTTTGTTGGAAAATATCATGTCAAATACTGGCAAAAAGAATATCAATAGCAGAGAAAATGAAAAAGCAGTTTCCATAAGATAATAGAAAGAGTTTTATAGAAGTAGTTTCCTAAGCAGCGATAGAATTTCATGAATATAATTTACCTGAATGTTAGGAGCCAATAAACTTGGCTGATCAGAAAAGAAGAGAACCATTCTTCCAATCTCCTGCTTCAATAATATTCTTTTTTCACGATGTATTGCATCACTGGACATAATTGCTTGGTCATGCACTTCACTGCACTCAACAATTGCTCAAACTCAGAAGACATTACGCACATACACAAATCCACACAATCACAAGGATCAAAGAAACAAGTGAAGGTTAAACTTGAGATCAAGTCTATTATTCTAAGCAAGAATGTGGAAGTTCTGCTGATGTTCTTTGATGCTTGATGCTATCCGTGGAATTTGAGATTGGTTTTACCTCTTTCTTGAGATACGAACAAGTGTTTGTGGAGTCAATGATGATAAGTAAGCCTATTTACAAAAATGTGAGTTTCTATGTTATGTGCTGTAATTTATGATTTTACAGGCGAGGAAAAGTCTGATCTCTAGGCATGAAAATCCCACTTGTGCTAGTAATTGTGTTAGGGTGATAAATGAGATTAAAGTGAAGTGGGAACACTTGTCCATAGAAAAAAATAAGCATACAAACGTAATTGGCTTAAGGTTCAATATCTTTTGATTACAGGGGGTATGCCCCTTTCTCTGATGTAATTTGATTATTGATGAATAGACAAAGGAAAACTACAGAAGCAAAGTATAGTACATATAGATGTTAACTTTCAGCAACAATTTTTTTTTTGATAGAATTCAGCTAACCCTTGTTACTTCGATCTTTCCTATATGTCTATCGAATCAATACCTTCATTAAATTAGAACTTAAGTCATAGGGATAAACTTTCACATACAGCAACGTATACAAATTATTTCAGAAGACAGGAGATATATATGTAAAGATGGTACATTGCGTATGATCCACTAAACATTATACTATATGAATCCCGAAATACATGTCAGACATTGACTTTTTATTGGTCAGCTTAATTCATCTCAGGTCAATATTATTTCAAGGAGTATTTATCTTCATGAAATTCAAAAACAAATTATTGATAGTATTTCTAATGGTGCATCAATAACAATTTTAAAATTACACGAGGATAATTAATTGTAACAACTTTTCGCAAAGTTCAATCAGGTTGACATAAGAGTCAATGTGCGACATCTATTTTGGGTTGGAGGAAGTAACTGTTTGCTGATCAATGCAAAACATACTAAAGGACTAAAGCACAAAAACCGCTTTTCCTCACCACAACATACAATTGAACAACAATACACTTATTGAGTTTTGTTTCTGTCTACTATGCCTTATACGGACAGACTGCCAGAAAAGGAGTTATGCAGAGAAAAAAATTCTGAGGAGCTCCCCTTTGTCGTTGGTGGAGTAGGTGAACAAACAGTACGCAGCAAGAGCATTGGAGCACTGACAAAAACAAAGAATCCCCACCAGGCCACCAAGTACATTGTAGCCATCGTTATTCTTGGTGTTTTACTTAATCGGAGAAATTTTGGGTTGTGGAGGGGTATGTGTAACAGCCAGAGCCGGAAAACTCAGTCCGCTACGTAAGCACCACGCACTAGCCTATTGAGCCCACGCATCTTCGGTCAAATGGGCTTACCACAGGCCCCTCAATAGGCCATGTATGATGTTGGTGCCCAATAGTTGTGGGTGGCCACTTTTAAATAGCACATTAAACTCCCACACCTAGTCGATGTGGGATGGGGCACTATAATCTATCCCACTTTAATTCCTACCGTCCCTGCAAAGGTCCAATAGGATCAGAACCCCGGGCAGGGCAGGCACACTTCCGGCCTGAACGTGGGGCGGGGCACTACAATCTCCCCAACTTTAATTCTTGTCGTCCCTGGAAAGTCCCACTAGGATCAATTTATAGCAGCCCAAGCCCGAAAACCTAATCTGATACGTAAGCACCATGCACTGGACCACTGAGCACAAGCGTCGAGCTTACAACAGAAGTCCATGGATGGTGTTGGTGACTAGTGGTAGTGGGTGGCCACTAAACTCTCTTCTAATTGATGTGGGACAGAGAATTACAGTATAGTTAACTATAAGAAATTTTATTTGGCGGCGTGATGTATTTATCATATGTTGTTGGTTCTCTTGCTTATTCTGAAGAGTGAGGGAGGGGAGGGGAGTGAGGTAGTTGTTTCCAAGTACAGGGTATAAAAATGGCATCTTTTAAAAAATCAAATAGTTAGCGAGTGAACTTACTTGGCAGAAGCATCGGTTGATTAAGTTATTACAAGTACAAAGAGATGAAGAAATTACAAAATCAACAACAAATTCATTTTGATACCTTATCATTTTTTCAACTTGCTTTGCCACACTATATTCTAAATCTGCTTCTTTTTGTTTGGTGCGTCCAGATTTTGCCATCTTCTTTGATTCCAGTATCCGTGGTAAAACGTAGGAGTGATAGTCCTCATGCAACAGTATGTGCTGTTGTCATAACATATGAAATGAATTGACTGGCTGAGAAAAATATAAAATGATAATATCAAATCCACACAGCATACCTCATCCCTAAACAATGTAAGAACAATATTTTCCTTCAATACAACCTGGAACAATTCAAAATAAATTGTATAATCAGGGAACATAGAATGAACAGGTTAGTTCCTCATTCAAAAATAGGAAAACAGTAAAATTAGCCAATACAAACTAAGCTTTATACTAAAAATCCCCCACCACCCATCCCAATTGTCAAAAATCAGATTCATACACTCACAAACACACACACACACACACCTGCAAATCTCTAAAAGCACGAAATTACCCTATACCAAAGAGAAGAAAATCAACTAGGCGGATTTGCAAGAAGTGTCGACCCATTGGTATTTGCAAACAAGGTTAGTTATCAAAGTTTTCCTAATCTAAGTTGCTTATCTTCCATCGTTGTATGCTACTCTTTCTTTCAAGTATAAAGATTAACTTTAAACAGACCCACTAATTGAACCAAAATTTTATGTAAACATTCAACAAATAGCAAAATGAAGTCACACGAACTCTTGGGGGTGTACCAGGGCAATATCGATGCTGGTTACTCTAAGAAGCTCATCTGGGCAAACAAGATAGCCAAATAATGCCCATTCCCGATATGCAGTAACATTTGCCAAGTCTTGAGCTCTCTGTAAAGAAGATGAAACAATTAACAAACATTACAGAGTGGAAGGGAAGGAAGTAAGTCTTGATATGATTGAAATGCATTGGAATGTTTCATGATAAAATTATTTTTTCATATTAAAGTTGTTAGAAAGGCCAGTGCAATACTATCAGTTAAGGGATTTCTACCAATCCTCTTTGACAAGCAAGAGTACCATTGGGTGTGCAGAGTTTGTAAGGATGTCAGGATATCGAGGGTGAAATGGACTTAGGAAGCCCTCGTTTCTGAGCTTTCTTGTATCTGTAGACAAAAATATTATTGGACCCACAGCCTCCAAAACCTGGAAAAAGAGTAGGAGGTCCCTTGTCATCATAATTAGCATTGGAAATAATCCTTCACCGATTATATTATGCAGAGAGAAGTTAAAACACAAGAACTGTACACCCAAAAGAAAACAATGGAACCAAAAAATAAATAAATGACATAATATACTAAGCACCATAACCATGGATAGCAAACACATACCCCTGGGATATTTTCATTTGTAGAGTCATCATCTTAGAACTTCCCGACAAGGGACTCCAACCAATATTTAGTCAGGCTGACATAGCATTCGGACCAAAAACATAATAGTAGGAAAAAGTTCAATGGTCCTCTGAGGGCTTCCACCTCTAAACAAGTTGATATATGTGCATATTTGTGTGTCCATGTGCATCTCAGTGTGGGTATTTTACATCATTTTAATGACAGTGCCATATTGTTCGCAATCAAATAGTCGGGCATAATCAAACCCATCCAGATTGATAAAAGGCTAATGAAAACATCCCAAAATTCTATGTGTTCTCAAGGATAACCCAAGCATTTAGGTATATGTATCAGCATGCATCTAAATAAGTGCAAGACACAAGCAAGCAAAACTTCCACGCTTCCATCACATTGCAATATAATTTCAAAAGAAGAACAACAAATTACCTCTCCAATACGAGGACTAACAAAATTTAAGTCTTCATGTAAACCTTTCAATGGTGGATCGTATGAGTCTATGAACTGAACCAACCTGGTAGTCAAGGAAAAAAAGATTCATGGACTCAGAATCTGACATTGATCAACATAGCATATTGAAGCAAAATCACTTTCAGGCGTGTTAATTTGCATTTTCAACGTCCATAGTCTAAGTTCATAGCATATGCAAATAGATTGAAGTGCGACACACCTGGTTTCCAGAGCTCCATTTAAATATCAAACTTTTCCTTTCAATATTTTGCTAAAGGGGGATTAATAAGTACCATATGATCATGTGTAGCAAACACTCTCTTATGGCTTGACCAAGTTGTGCTTTCTTGTGATACATGGTTTAGTGAAAGGCTGAAAGCACCATTAACAAGGCTTGGCCAATTTCACATACGGGAGTGTTGACTTGGATTGAATCATTACATCATTTGATAACAAAACATCAATACTTAATGCCAGGCCAAATTTCCATCCATAATTAGCATTCAACTGTAGGCGATAGACAATATTGCAAGGAAAAAAATCTCGAATTAGTTTCATAAATGAGGTTGAATGCTTATATCTTTGAACTGGACATAAGATCAACACTCTTACTTTGACTTCTTTTATCTGGAAACCAAAGATTCCTTCAAAACTGAAGGCCTTTGCATGGACTCTATTTCCAAATCGGTTAAACGCGAATGACCTTCAATAGAGACGTAGGCCAATTAATTCTCTATCCCCTAGACATCTGTGATGTGTTGAGGCAAATGCAAATCACATGATCATCGGTTCCGCATGATAAAGAATACTTGATAGACAAGCCTGAAAAAAAAAATCCCAAATTGGTTTCAGAAATGAGGTTGAATACTCATATCCTTTAGCTCATGTAGCTTGCCTAATCAAGGACTACACTGACGAGTGAGGATCAGTCAAGGGGAGTTGATGATGTAGCTGTGACCGGTCATGTAAAGCCTTATGATCAATAAAGCTTTTTGTCGGTGTAATCAAATGCGGAGTAGTTTGAAGACTAAAAGGTTTTTAGAGAACGTACACGAGGACCGATCACATGCTTTATATGTGTCAGCTTTGACCTATCAAGTATAGATTATTCAACCTTTTAATTAAATGGCTTTAGAAGAAAGCCTTATTCATCACAGAGATTACTTTGTGATATAAGTTCTATTATTGGTTTCTATTCCTTAGAAAGTGATCAGAATGGATCGCATGAGACTATTCGCTGTTTGGGGTAGCCTTTTGTTCCCAAATGCTTATGGGGGAACGACAACTATTTAGATAATTAAAATAGTTCAATGTTAACAAAATGTTGGGCATAAATTGACGGAAGTGTAATATACCTTACTTAAAAAGACATAATGAGGGCTTAAAGAATAGTCTCCTTCACCTATTAACTAGAAATAGAAATTTCAGCAAAGATAACAATGACCTAAGCAAGAAAAAACTATGAGTAGCTATGAATTATGCTCTAAGACTATCACTTATTCCACAAGAAATCTTTAGAGGAAGAGGAAAAGCTCGAATGTCGGCAATTTTTAGATCTACTCTAGGAGCATCCGCCTACTATCAATCCAAAGACCATAGCATGAGTAACGCAACAGATTTGCGACCACAATTGGAGTTTGAAAGATCGGAAGAGTATGTTCCTCGACGAACAGTGCCAACTCATTCTTTGGGGAGCAAGCAAACAAGTGGGAGACGATAGGAGGACCTGTATGAATGGAGGGTGCTCTTACTATAAGAACATATAGGTACTCTATACACACAGTAGTATTTTAATGCATGGTTTTGTAGTGCTTGTTAGGTGGAGATGTATAAGATTTTATGCATAAGTTGTTTGTCTTTTTGTTAACCCGGTTAACTTTGTCGAAGGAGGCACGGCGGAACGGTTGAAGTTGTTTCCAGTTAACTTTGTTATGTTACGTTCATTTAGATAGGTGTCTATGTGTATCCACGCTTCCTATTGGAAGTACTCAGTCATAATAAGTTAAATAAGTACAGCTGTGACTTTCAATTGGTGTGATCACGAGACAGTTGTCTCGTGTAAGAAGTACAATTGTTACTTCACTTTCACGATGGTTGTTTTAAAGATATGAAGAGGCATTGAAGCTTTCAACTATGCTATTAGAGGAGAGTTACAACACACACATGGAACAACCACATAACTAAACATAAGATTACAAAGTTACGTAAGTCAACTAAACACATCTAATTTGATTATACATAAGACTTGCTTATCTCCACCAAACAAAGACAAAAGGAGCCATGCATTGAAACACACTACTTTGTGTAGAATGACTACTTATTTACTCTTGAAGGAAGATCAAAGAACACTCTGACGAGTTCTCGTCTAGTCTCCGAGGTGAATGGTGGCGGCGCTGCTTGTTTTCTGGAGAATGCGTCGAGCCAAAGCTATTCTTCAAGGAGCACCCTCTTCTGATCTTCTAGGCATGGGTAAAGTGAGTTTCTTTCTAAGTAAGATAGGTTCTGATGCAGGGAATGTTATTGATGTTTCTAATGCAGGGAATGTTACTCAGAATGCCTAGATAATCTGAATGTCAAGGGAGTATGAATGCTTAGTTAGTCTGAATTGTCTGAATGTCTAGATAATCTGCATGAGTCTGTTGAGATGCCCATGTCTTTATTCATGTATTCTTCAGTTTAGAACTCTATATAAACCCCTCTATACTGAGGAGGAAAGGGGACTTTTGATTGAGAAATAAAACATAGTTCAGATTGTGAATTGTTCTTATTGTTTGAGTGCTTACGCTGCGTCAGGTGGCATCAGAGCTTAATGGCGAACCAAGGCAATAGCGGTGGTCTTAATGGCGATGCTCATGAGACTGGAGGCCCACTTGTCGAGGAGGAAGCGTTACAACGATTGGAGCAGCGTTTACAGGGACACTTGGAGCAGCAAATAGATCGCAGTGTTGATGGGAACCGAAATCGGGTTTACGATAGAAGACCAAGAGCAGATGCACCTCGTGGAGACCCTATCAACCGACCTATTCCTCGTTCGCAGCACGTAACAACCAAATTGAAGATTCTTCCGGTGAGGAGGAAGAATACGAAGAGGCGTTGAATGGCAGGCATAGGAATGTTGGACAGTGGAGAAGGTGTGATGATAGAGAGGGATACGACTTCAAACTAAAGGTCGATATTCCAAGTTTTAATGGTGGTTTAGGAATAGATGATTTTTTGGATTGGATTGCTGATATTGACAGATAGGAGGGTCAGATTAGTTGCTTGCAGATTAAAGGGCGGCGCTTCAGCATGGTGGGATAGAAAGCAAAGAGCCCGAGAAAGAGAAAGCATATTCGAACGTGGTACAGGATGAAGAGGCTGCTGATGCAAGAGTTTCTGCCACCTAATTATGAGCAGATTTTGTTTCAACAGTACCAAAGATGCCAACAAGGTACCTGATGAAGATCAAGATACGAATTAGTTTAGTTTAATGTAATTTTCGGAATTTTATTTAATTAGGTGATAATATCATGTTTAGAATTAGATTTAGTCAATGCTTTAATGTTTTAGAGGTTTATTTGGTTACTATATAGATTAGGGTTAAATTTAGAAGTATTTGACTTGTTTTTCAAGTCGTAGGAGTCCTATAAAATTAGGTTTATGTGTAATTCCGAATTTCAGTTGAATGATTAATAAAATTTGAGTGTTTACTCTTCAATTTTCTCGAGTGAAAATTGCCGATTGATTGCTGAATTTCTCGAGCGAAATTCTGTGATTAATCTTTACCAATTTCCGGTATTCCTTGAATCAACGGCAATTGATGCCCAAACCTCGGTAGGTTACACCTCAACGAGTTTTGGAAGATCGACGTGCGGTAGTTCGTGAGCGAACTCAACGAACGTTGGTATCTATCGTTACTAAGCTTTCACTGCATCATTTGGTATCAAAGCCAAAACCAGGGATTCTCGTTTCGGTTGAGGTATCCGTTTATCAATTTTTGTTCTCCTTATATTCTCAAAAAAAAAAAAATCCAAAAAAAAAAATGTTTGATTTTTCGTGGCCTTTCATTGAATCTACGACTATTGATCTTCTCATCGATTGGTCGAAACCTCCAATTTATGATAAGTGTTCTTGCGAAATCTGTCAATCTGACAATGTTTTGCCTTTAGCCAATACAGCCACTACACAACCTCTATTTTATTTCTTTTGGCCGATCTATGATGAAAAAATTGGTACCCATCAATTTAATGATCCATTTGATATTCCTCAATCGAAGACATTTTTTTCTAGCTATATAAAAAATTTGCTACTCCATGAATTCATTCGATTGTTTTGGGGTCGATTGGATGGATGTTATCACCCAAGTAAACAAATTCAAGGTTCGCCAAAGATTTGAGATTTGTCATATTCTCGATATCAAATCCGATTGAAAGGAAGATGGTGTTACATGTTCTTTATGCACTCGCTACAAATTCGAGGATCTAGCAAATCCAAATTCGAGGACGAATTTTTCGAAGCCGAGGAGAATGATGAAGATCAAGATACGAATTAGTTTAGTTTAATGTAATTTTCGGAATTTTATTTAATTAGGTGATAATATCATGTTTAGAATTAGATTTAGTCAATGTTTTAATGTTTTAGAGGTTTATTTGGTTACTATATAGATTAGGGTTAAATTTAGAAGTATTTGACTTGTTTTTCAAGTCGTAGGAGTCCTTTAAAATTAGGTTTATGTGTGATTCCGAATTTCAGTTGAATGATTAATAAAATTTGAGTGTTTACTCTTCAATTTTCTCGAGCGAAAATTGCCGATTGATTGCTGAATTTCTCGAGCGAAATTCTGTGATTAATCTTTACTAATTTCCGGTATTCCTTGAATCAACGGCAATTGATGCCCAAACCTCGGTAGGTTACACCTCAACGAGTTTTGGAAGATCGACGTGCGGTAGTTCGTGAGCGAACTCAACGAACGTTGGTATCTATCGTTACTAAGCTTTCGCTGCATCAGTACCGCACAGTCCATCAATACACTGCAGAATTTATGCGCCTAGCTGAACAGAACAAAAAGGGCAGCAAGTTGGCCAGATACATTGATGGTCTAAAGCATTTTATTCGAGATAAAATTGAAGTTCAGGTGTTAAGGACTCTAAATGAGGCAAAAAATTGGCGTTGAAAGCTGAGTTAGTGGAGTCTGAGAGAAGCAAGCGGGGTTTTGACACTTTTCGACCTTCTGGTTCGAGGAACAAGACAAGGCCGGTTCAAGGATCCTATGAGTGCGGAGAACGTTTTAGTGGCAGTCACTATAAAGACAACAAAGCTCAGGAAGATAAGACAACAGGAAAACAATCAGTGACAGAAGCAAAAGAAAATGAAGCTCGGGGACAAAAAAATACCAACCCTTATGCTAGGCAACGTCTGAAAAGTGTTACAGGTGTAACCAACCAGGCCATAAATCAAATGAGTGCCCTCGGAGGAAAACAACAAATGTAGCATTCAGAGAAGAAGACAATGATGCATTTTTATGTGAACCGGATGGCTAAGAAGACGAATTTGAGGAGGAAGAAGAGATAAGGGAAGCGAACTGTGTTGTGCGGAGAATAATGTTAGCTCCAAAACTGGAAGATACATCTCGGCGTAATCAACTATTTCGAACGCGGTGTACCATTCGAGGTAAGATTTTTGAAGTATTGATTGACAATGGTAGCATGAAAAATATCATAGGGAAGGAAGTCGTAAAAAGGTTGGGGCTGCCAGTACACAGAAGCATCCAAACCCTTATTCTTTGGGATGGATAAAGTCTAATGCTGGAAACATCGAGGTAACATAACGTTGCAAAATTCCTTTTTCGATTGGCAAGTATAATGATGAAGTATATTGCGATATTGTGGATATGGATGTGTGTCATTTGTTGTTTGGGAGACCATGGCAATATGATGTGGATGCGCAACAATTAGGTCGTAACAATGAGTATAGCTTCTAGAAGGATGGAACAAAGTACACATTGTTGCCATTACAGAACAAGGGTAAGAAATCTGTAGAAAAAGAATTTCTCACTTTGGCTCGCAGGTTCGAGACTGAAATGAAGGAGAATAGGCAGGTTTACGCTTTAATAATGAAGCATGTGTGTTATGTTGAAGATGAATCAAAATTGGAGAAGCATCCTGAAGTCGTTAAGCCCTTACTATCAGAGTTTTGTGATATAATGCCCCTGATGACATTCTTGATGGCTTACCGACCATGAGAGATATTCAACATCATATTGACTTGATTCCCGTAGCTAGTTTGCCAAATCTACCTCACTACCGGATAAAGTCCAAATGAGAGTGGGATCCTTAAGGAGAAAGTGTAGTAGTTATTAAGAAAGGGGCTTATTTAAGAGAGTATGAGTCCTTATGCGGTGCTTGTCTTATTAACCCAAAAAAAGGACGGAAGTTGGAAAATGTGTGTTGATAGTCGTGCAATCAACAAAATTACAGTTGGTTACAAATTCCCCATTCCGAGGGTGGATGACATGTTGGACAAATTACATGGAGCAAAGTGGTTTTCAAGGCTGGACTTGAAAAATGGGTACCATCAGATTCTTATTAGGCATGGGAACGAGCGGAAGACGGCTTTCAAGACGAAGGAGGGATTGTTTGAATAGTTGGTGATGCCTTTTGGACTTTCCAATGCTCCGAGTACTTTCATGCGACTTATGAATCAGGTATTGAAGCATTTCATTGATAAATTTGTTGTTGTATACTTCGATGATATCTTGATTTATAGCAAGACCGAGGAGGAGCATGTGTCTCAATTGCGAGAGGTACTTACAGCCATGCCATGACCAACAAGCTATATGTTAACCTTAAAAAATGCAATTTTCTTACTAATAAACTGCTATTTCTGGAGGTATAATGTGAGTCATGAGGGGATTCAGGTGGATGGTGCAAAGGTAAAGGCAATTAGAGATTGGCCTACTCCCAAAACGGTGTCTAAATTACAGAGTTTCTATGGGTTGTCTATTTTTCACTGACGCTTTATCAAGAACTTTAGTACCATTGCAACACCTATTACTGAGTGTATGAAGAAGGGGAGGTTTTATTGGGGAGAAGAGGCAGATAAAAGCTTTGAAATCTTGAAGGAAAAAGCTTTTATCTCGAAGGAAAAATTGTGTACGGCCAAATAAGTTAGTGTTAGCATTGCCTAATTTTGACAAGCTTTTCGAAGTTAATTGTGATACTAGCGGTGTCGGCATCGGGGTTGTTTACTTGTTTGCTATCGAGCTAACATTATTCTCCGCACAACACAATTCGTGTTGGGCCGCTCGAACACAAAAAGGTGCAAATTTGTTTTCGTTGTGGTTGATAGGTTTTTAAGGATGTCCCATTGTATTCCTTGCAAAAAGACATCAGATGCAATTGTTGTGGCTAGATTGTTTTTCAAAGAAGTGGTTCGTTTGCATGAAATATCAAAAACAATCACTTTTCAGATAGAGAACAAGTTTTTTGGGCATTTTTGGCGAACATTTTGGAAATTGTTTGATTCTTCTTGAATTTTAGTAGCACTATGGTCAAACAGAGGCGGTAAATCGTATATTGGGTAATATGGTTTGTAGCATTTGTGGCGATAAACCAAAGTAGTGGGATATTTTCTTGCTTCAAGCTAAGTTCACTTGCAACAATGCTATTCACAACGGGCATGTCTCCTTTCTATATAGTGTACACCAAGGTACCGCAACACACCTTGGATCTGATCCAGCTACCATCTGATCCAGCTACCAAAGGATACAACTAGCGATGTGGCAGCAACTCATATGGCCCAACAAGTTGTGGACATACACAAAGAGGTCAAGCAAAAATTGGAGGATACTAACAAAAAGTACAAGGGCTGCAGATAAGCATCGTAGGCAAAGCAAGTATTTTTGGGCGGGGGATCAAGTTATGGTGTTTCTAAGGCGAGAGAGGTTTCCAACCGGCACTTATAATAAACTTCAGCCAAAGAATTATGGACCTTACGCTGTCAAAAGAAAGATCAATGATAATGCTTATGTTGTTGATCTTCCTAAGAGTATAGGCATTTCAAATACTTTCAATGTTGCTTATTTGTCTCCGTTTCACTCTTTTGATACACCTTTTTACCCGAAGCCTGAGTCCAACTCGAGGACGAGTTTTTCCCAAGTGGAGAAGATTGATGCAGGGAATGTTATTGATGTTTCTAATGCAGGGAATAATACTCAGAATTAGGGTTGTAAACGAGCCGAGCCGAGCTTTTGATGTTTCGAGCTCGAGCTCGTTAACTTTTAAGCGAGCTCGAGCTTTTCTCGAGCTCGAGCCCATAATGCCTGTTCGAGCTCGTCTCGAATCAAGTTTCAAGCTATTCGCGAGCTGGCTCGCGAGCTGCTCGAACTCGAGTAATAACGAGCCGAGCTCGAGCTTTGACTTATTTTTTGAAAAAAATCTGAAATCAAACGAGCTTTATCGAGAACCTAATTCGAGTTGTAATCGAACTCGATCCTAAACGAGCTTATATATATATATTCGAGCTTTTAGCGAGCCGAGCCCGAGTCGAGCTCAAACGAGTCGATCTCGAACAGAGCTCGTCGAACATACGAGCCGAACACGAGTCGAGCTCGAAAAAATGACGAGCTTAAAAATCGGTTCGAGCTCGTGCTCGAGTTCAACTCGAGCCCACTCGAACTCGAGCTTTTTTCGAGCCGAGCTCGAGCCGGCTCGTTTCGTGTAACAGCCCTACTCAGAATGCCTAGATAATCTGTAGGAGTCTGTTTAGTTGCCCAAGTCTTTATTCATGTATTCTTCAATTTAGAACTCTATATAAACCCCTCTATATACCGAGGAAATGGGACTTTTGATTAAGAAATAAAACATAGTTCAGATTGTAAATTGTTCTTATTGTTTGAGTGCTTACACTGCGTCAGGTTCTCATCAAAACATATTAGCCTAGGATTATTATTAATATTGAACTCCCCATAATGCTTTGGGTACAAAAGGTCCACCTCATACAACGAATAGTCTCATGCGCGCTCTGGGTTTATCCATATCAAACCCTACAGTTTAACCCAATAGTTTGTTTTTTACTTTTTAAACCAAACTACCTAAAATACCATTAAAAAATTGGTCATGCGATGCATATGATCATTTAACGGGAAAAAACTGAAGGCGTTAGTAATAGTGACCTCAAATGAATTAAAAGAGTTCAATGTGTTTTTTTTCAACGAAAAAGAGTATGGTGGTAAAACCCACAAAAGGGGTATAGTTCGGTGATTTTGGATGCAAATTTCCAAAAAGATATTCTAATTGCTTCCGACTGTAAATAATAGTTGTTTGAAGTCACACTCCGTCTACAGGCATTAAAAAAGACAGTGGGAATATAAACATACTTTGCCTTTTTAAGTTTTTAATTTGTCAAGGTGCAAATGCCCTTGCACATCAAAAGTAAGATCACTACAGAGAGGTCTACAACTATGATTATCAACTCAAATGGAACAAAATTACTGAATTACACCCTATAGGAAAATGTCCTTGAGCAGAAATATCATTTCACTCTGAAATATAAGAAAAGCATCCGTCCAAAAAGCGAGTGCTAGAAGATGTAGTTCATACCAATAATGGTAAAAGAGAACAAAGTTTGGTTGCAAGTGGCAAGAAGGCATAACGAGGAAGGAGTTTATACCTATGATAAAAATCACAATCTCGATCATTTCTCAACATGGCATGTAAAAGGTTGTATACCTGCAGAATCATTTTCCTTGGCATCTGTGACAATGGCACAAGAGAAATTACTTATTTGAATCTAAAATAAAAGAGTCCTGACTTGAAGAAATGTAGATGAAAATTTAGAGCAATAAATGGCCAATATAAGGCATAAAAGATCAAATGTATGGAATATGACATTACCTTCTCAGAAAATAGATTTACTCTAACAAACGAACAAAAGAGATCCATAAATCCATGTAGTATAAGAGAGTTCTGATGGGGCTGCAAAAAGTAACCTAACCATTAAAATCTAAATCAGAAACATTCCAATTAAAACATGGCTACCGTCACTTGGACAAAATTCTGATAGTCATAAATATTAGACAGTATCACATAGGACGTAATTACTGGTAAAGTTTTACAACAGTAACAAAAATCAGCCTCCATTCACAATTTCTTTCAGAAACACAGTAGCTGTACTTATGAAAAAGGAGAGCAATGCATCTACATTTTAATAGTAGGAAAAGATATCAACTTACCAATAATGTAATTACTGTACTACTGAGATCCAAAATAAGTCGCAAGGCTTGTTCCCGAAAAGCCATAAGGTCAAGAAGCAACTACACACAAATTAAGAAATCAAACCAAATTAATACTACGAAGCAATAGGACATTAAACAGGTTGCTCAGAAAAGAGAAAAGAGAGAAGAGGAATGACGATAAGCTGTTTGCTAATCAAAGATTCGATTAGAAACAATGTTAACAGCTACTTCATAATCGCATACAATGTTCATAGAACATGGGTGTTTGAACCTTAATTCTTCTACTAAATGCTCTAAGCATAACTAACTCACAAATTTCAAAAAATTTATGTCAGATAGCATGTGGCAATGACATGAGTACTTCAAAAATTGAACTCTGGGACTATTTACCAACACTGAGCTACACACAAATGCACAAATTAACACACACACACACACAAAAAAAACTTATCAGGCAGCAAAGAGATGCACACCTGCACCCATGGCTCCAAACTTTGTAAGTGAACTTCAGCATGATCATTTATAGCGTCCAATGCAAATTTGTCAACCTACAGAAGATTGTCGTTAGTTGGAAGTTAAAGAGAAAAGAACCCAATAATGGAGAACAATCCCAACGCTTACACGTTCAAGTTGCAATTTACTATGATGCTCCGGGAATTTCTTCGAAAGCAAAACACAAAGCTTTGGATGATTTGGGAAGACACCTGCCTTCCAGAATGCTTCAGAAAATCCGTGTCCCATAGAATCAGGATAATCCAAAACCTGGTTCAATCTATACAATTTCGCCATTAATCCTTGAGCAACTAGGGTAAGCTGAGAAACCCACTGCATGTTTAATCCCTTATGAGTACCCGAACCGGAAGTAGCATTTTTGGTGGATGTTGTGGAGGAAGTCATTGGAGAAGTGAATTCTTGAGACAAGTATTCATTCCATCTTAAAGGACCCTCGGATTCCCTCGATCTTGGGTCCGATGAGGACATCATTTTCTTTTACTGTAAAATAGTAATGTCTAGAAATCAAACAATTGCAAGGAAAGAAACACACACAAAAAGGGCTTTGAGCTAAATCCAGTAAAACCCAACAAACACCACAAGAATTCCCTTCCAATTTCAGGTTAAAGGATCTATAATGTCTAGAAATCTAACATTTGCACTTAAAGACACAAGATATAGGGTTTTGGGCTAAATCCAGTAAAACCCAACAAACATCACAAGAATTCCATTCCAATTTCAAACTAAACAATCAAAAAAACAGAAAGGGTACACGAATTGAAGTAATTATCCAAGAAATTACACCGCTACATTGCAATTCATACAATGAACAGCTAGTGAGCGTAATGTTGGTAAAAATGCAATGTACTGGGTTGGAGGAAGAAGAAAGGTTACAGATGGAGTTCATAAATGGGAAATCGCCATTGGAGGTGAAAATGTGAGAGATCAAAGATCAAATAATCATACCTTGGATTTCAGATCTGAGACTTGTTCTTGGAGAAAGAAAGTATAGTAATGGAGGTGGTGACTTAGCTTGAAAAACTAGAGTGTGCACGATTTCAGATAATCATCAATTCATCGTCCCTCCATCATCATGGTACACGCACCCACTATTCTATTGTGAAAAGACATAAATGTCCATAGGAAACTTTGCCCTTTTTCAAGGAACCTGCAACAAAACCGTGTAGTGCACAACAAGGTACGAAAATATTACTAATATGCTTAAATAATTGGACTTACAAAAACTCACTCAAAAAACCAACAAAAACTCACTCCTCATTTTCAATGACTTTCACATCACTACTTTTCGATATGAGAAATTCATATCTTTCGGGTTCGGATCGTAATTTATCCGATCTACGATGGACTTGTGCATCTAGAACCGGTTCCACAACTCCGGTAAATTCTATATACAAGGCACCTTACATACAAGGCACCAATAATGCCCAAACTACCCTTCGCGTGTCGTGTGCGAAAGGACGACAGGAAGCCTTTATTTCGTGTACTTTTACACGACATAAACTAATTGTGTAAAATATTAGGTCGTATGAAATTATACGAAATTTAAATTTACTCTGTCATTAATGTCGTACACAACCACACGATAAGATGTCCTAATATCGTGTATATCCATACGACATATCAAAATGAAGATGTTCTTCGATGATTTGCAACACGATGTTAATGATACGCATATGCTATGTTATATTATTGAATTGTGTTGTTAATTGAGCAAAATTTATACACTTATACATGACAAGGAACAAACGTCATATTGGATCATACAATATCATATAACCTATCACATTTAAGTGATACCACTTTATTTATAATCACCTAATAAATGATTATAAATAAAGTCATAGAGATGAAAAACCCTTTAAATGCCATTTAGAATGGAGAAAAAAATAAACGAGGTAGCCGTATACCATTTTTCACAAGATCGGGACACATAAAATTCTAAAAAACCCTAAATAATGGCACATATTTGTAACTCAATTTCCATTTGGATTTGATGGAAACTCATGTAGATGAAAAACACTTTAAATGTCATCTAGAATCTAGAAAAAAATTAAAAAAAAATAAACGAGGTAGCCGTATACCATTTTTCACAAGATCGGGACACATAAAACCCTAAAACCCTAAATAATGGCACATATTTGTAACTCAATTTCCATTTGGATTTGGAGGAAACTCATGTAGATGAAAAACACTTTAAATGCCATCTAGAATCTAGAAAAAAATTAAAAAAAAATAAACGAGGTTAATGATAAGTTGTACATTAGAGGAATACCAACTACTCAAGATTATATATTTGAAATTATCATATTTGTTAATCAAGATTATATGTTTCTTGTTATATAATAAGTTGGAAAACAAACAATGATTACATATAAGATTGAACCAACATCATACAATATCATATAACCTACCACATTTATTTATAATTAATTTTTATTTTATTATATGATGTGTCGTGTTTAAATACACGACATTTACTAATACATTTCGTATGAACAATACACGAAATGAATCAGGGTGTATCTCGTGTATTGTTCATACGAGATAATTACCAGAAACAAAGACTATATCGTGTGTGTGTATACACGATATGTACCATAGTATCTCGTATATATACACACGAGATACACCTTGAAGCCCTACATAAAACACAATATACACCCTGAAGCCCTACATAAAAATGCAAACTGATGAATCAATTTACATTTCGTGTCTTAATATACGAAATGTGGAAAGTATCTCGTGTACTATAACACGAAATGGTCACCAACATTTCGTGTATTGGCACACGAAATGTAAACTGATGAATCAGTTTACATTTCGTGTGCCATTTACACGAAATGTTGGTGACCACTCGTATGTGTTCATACGAAACACACGCCGACAATTTCAAATTTTAGGCACACGAATTCGTATCTGATTCAAACAAAAAACCCAAATTTATGTTACGAAATCGCAATTAGAACCATTTAGGATATGTTTAAACAACATTAAGCATTATATAATCGGTTTTAGGCATAAATTTGTTGTTGGGTTTTCAAATTTAAAATCTAGGTTAAAAAGAATTAATTTTGGAACGGCGGAAGGAGGGGCGGACTTTCCACCGGTTTTAGGAAGGTTTGTCTTCATTTTTTCCGGCGGTGGTGGTCGGCTGCGTTCATCGAGTGAGAGAGAGAAGAGAGAGCCCGTTGGTGTTTCTTAGGTTTTGAGAGAGAGAGAGAAAGAGAGAACAGAACAGACGGTTGAAATGGGGGAGGGAAGGATTTTTTTTTTTTTTAAGTATATATATGAGGGTATTTTGGTCATTTGCACATGCCTTGTAAATTCCATGCCTTGTATATAGTACTACCCCACAACTCCTTATGAACTTGGTTCCGTCTTTACTCTTGGTTTCATGTTATCTTCGGGCTCTTGAACTTCTTCAAGATTAATTTTACTCCCACTAGATCCTTTATTGAGAAACTGTTTCTCAAGAAAAGTACCATATTGAGTAACAAACACTTTGTTTTCATTGCGGTTGTAAAAGTAATATCATTTAGTTTCCTTAGGATAACCAACGAAAATAACTTTTTCAGATATTGGTGCTAACTTATCAGAGACAAGTCTCTTCACATAAGCTTCGTAATTCCCAATCTTCATGAAAGACAAATTTGATTTTCTTCCATGCTACATCTCATGTGGGGTTTAAGGAGCCGATTTAGTAGTGACTCTGTTTAGTGTGAACGCAACAGTCTCTAATGCATGTCCCTAAAAGAAAATAGGAAGGTCAACTTGACTCATCATCGAACGAACCATATCAAACAAGGTTCTATTCCTCGTCTCAGACACACTATTCAATTGTGGTGTTCCGAGTGGAGTCAACTCTGAAACAATTTCACGGTATTTGAGATGATTGTCAAACTCTTGGCTTAAATATTCACCACCTCGATCAGATCGAAGTACTTTAATAGTTATGCTAAGTTGATTTTGTACTTCATTTTGAAATATTCTAAATATCTCAAATGATTCACTTTTGGACTTCATCAGATAGACATAGTCATATCTAGATAAGTCATCATTGAATGTAATAAAATATCGAAATCCTTCCCTAGAAATGATACTTAATGGTCCACATACATCAGTATGTACTAGGGACAATAAGTCACTAGCCCTTCCACTACTCTTAGTGTATGATGGTTTGGTCATTTTACCCAATAAACAAGATTCGCATATCTCGTATGATTCATAATCATGTGAGTCTAAAAGTCCATCTTTATGGAGTTTATATATACGTTTCTCATTTATATGACCAAGCCGGCAATGCCACATGAATGTGTTGTTCACATTATTCGGTTTAAATTTTTTATTTACATTATAGATATCTTCAACATCATTTTGTTTCTCAACATCAAGGATATAAAAGCCATTAAATGAATTTGCAATACAATAAAGCAAATCATTTAAATAAATAGAAAGCTTCTTATTCTCAATAAGAAACTGAAATAATATTCCTACTCAAATCCGGAACGTAATAACAATTGTTCAAAATAAGTACTAGTCTACTAGGTAAAGTGACTTCATAAGTCCCTACGGCTAATGCAGCAACTCTTGCTCCATTTTCCACACGTAGGTCTACTTCACCCTCTTTGAGTAGCTTTCTATTCTTTATTCCCTGCACATTTAAACAAATATGAGATTCACATCCGATATCCAATACCCAGAAACAAGAAGTAGAAAGGAAAATATCTATCATATAGATACCTGAATCAGTAGCAATCGTATTGCCCTTCTTCGCTTTTAGGCCTTCCTTATAAGCCTGGAAATTTTGCTTCCAATGATCAACCTCTTGGCAGTGGTAACAAATTGCATCGTTTTGAGACACTTTGGGTTTAGCCTCTTCGGCATTGGAAACTCTTGCCGTAGGTTTAGCAACCTTTGCTTTACCTTCTTTGCCTTCCTTTTTGAACCCCTTTCCTTTGTTAACCATTAACACATTTGCGGTGCTAGGCTTCTTGATATTTTTCTCTGCAGTTTTAAGCATCGCATGCAATTCTGACAGATTTTTCGCCATTCCACTCATGTTATAACTCATAATTAAATGACCATAACTTTCAAGCAATGAATTCAATATCGTATCCGTTGTGAGTTCCAAACTCATAGGATACCAAAGCCTATCAAGGTTCTCAATATATCCTTTCATCTTAAGGACATGAGGACCTACCGACTGCCCCTCTTGCATCTTGCATTCATTAAGAGTCTTCACCACATCATACCTCTCTTGCCTAGCTTGCACTTGGAATATTTTCTTTAAGCGTTGTGCTAGGTCAAAAGCTGCTTCCATGTGTTCAAGGTCCTTCTGAAGAGCCTTACGCATGGTGGCAAGCATAATGCAAGCAACATCATTAGAATCATCAACATGTTTCTTATGTTGCTCCTTATCTGCCCTTGTAGCATTGGTTGCGGGTTCTGCAGAAATAGGTTCGTCAAGAACGTACAATTTCTTTTCTTGCCTAAGAACAATTCTTAAGCTTCTGATCCAATCAGAATAATTTGTATCGTTCTCTTCGAGCTTGTCCTTCTCAAGGACGGATCGCAGCCACAAGGGTTGATTATTGTGAGATGCCATTCTACAATAAGATACACAAACAATACGAACACATATAAGTATCAATTCATTTACCATCTAAGAGGCAAATAATGTATTTCATAAATACTTCCACTAAATTATACACCTTCAAATACAAGCATGTATTATATAATTATAATGGACTAAGATCCATATTTCATTTAATTTTGGTTTAACTGAGTCAATGCCCGAAATCAAGCTATTTAGATAGATAATACTTATCAATCATATCATATATGACTCTTAGATATTTTATGAGATTCTAGACATCTTATGTCAACACATGCTTTAATCCCATCTATGTCGTGGATCAAAACTCTTTTGAAAACACCAATTAAGTTTAACCTTTTTCAAACGTATGAGACACATAGAACGATGCACCCAACTGAGTCAAAACTACATCAACCATTATCTCATCTTGATCTATATTAAGATATAATGATGCACCCAACTGAGTCGAAACTACATCAAAATACCCTAATATTTCTCAAGTGTTCTAATCAAGGATTGGAATAAAACTTAAACATTTAAGAAGGTTTTTCATATAGCAACAAACATCGCATGGTTGCATATGAAACGTATGTGTACATAATCATGAACATAGGATTTCACATAATATCATACTTTAGGATCATACAAATAATCATGTAATAAATAACAATTATTAATTACATAATTATTCAATTCTCAAAATTTAAGGATTCAAATAATCATGTTAATCGAAGTAAATATGAACATCAAATCCTAAAAAAACAATTTGTTTCAATTTGAGAATTTACTGATCTTGATAAATAAATTAAAGAGATCAGTAACCCATGTAGAATATCAATTACATCAATCAACTATTAATCATAATCATGTTATATCAAATATAATTATTTCACAAAACAATACACATAAAATCATCAATCTATATCATCAAGCATGTTAAAGCATATAATCCAATTATATCTAGCATGCCAATTTAACATAAACATGATTAAACGTGGCTCTGATACCACTGTAGGGTTTTGGGGTTACATACACAGCGAAAGACTTGAAATAATTCACAAAATCGTAGTCATGAATCCGTCTAATATGAATAGATTAAAATATGAATATAGATTTATCAACCTTTGTTACGAGTTTGTCTTTCGTACACGAAACGTAATTCACCTTGAGTCGTAGACGAAACTTTGATCTTCTTTCTTGTTCTTCCTTGCGATGAATCAACAACGGTAGGCCTTCAAGCTTTAGGTGATAAAACAATCACCCTCTAACGGGAATCCACACGCGAACGAACCAAGATCGAATCTTGTTAGATTGCTAGATGATCTTCGATTGTTGAAACTCTTTTCAACAATCTATGGCTAATATAGAATTGAATCTAGGGTGTTTTGATCTTTGATTCGTAATTAAAATCAAACAATTTGTGTTTCTCAAGTCCCAAAATTCGTATGTCTTGGTTGAGGAGAAGGGGGCTATTTATACTTTATAAATATCCCTAACACTTAGGGAGAAAATCCCTAATCCAAAGCCAAAATAGAACGCCAGCAAGAAGGCGCGATCGCCCTTCTACGGGGCGCGCGATCGCCCTTTATCTGTAGAAAAGGCGCGATCGCCCCTCCAGCGCGATCGCCCCTTTCGATCAGAGAAAGGCGCGATTGCCCTCTTTGGGTACGCATCGCCCCCTCCCTTTTCCATTTTTGAGCCATTTTTCAATCCGTTCTTTGTGTGTGACCCTATAGAAATTATATTTATGTTGGTAGTGAGTCGAAACATCGATCCTCACAAGACATAAGTGATTTCTAGCAAGCCATTATGTCCACCCAATTAATATAACCTCAAAGCTTGATTCCTTGATACACTACAAGGAAAATCGATTTTAGCTACGGCAAATTTCGTAGCTAAAATGAAGATTCTGTAGCTAAATCGTGTTTAGCTACGGATTTGTTCCGTAGCAATTCCGTGGGTGCAGGTTTGTCGCTAAATTGGGCGTCGCTATTTTGTAGCTATTTTAGAGACGGATATGTCCGTCTCTAATTTAGAGACAGATATGGCCGTCTCTAAATTAGAGACAGATATGTCCGTCTCTAAATTAGAGACAGATATGTCCGTGTCTAAATTAGCTACAGATATGACCGTCTACGGATTAGCGACAGATTTTCCGTCTCTATTTAAATTCTCGTTTTATTTTCGAACCATTTTAGCGACGGATATTTCCGTCGCTAAATTGATAATTTTTTAAAAAAAATATATATATATATTTAAAAATATATATTAATATATTTTAAATATATATATATATATATATATATATATATATATATATATATATATATATATATATATATATATATATATATATATATATATATATATATATATATATATATATATATATATATATATATATATGTTCGACGGTTTTTTTTTTTTTTTAATTTAAAAAAAAAAAAAAAAAAAAAAATTAAAGGGCAAAATGGGAAAGGGACAACTTAGTGAGGACAACTTAGTGAGGACAAAATGGGAAATTTGGCCATTTGCACTATTCATCATCAAAGAACACCACTATCATTTATACTATAGATATATATATATATATATATATATATATATATATATATATATATATATATATATATATATATTTATATATATATATTAAAATATATAAATATATATTTTTAAATATATATTAAATCAGTCCCTTACCTTTTTTTATTTTCAAATCAGTCCCTTAACTTTTATTATTTTCATATCAGTCCCTTAACTTTTATTATTATCAAATCAGTCCCCTAAATTTCTTTTATACTCAAATAGTCCTCACAACTTCCACCACCAATCACCACCAGCAACCACCAATCACCACCAGCAACCACCAATCACCACAATCAACCACCGAATCTGAAAAAATACAAATTACCATACTAGGTTTCCAAATTTTTGAATCTTTACATAATCACCAAAAAAATCAAAATCAAAATCTAACCAAACCGAAATCTACTGTTTCCGAGGCAAAATCGAAATCAAAACACAAAAATCTGGGTATATAAATCTCAAGCAAACCCAAACGAAATCAGATCCGGGTTTTGATTTAGATCAAGAGAGAGCGAGAGGGAGAGAGTTTACAACCATTGACGATTGAACAGCCATAGCCTTCGCCGGAATTCCTTTGCTTCAAATGCTCTGTTCGGATTGATAATGTCGCCGGCCAGAAAATAGAGAGGGAGATGGAGGCGTGAGTGACGGAGGGCGAAGGAAATGGAGAGAGAGAGAGAGTGACGGAGGGCAAAGATGACCATGGCTGTGGTGGCGCCGGAGGACGACGGAGGAGGCTGAAGAGACGGTGAGGGAGACGGCGTAGGCTGAGACGGTGAGAGAGAGAGAAAAGGGTGCCGGCCGTTTACGTTTACAGAGGCTTTTGCGTTTTTCAAATGAAGAGAGAGAGAGAAATGAGGAGAGAAATAGGGAGAGGGAGGGAGTAATTGGGTTTGTTTAAAACATTTTGGGCATTTGGATTGAATGTTATGAATGGTCGGATATTGCTTGGCTCTTAATCCCCGTGAAATTTTGAAAACCAATCAAACAATCCCACATTACATACTTATATTTATTTCACACTATATTATACACTAACTAAAATATTTATGCCTAATATTAAAAATAATAATATTTATTATTAATAATATTTATTAATAAATTATTAATTATAAAATTAATTAATTAATTAATATTAATATTAATTATATAATCAGTAATAATATTAATAATAGTATTAATAATAACTAGAAATTTTTATTATTTTTTATTGAATAGGAAAAAATATTTTAGATTTTTTTTTATTACTAAAATTTACAAAAAGTTATCTAAAATATTTACATGCTTTTATTTTATTTACCAAAAATTTTAGTTATAGTAATATGCCTAATTTCAAGAATAATAACATTATCATATACTCCCTCCGTCCCACGTGAATACAAACTTATTTCCTTTTTGGTCCGTCCCACGTGAATACAAACTGCCCAAAATGGAAATAAATTTATTATTTTATATTCACCCTACCCCACCCACTCATTCTCTCTCTTCATTTCCTACCACACAATTTATTCAACCAACTCCACTCATTCTCTCTCTTCATTTCCTACCACACATTTTCATTATCTTAATAATATTTCTTAATTATTGTGCCCGGAAAAATGGTTTGTAATCACATGGGACGGAGGGAGTAGTTAGTAATAATACTTAATAATAAGACTAATAATGATGTTATTGTTAATTATTCAATTATATAATTGAATATATTAATAATTATTATTATATAATTAATAATAATATTATTATATAATTAATAATAATATTAATAATAACTAGTAATAATACATAACATAAAAAATAATAATGTTATTAATTAATAATAATATTCATTAATTTAATTATTTTAAATTTATTAATAATAATTTAATAATTTAAACTTCTAAGAAATATTAATATACCTAAGTAATAATTGATATTAATAAATTATAAAAAAAATACTTATTAACAATAACAATAATTTTATCTTTAAAGAAAATAGTAATTAGTAATAATACTTAATTATAAGACTAATAATGATGTTATTGTTAATTATTCAATTATATAATTGAATATATTAGTAATTATTATTGAATAATTGATAATAATATTAATAATATCTAGTAATAATACATAATATCAAAAGAGGGACGGACTACCCTATATTTATTTTTTATTTTTTTTTTAAAAAAAATATTGACTAGAAAACAATATTTTAGCCTTTGTTAATCATTGGTTTTTTTTAGAAAAAGTTATATAAAAAAAGATAGAAAACAACTAAACAAATGAAAGTATATAAAAGAAAAGTAAAAAGAGGGACGGACTACCCTATATTTATTTTTTATTTTTGTATTGACTAGAAAACAATATTTTAGCCTTTGTTAATCAGTGGTTTTTTTAGAAAAAGTTATAGAAAAAAAGATAGAAAAAAACTAAACAAATGAAATTATATTGAAGAAAAGTCAAAAGAGGGACGGACTAACCTATATTTATTTTTTTTTAAAAACATTTTTATTGACTAGAAAATAATATTTTAGCCTTTGTTAATCAGTGGTTTTTTTTAGAAAAAGTTATAGAAAAAAACTAAACAAATGAAAGTATATAGAAGAAAAGTCAAAAGAGGGACGGACTACCCTATATTTATTTTCTATTTTTTAAAAAAAAGTTATTGATTAGAAAACAATATTTTAGCCTTTGTTAATTAGTGGTTTTTTTTAGAAAAAGTTATATAAAAAAAGATAGAAAAAAATTAAACAAATGAAAGTATATAGAAGAAAAGTCAAAAGAGGGATGGACTACCCTATATTTATTTTTCATTTTTTTAAAAAAAAATTTATTGACTAAAAAACAATATTTTAGCCTTTGTTAATTAGAGGTTTTTTTTTAGAAAAAGTTATATAAAAAAAGATAGAAAAAAACTAAACAAATGAAAGTATATAGAAGAAAAGTCAAAAGAGGGACGGACTACCCTATATTTATTTTTTTTAAAAAAAAATTATTGACTAGAAAACAATATTTTAGCATTTGTTAATCAGTGGTTTTTTTAGAAAAAGTTATATAAAAAAAGATAGAAAAAAACTAAACAAATGAAAGTATATAGAAGAAAAGTCAAATTTAGAGACGGATACTAAATCTGTCACTAAATTAGAGACGGATTCAAAAATCTGTCTCTAAATTAGAGACGGATTCTGAATCTGTCTCTAATTTAGAGACGGATTTTGAATCTGTCTCTAATTTAGAGATGGATTCTGAATCTGTCTCTATTTTAGAGACAGATACAAAACCCGTCTCTAAAATTTAGAGACGGAATCTGAATCCGTCTCTAAATTAGAGACGAAATCAGATTTCGTCTCTAAATTAGAGACGGATTCGGATTTCGTCTCTGAATTAGAGACGGATTCATATTTCGTCTCTGAATTAGAGACGGAATCTGAATCCGTCTCTAATTTAGAGATGAAATCCGAATCCGTCTCTGATTTTTGATTCTGTCTCTAATCTGTCGCCAAATTAGCTACAGATTTCGTCCGTCTCTAATTTTCCGTCTCTAAATTCGATTTTCCTTGTAGTGATAGATCATTGTCACAACCCCTTTGTCACACGATGTCATATTGAACATAAGTCATGGTCAACTTCAACTTATATTGTTCAATGCTTTCTCGACTCCGAATATGTTGATAATCCAAGTGCATTTGATCTCTATCAAATCTCTTGAGTATGGACACAAATTTCATCAACACAATTCATCGAGGGGCCCAAGCACATATCTCTCTTTACGAGGGACAAATCTCATCTTGACTTATCATTCTTCCCTACAAGAATCAAGTCATGCCAATATAGCCCTTATTTCTATCCTATTAAAGATAGTGTTAGACTACATTAAACACAACGTTCTTCATATGGAAGACGATGATAATCTCAGGTACTTAGGATTCTAATGACACGACTATCATGAGATTTAATCATGACATATATGACTATAGACAATGACATAAATCTCATAGATGGGTCAGTCCAGTATCTTGTTCTCTAACAAGTACCTATAAGTGTAATGTGCATCCCCATGCATATAATCATCTCTATGATTATCCATTACCAACTTATACTAGTTATTCACAATAACTAGGGACACAGATTATTATAACAAATATGTAAAACATATAATAATCAAGATAAACATTCTCTATTATAAATGGTAAAGACGATTACATAACGATATTAGTTATGAGTCAAAATAGCTATAAGCCTAGGTCATAACACCAACATTAGCTACAAGTCTTGCTTTGTTCCTAGTTATTTTTCTAGACTCATCCAATTTATTTCTAAAGACTCATTTTGTTGCTATCACATTCTGATCATTTGGATGAGGCACTAATTCCCATAGTTTGCATCGGTCGAACTGATTGAGTTTATCATTCATTGCTTCTACCCAGCTGGGATCATTGAGTGCTTCTTCTGTATTATTTGGTTCTATATTTGACACCATTGCAGAGGAAAATAAACTATGTTGATCTTCTATATTTCTCCTTTGGCCTCTAGTTATTCTTGGATCAAAGACATCACCAATCACATTTTTAATGGGGTGTCCTTTAGCTGGTCTCAATTCCATTGGAATGTCTTACCTGACCGATTCTTGCCTTAAGATTTCTAGTGGAGGAGTATAATCGGTTGAGGGAGGTGTGACCGGTTGAGGTGAGGATCGGTTAGGAGCTGGTTTAAGAAATTTTTGAAACCTTTTCACAAACATGGCAAATTCATCATCATCCATATCGATGAGTGATCAGGTTGAAATAAAGGGATCTGAGGTTTGCTTAATATGAAGAAGGTTTCTCCACATATTAAATGACAGACATAGAAAGTGTTTTGATTTTTTCTTTAACCTCTTAAATATGATTCATCTTGAGTTCATGGACTATAAGATTTGCATACAAGTTACTTAGAGTCCAAGTATTTAAATCTTTAGAGTTCTCAAGAGAAGTGACTTTGTTAACCCATCTTGAACACAAGGCAGCAAGAAATGTTGTATTGATTTCTTTGTCAGTTAAAACCCTACCAAGAGATAGACAAGAATTTTTTACCTCAATATAGCGGTCATAAGTTTGACGCAAGGTTTCGTTGGGTTTCCTGTTGAAGTAATTGTATCTCATTTCAACATCAAATTTCTTATTTTCCTTGCAATGGTCATCTCCTTCAAGTTAGCTTTCTATTGCATCCCACATCTCCTTTACGGTTTTGCATTTCATGACCTTTTGAAGAGTTGAGATAGTCAAAGTTCCAGTGATGATATGTCTAGCTTTGCTGTACAAATCAACCAATCTCTTTTCTTCATCAGTCCATTCAACTTTCAGCTTCTTGACTTCTGGGGTGGCAGTGTTGGTGGCAGGATTTGTGTTGGCCTTCATAGGAACAAATGGGCCATTGATTACGCAGTCCACCAACATCTCATCAGTGGTCTCCAAATGGATCAACATTCGAGTCTTCCAGATGTCAAAGTGATCTTCATCTAGTAAATGAATGTATGAATAGTTAATTGTTATCATGGTTTTTGAGTTTGCCCTGACGAATCGGCACCAAAGCGGTTAAGCTTGAAAAACAAAAATAGTTTTATAAAAGTGTTTGATCCAATACCACTTGTTGGTCCCAAATTAGGCAACAAGGTTGAAAAACAGCTAGAGGGGGGAGTGAATAGCTGTTACAAATTTTTCATCCCTTTATTCAAATAAATCTCTTGCTGACAAAATCACTCTTGCAATGTATCAAAATAGTTTGGATACATAAATTTACTAAAAATTGATCTTGGCATTGAAGAGATCCATGTTGAGTACATCGCCAATAAACCAAGAAAATGACATGACCAATAAGCCTCGGCCTTTAAGCATTGCAATAGAGTACATTTTCACATATTTTGTATTTGAGTCAAAATTATTATTATAAAGAATAACTAGGAAAAATTCCACAAGGGCCCTCATATTAAGATTTTATTCCATTTTAATGAGAGGCATTTTTTTAATTTTAAATAAAGAGTTCAACCCAAATTATAATTCCCCAGACATCGCTATGCTTCCCCTCCCAGATAAAACCCCAACCTCCCTCCTCTCTCCTCATTTTTGATCTTATCTCTCTCTAAAAGCACACCCCACCCCACCCACACACACTCTATCTCTCTCCCTTCTACCGGTCCCCTTTCCCCCTTCTTCTTCGTCTCCAGCGAACTTCTACGGCCAACTTCTCCATTTTAACCACGCCACTAGTCTCTCTCTTCTCCGACTCGTCCCACTGCCGTTGCCCTCAACTTGGATAGATCTCTCTCTTTTCCCCGACGGTCCGAACTTTCTCCAACTTAGGCCGTCTTCTCCTCTTGTGACCGACAACCGTTGGTTCCTTCTCAGATCTGGATCGCAGCACTCTCTGGCTCCTACCTGTTGTAAAAAAAGGACAATTACAGAATTAGCAACCTTACAGTGTTGGCTTTTAAGGAAGACTTCAACTTCTAAAATCTTATCTTCTGCCAATGAATATTTGATTCAGAAAGTGGGATATCATTTAGATAAAAAATGCCTTTATCACTGATTAGTAAAGGATTACGCTGTGCCTACTTAGATCAATATCACCTTTCTTAGATAAAGTGAGTATGGTTTTTCTCTCATATGCCTTGTTTGTTTGATGAAGAAAAGAATACTCCAACAATAATTGTTGGGTTCATAATCCAGAAGAAGGTGAGTTCCAAATTTTTTAATTAGATCCTTGTATTTTCGAGAATTTTAATATGGTCATTGGGTTTTGTTAAATTCCACTTTAATCTCTGTTAATGTGAAATTTTCATATCAGTCCCTATAATCTCAAGAAAAATGATTATTTAATTAACTACTCAAAATAGGTGTCGTACTGATCGTTCTGTATTAATCGGTGCTGCCCCTGTTGGAATTTAGTTCCAAATATTGGGTTTGACCAATATTTGAACAAAAATTAAATGTAATTTCATTTTGTTCAAATGAAAATAGATTGTATATTTGTGATCTACATTTGTAGTAGATTAATGTGATGTATTTATTTTCTCAAAACCAAATTATGGTGAATGAGAAATTAATGTTCAAACTATGCAATTTATAATGAGTTTATCAATAATTTTGTTAATATGGAAAGTCATATCCAACATTGCATAGAAAGAACAAAGTAGAAGAGTTTATAAACTCATTCAATTCAAGGAGGTAACAATAAGTGTTATCCACCTACCATGCAACCTATTGGTACATTGCGCTAGCTATGAAAATAATGGCCCAATTGTGCTAGTTTTGGACTAGCTCAAATTCGAACCACGAGAATGGTGCGAAACACCATCCGATCCCGAGCCCGCAAAGCGCGTAAAGGCCACATTGGGCACTTTAGGGCACACTTTGTACTTCGCATCGTCGCTAGGAGTTAAATAGCCTTAAAGTTTTGTCCAGCTCACCTAGCTAGATGGTTCAGCTCGTGGGTTGAACCGCATGCTAGGAGCTAAGCAGTCTTAAAGTTTTGTCCAGTTCACCCAGATAGATGGTTCAGCTCGTGGGTTGAACCAGGCGGTTCGGTGCATGCAGTGGTTCGAACCAAGGGACGATTCGATTCGGTCAATGGACGCCCAGGTGGGACGGGTCGCGAATTTGGCTGAATAGGTGCAATGGGCGGATGTGTCCATTCAAATGGACATTGGTCATTTCAGATGGAGGATCCGCGTTTCCTGGAATGGGCGTGGGTCACTCCGCTCAATCTGGTGCCTTGATCAGGATCGAATCGGACAGTATAGATCCATTCGATCTGAATTGTGTCTATTCCCTAAAAGGCAACACAACTCTTGGAAAACTATAAATAGCCCCCCATAATGTCAGTTTAATTCATTTCTTCGTCCAACATTAGAGAAATCCATTAGTTAAAGCATATTGAAGCTTTTTTCCTCCTTAAAAGTTCAGAAATTCCGAACACCGTTGGTTCGCAGGTCTATTGATTTGAAGTGCTTCCATCAGGAGTCGAAAAGTAGTTTTATCTTACGAGAGTATTGCCGCCAATCCGTCAGCACCAGTGCGGGGCAAATTATTTTTACGAAAATTGTGTTTCACAAGACTCAACTTCCGTCCCAGTTAATAAATTTTATTTTTGCCTTATTTTATGTCTCTTCATCTCCTTCTATTTTCTATTTTCTCATTTTCAAGAAATAATATATTTTAATTTATTTCTAATTTTTTGAAGTATTTTCAATAACAATCGTAAGAAGAATTTTATTAAACAATTTTCTTGAGAAATGGAAAATGGAAACAAGACCTCTTCGTCTACCGAGGCTACAATTTTATGAACCAACTTTTGCCGCAAATTTATAGAACATCCCTTCATTTTATCTCCCAAATTATTCGTCAAATGATATAGGCAAAATGAATGATAGCTATGAGGCATAATAGCCTTCACAGAAGAAATAATTCCTTAGTGACGATTGGAAACAAATGTAATTCTAATCTCTTATAAGAGGTTCCAATTGTTGAAGGAACCATGTCCAATTAGCAATATCTTTCGAAGAAACAATAGCAAAAGCGACATTGAAATGACCTATACATGACAAGAATAAAGATAATAATATAAGTAATATAAAACAACTGTGAACTTCTATAAATAACAGTGAAATGAATGCAATTTTGAGTAAAGCTAGCATATGTCGGTTAAATTGTTATCAGAGTTTCCACCTTTGGTTGTTGCTGCCAACATTGTACCCTTGTACTTTCCGTGCAAATGAGTCCCATCGAGAAGCAACACAAGCCGACATGAACGAAAACCTTTTACACAAGCCTCAAACTGTTAGTGTTATGCCCTAGGCCTATGATTGATAGACTTATGTGTTGACATTATTTATTATTATATGAGATGTTTATCATTTAATTATTATATATGTTTTGTATATTTGTTTATAATAATCTCCGTCCCTAATTATTAAGAGTATAACTAGTATAATTGTCAATGGATAATCATACGATGATTATATGCATAGAGATGCACATTGAAATTATGAGTACTTGTTATAGAACAAGTGACTGGACTTGACCCGCATGAGATTTATGTCATGGTCAAATGTCATAATTAAATCTCATAAGGTTACTTCATTTAGTCCCTAGACCTGAGATTATTATGACCTTACATATGATGAAAGCCATGTTTGATTTTAGTCAAACGATATCTTAACACGATATTTATAAAGGCTAATTTTGGCATGATCGGAATCATGATGGGAAGGATGATAAGTCAAGATGAAATTTGTCCCTCGATAGAGAGATAATTTGCTTGGGCCCCTCGATGAGTGATAATGATGAAAGTGTATAGCCGTACCCCAATATGATTGGAATTATCATTATACTCAAGATCGAGAAAGCATTGAACAAAGACAAGTTGACGAGGACCGTGACTTGTGTTCAATATAACATCGTGAGACAAAGGGAGAAATGGAAGTGTACCATTGAAAACGTGAACTCTTACGTTACATTATTTGGGTAGACATAATGGCTTGCTAGAGTCCGCTTATGTCTTATGAGGGTCGATATGATCGAACTTATTGCCAACATAATGTAATCCTATTGGGTCACACACAACTAGAATGAATTGATTAAACCATTGGAAGAATGATTGAGAAACTCCTCACTGGCCTTGTTAGGCCGTGCGACACAACAGGCCATGTGTTGTATGTGGTCGTGCGACACAACAAGCCACTGAGGCGGTTTGACAGAATCTTTTCCTAATTTGATTAGGATTCATATTCTATACTAATGTACTATAAATATGAACGTCTGTCAACCCTAAAAAAAGCCTAGCCGAAATTCTCAATAGAAATTCACAAACATATTCTCAATATTATTTCAAGGTTTATAGGATCTAGCAATCTTCAAGAAATTGTTCTTGGATTCATTCAAAGGTGTGGATACCAAAAGAGGGTCTTCGCTCGTTCATCGATCAAGACCTAGAGTTCAAGCAAGTTGAAGAACGAAGTTTGTGATTCGAAATCACATAATCAAATCGTTCAATAGCTCAAGAACGAAAAGCGTTCAAGGTTGGTTACATCTATCTCATAGTTTTTCAAGTTAATTGTATAGAACGGATCCTAGGGCTTCTTCGGTTTTATGTTATTTATGCTTAATTCCGCTGCGCATGGACCCGTAAAACCCAACAGTGGTATCAGAGCCCCGTTCGTATGATTAAGTTTGAATTAACATGCTAGAAAAGTAATATAAAATTGTTTATATGTTCTTTTGCATGTTTTGTATGCGATAGATTAATTATTTTTGAAACAATATGCCTAATTCGTGTTCTAATGATATTAAATTAAATTTGTTAAAAGTCGTTTGCATGATTTAATTGCTCTGTGATTTAGAATTAATTGGTTTCTGGAAATCTGGAAAACTGTCATCCTGTGTCACGCGACAGAACAGGATTCTGTCATGCGACAGAACCTGCTTCTGTCACGCGACACTTTTAGCCCAATCTGGGTAGTATCAGTTTGATGAACAATCTGATTAATCTATGAATGTGTTTACAATCTGATATGTTTATGTGTTAATCTGGATGCTATAAAATTGAGTTTATAGGGCTATGCTAGATTAATTCATTGTTTATGCATGCTTAGTTGATTAAAATATGATTTTAATAATAATTGCGATGCATGATTTACTTGTTCTTACGTGCTAAGAAATTTTATGTTTAGTTGAAACATTGCATTATAGTTTTCTAATATTTTTAGATTTAGACATTAAAATTTTGGTTTTATGATTGTTTATGGAAACAAGTCATAATTACGCGAAATTTAAAAGGAAACTGATTGTTTATAAAAGGTAATGATTATGTTGCCAAATCAGAGCTGATTTCTGATTGTGCATGCCTAGGAGAGTTCTGTCTAAGTAAGAGTTGGTACTTAAGTAGTCCTTGTGGCTCACCTATCTTCCTGGGAACTTACCTGGTGCACGATTATGACTATCTTTGCTGATATGCTTATAATCTACCTTAAAAGAACCTTCATTTAACTTTAAGTTCTTTATGCCAATTCATGGTTAAAACACTTGAGACCATTCGGATAGTTTTGGGTGGGCTTGCCATAGCAAGGTGCTTTGATTCTATTCGAATGCGAGCAAGATGAGGAAATGGTGGTTCCTATACGTTTAAAGTGAATGAACTTAATTGGATCATCAAAATGGTTTTGGACCCAAGGCATAAGATGAGATTAAAATATGCCTAGACATATGATGTCTTGAATAAATCTCATAAAAGATCTAAGAGTCATATATGTAATATGATTGATGTTTTCTATCTAATTAATTTAATTTTGAGCGATTTGCCATGGCAAACTTGAAATTGAATTAAAGTTGGATCTTAGCCCATTAAATGTATTTTATGCTTATTTTCATTTGAAGGTGTATAATTTAGTGGGAGCATTTTATATAAATGCATTATACTTCTCATATGATATGTTTCCTTATATGTGTTCATATTTTATGTATATCTTTTTGTAGAATAAATGGCATCAAACAATAATCACTTTTCACTGTGATCTGTCCTTGAGAAGGAAAAGTTGAAAGAGAATGGTACAAACTATATGGATTGAATCCGTAGTTTGAGAATTGTTCTCAAACAAGAAGAAAAATTGTACGTTCTCGAGGAACCTATTCCACCTGAACCTGCTGCCAATGCTACTAGGGCAGTGAGGGATCAATATCTGAAGCACAAGCGTGACTCTACAGATGTTGGTTGCCTCATGCTCTCCGCCATGTGCAAGAACCTTCAGAAGGATCTTGAGCACTTGGGGACAGTTGACCTAAACAATCGACTGATGGAAATGTTCCAAGTACAAGCTAGGCAAGAAAGGTACAACACAGTTACGGTCTTGACCTCATGCAAGATGAGTGAAGGACAAGCTGTTGGTCCCCATGCTCTTAAGTTGAAGGGCCACATTGAGCATCTTGAAAGGCTCGGTTTTCCAATTAGCCAAGAGTTGGCTACCGACATAATATTGAATTCATTGCCCAAAAGTTTTAGTAATTTCATAATGCATTATAACATGGGTGGAATGAATAAAAACCTTTTCGAGTTAGTTCAAATGTTGAACACTGCGGAAACCAATATTGTCGAGAAGAAAACCGACCAAGTGCTGATGGTTAACAAGGGGAAGGGTTTCAAGGGTAAAGGAAAAGCAAAAGTTGCTAATCCTAAGGCAAAAGTTGCTAAACCCAAAGAGGCTTCCAAGCCTAAAGAGGCTAAGCCCAAGTCCCAAGAGGACGCAGTCTGCTTCCATTGCAATGAGATTGGACATTGGAGGAGAAACTACACAAAATACAAGGAAGCACTGAAGAAGAGCAAAGGAGTTGCTTCGACTTCATGTATCTTTGTTATAGATATATTCCTATCTACTTCTAGTTCTTGGGTATTGGATAGCGGATGTGGAACTCACATTTGTTTAAATGTGTAGGGTCTAAAGAACAGAAGGATGCTTAAGGAAGGTGAAGTGGACCTACATGTGGGGAATGGAGCAAGAGTTGCTGCATTAGCCGTAGGAACTTATGAAGTTACTTTACCTAGTGGACTAATACTTGTTTTGAACAATTGTTATTACGTTCCAGCTTTAAGTAGGAATATTATTTCGATTTCATGTTTGGATAATGAAGGTTTTAATTTTCTTATATGTGATAAGAAATTTTCCATTTACAAAAGTGATATGCATTATTGTACTGCTGTTTCATTCAATGACCTTTATATTCTTGATGTTGAAAATCGTGATAATGATGTCTATAACATTAACAAGAGATCTAAACCCAATGATGTAAACCACACTTACTTATGGCATTGTCGTCTTGGCCATATAAATGAGAAACGCATTTCTAAACTCCACAAAGATGGATTTTTAGACTCACATGATTATGAATCTTATGAGACATGCGAATCTTGTTTTACTTGGCAAGATGACCAAGGACCCATTTACCAAAATCGGTGAAAGGGCGGGCGACAGGGGCGGAGCCAGGAATTGGCCGAGGGGGGGGGCAAGATTACACGGGGGTTCGGGGGCGCGCCAAAAAAAAATTGGCCTGGACAAGTAAAAAATGGGTCGGATCCATGAAATACAATGTATTTTAGTTAACAAAAATGATAAAAGTAAATAATTCAAAGAACGATTGAAATAATGTTGAAGTTAATTATATATATACATATATAACAAAAATATGGTGGGGGCAAAAAAAAAATTTCCACTGCATTTCCGCCGCTGGGGGGGGCGAGTGCCCCCACCTGCCCCCCCTGGATCCGCCCCTGGCGGGCGACTTATTAGGACTCATACATACCGATGTATGTGGGCCTATGAGTAGCGATGCTAGGGGAGGATTTCGGTACTTCATAACATTCACTGATGATTATAGTAGATTTGGATATGTTTATCTAATGAAACATAAAAGTGAATCGTTTGAGATATTTCGAATATTTCAAAAAGAGGTGCAAAACCAACTTGGCAAAACTATTAAAGTACTTCAATCCGATCGAGGTGGTGAATATTTGAGCCAAGAATTTGACAAGTCATCTTAAGAGTTGTGGAATCGTTTCAGAACTCTCTCCACTCGGAACACCACAATGGAATGGTGTGTCTGAAAGGAGGAATAGAACTTTGTTGGACATGGTTCGTTCTATGATGAGTCAAGTTGAGCTTCCTTTATTCTTTTTGGGGACATGCACTAGAAACTGCTGCTTTCACTATAAACAGAGTTCCTACCAAATCGGTTCAAAAGACCCCATATGAGATGTGGCATGGAAGAAAACCTAGTTTGTCTTTCATGAAGATTTGGGGTTGCGATGCATATGTCAAGAAGTTAACTTCTGATAAGCTAGCACCCAAATCTGACAAATGTGTTTTCGTGGGTTATCCTAAAGAAACCAAAGGATACTATTTCTACAACCGAAACGAGAACAAAGTGTTTGTTGCTCGAAATGGTACTTTCTTAGAAAAGGAGTTTATTCGCAAAGGAACCAGTGGGAGTAAGATAGATCTCGAAGAAATTCGAGAACCCGAAAACAACATTGAACTAATGGTAGAGACTGAACCAAGTTCACAAGCAGTTGTGGAACCGGTTCAAGATGCACAAGTTCTTCTTCGAAGTGGTAGGTCACGATCCGAACCCGAGAGATATGGATTTCTCGTTACGGAAAGTGATGAAGTGGAGTTAATCGAAAACGATGAACCTACTTGCTATCAAGAGGCGATGTCCGCTCCTGATTCGGACAAATGGCAAGAGGCCATGAAGTCCAAATTACAATCCATAGATGATAATCAAGTTTGGAACTTGATTGATCCACACAAAGGTGTAAAAACCATAGGGTGCAAATGGGTCTTCAAGAAGAAGACCGACATGGATGGGAAGGTGCACACCTATAAGGCTAGGCTTGTAGCTAAGGGATATAGGCAGATTCATGGCATCGACTATGATAAAGCCTTTTCGCCTGTAGCTATGCTTAAGTCTATTAGAATTTTAATTGCCATAGCCGCATATTATGACTATGAGATATGGCAAATGGATGTCAAAACAGCTTTTCTTAATGGGAAGTTGCTTGAGGATGTATACATGATACAACCTGAAGGTTTTGTCAGTCCAGAAAATTCTAACAAGGTGTGTAAGTTGCAGAAATCCATTTATGGATTGAAGCAAGCTTCTAGGAGTTGAAATCTATGTTTTGATGAAACAATCAAAGAGTTTGACTTTATCAAGAACGAAGATGAACCCTGTGTATACAAGAAAATTAGTGGGAGCGTAGCACTATTTTTAGTGTTGTATATCGACGATATCTTACTCATTGGAAATGACATTCCTGCACTACAGACTGTCAAGTCTTGGTTGGGAATGTGCTTTTCAATGAAAGATATGGGCGAAGCCGCATATATCCTTGGTATCAAGATCTATAGAGATAGATCCAAAAGGATGATTGGTTTAAGTCAAAGTACATACATTGACAAGGTTCTTAGAAGATTCCAAATGAAAAATTCTAAAAGGGGAAACTTGCCAATGTTACATGGTATATCTCTTAGCAAGAATCAAAGTCCTAAGACCAATGATGAGCGAAAGAGAATGAATGGTATTCCATATGCTTCGGCAATTGGGTCTATCATGTATGCTATGTTATGTACTAGACCCCGATGTCTTGTGTGCTCTAAGCATGACGAGTAGGTACCAATCGGATCCCGGCGAACCACATTGGATAGCAGTCAAGAATATCCTCAAGTACTTACGAAGAACTAAGGATGTATTCTTGGTCTTTGGAGGAATGGAAGAAAATCTTGTAGTGAAAGGCTACACAGATGCTAGCTTCCAAACCGACAAGGATGATTTCAGATCGCAGTCTGGATTTTTGTTTACGCTTAATGGAGGCACTGTGAGTTGGAAAAGTTACAAGCAAAGTACCGTCGCTGATTCTACAATCGAAGCTGAGTACATAGCAGCATCCGATGCAGCTAAGAAAGCAGTTTGGATCAAAAAGTTCATTAGTGATTTGGAAGTCGTTCCAAGCATCAGAGATCCTATTGAACTTTACTGTGACAACAATGGTTCCATTGCACAAGCAAAGGAACCAAGGTCACACCAGAGATCCAAACATATACTTCGACGTTTCCACATTATCCGGGAGATATGTGAAAGGGAAGACGTAAAGATATGCAGAGTAGACACTGATGACAACGTGGCAGACCCATTAACTAAGGCTCTCCCGCAAGCTAAGCATGATGGTCATGTTAGGTCCATGGGTATTCGATACATGAGAGATTGGGCCTAGTGTAAGTGGGAGACTGTTAGTGTTATGCCCTAGGCCTATGATTGATAGACTTATGTGTTGACATTATTTATTATTATATGAAATGTTTATCATTTGATTATTATATATGTTTTGTATATTTGTTTATAATAATCTCCGTCCCTAATTATTAAGAGAATAACTAGTATAATTGTCAATGGATAATCATACGATGATTATATGCATAGAGATGCACATTGAAATTATGGGTACTTGTTAGAGAACAAGTGACTGGACTTGACCCACATGAGATTTATGTCATGGTCAAATGTCATAATTAAATCTCATAAGGTTACTTCATTTAGTCCCTAGACCTGAGATTATCATGACCTTAGATATGATGAAAGTCATGTTTGATTTTAGTCAAACGATATCTTAACACGATATTTATAAAGGCTAATTTTGGCATGATCGGAATCATGATGGGAAGGATGATAAGTCAAGATGGAATTTGTCCCTCGATAGAGAGATGTTTTGCTTGGGCCCCTCGATGAGTGATAATGATGAAAGTGTATGGCCGTACCCCAATATGATTGGAATTATCATTATACTCAAGATCGAGAAAGCATCGAGCAAAGACAAGTTGACGAGGACCATGACTTGTGTTCAATATAACATCGTGAGACAAAGGGAGAAATGGAAGTGTACCATTGGAAACGTGAACTCTTACGTTACATTATTTGGGTAGACATAATGGCTTGCTAGAGTCCGCTTATGTCTTATGAGGGTCGATATGATCGAACTCATTGCCAACATAATGTAATCCTATTGGGTCACACACAACTAGAATGAATTGATTAAACCATTGGAAGAATGATTGAGAAACTCCTCACTGGCCTTGTTAGGCCGTGCGACACAACAGGCCATGTGTTGTATGTGGTCGTGCGACACAACAAGCCACTGAGGCGGTTTGACAGAATCTTTTCCTAATTTGATTAGGATTCATATTCTATACTAATGTACTATAAATATGAACGTCTGTCAACCCTAAAAAAAGCCTAGCCGAAATTCTCAATAGAAATTCACAAACATATTCTCAATATTATTTCAAGGTTTATAGGATCTAGCAATCTTCAAGAAATTGTTCTTGGATTCATTCAAAGGTGTGGATACCGAAAGAGGGTCTTCGTTCATTCATCGATCAAGACCTAGAGTTCAAGCAAGTTGAAGAACGAAGTTTGTGATTCGAAATCACATAATCAAATCGTTTGATAGCTCAAGAACGGAAAGCGTTCAAGGTTGGTTACATCTATCTCATAGTTTTTCAAGTTAATTGTATAGAACGGATCCTAGGGCTTCTTGGGTTTTATGTTATTTATGCTTAATTCCGCTGCGCATGGACCCGTAAAACCCAACACAAACGACATAAAACACCTCTTGAAGTGAAAGGACGATGGGTCAACATCAAGAACAAAGTGGCTAGTAGGATCCAACTGTTTCATCTTTAAAAAGTATGGTATAAGCTTATCTTAAGACAATTCTGCTTCACCAAACACAATGTCCTTCGCCTTTTCAACAGCCTTCCAAGAAATTTTATAAGTGATGTCAAATCCATAATCTACCTTCAACAACTTCACAATATCATAAGGACATATCGAAGGTTTAGAACGAATATCATCAGCAATAATATCGAAAAGAACATCAGAGGTAATCTTTGAACAACATCCAGAATTGAAGATATGACCACAATTATGATTCCGATCAAAAGTCTGTATATAAGCAAAGCCATTGGAAGCTTCAACAGATGCGTGAATCCTCCACGGACAACCTCTCAAATCTTTGTATACACATTTTGCAGTAATACGCTCACTATCATTTTTCAAATAAACAAAGTCAAACCAATAGTTGTAGCATACTTACACAACTTATTTCTGAACTCATTAATTCCACCTTCAAATCTCTGTCCAATACCCTCTATACCATTAACCCACTTTGCACTTTTCAATTCCTTATTTGGATGACGAAAAAAACTAACAGGAAATTCATGACTGCTACATATACTTGAGACATTAGATGAGGACGAGTCATTGTAATCCAATGTAAGAATTTGTGTCAAATGAATTTCAATACACTCAATAGAACTACGACCTAAAATAATTCTCATATTCGTAAAATCATCCTCATTATGTAATAGGCAAGTAGAATTCCCAGGTAAAGGATAAGAAAAATGCATAAATTCCTTCTTCAAACCCCCCATCTATTGCAAGCAAAATCAACTAATGCATTGAAAGATGAAAGCTTACTAAATCTTTCAACTGCTGTAAAATCCCCATATTTCAACAAAACCATCATACAAGAATTCATATTTTGAAGATTGATTAATCTGCAACATATAAGAAAAAATAAAACAAAATTAAAATAATTGTCAACATAAGTAATACAATCAACAAAACAACTGTGAACTAACAGACAACTGTCAAAATAGGTCGAATCATGTTTTAGTACAACTAAAAGACAACTGTAAACTTAAAATATACAAATAAGCCAAATATTATGTTGCAATTACAATTAAAAAACATTTAAATTCGTGAATTAGCTACAATGGTCATAATAAACAAACAACTAAACATAAACAAAATCTGAATCTGAAATTATGAACAATTCTTGAAATCATATTCAAGAATCATCAACGATGCTCGTATAAAGCAATTCAGTTCACCAATCATCAAAAATTCAAATTCAAACATATAAAAAAAATCAAAATCATAAATTAAAGCATCAACAAGATTGCAAATCACAAAGCAATCGACTTGTAAATTGATCACAATCAAACAATTAAGCAAAATTGAACTCACCGAATTGAACGGGTTTCAAAATTGCCTTATCGCTCTCTCTCTCTCTCTCTCTCTCTCTCTCTCTCTCTCTCTCTCTCTCTCTCTCTTCACTGCTCCCAGCGTGAAAAGTGACACGTCAAATCCCTAGATGTGAAAAAAGAGATATGTATACAAGGGTAGTTTCGTAATTATAAAAACTCATTAAGCTAGGCGAGGGATTTGGTGGAAAATTGATTCGTAAAGTGGATTAGTTGGTTTAATTCAAAATTTCAGTAGCCTAATTGATCAATTAACTTAGGGTGAAGGACCCATCAGTAATTTTCCCAAAAAGAAAAGAGGGAGGAGAAAGAACGAGTGACATGCTCTTGGCATTGAGGAGGAGAGAGAGCGTGCATTTTGAGAAGGATAGGCTGGTCCAAACATATATCGTGGACTAGATGGGTAGTTTCCAAAATGCTTGTCCTTAGTGGTAATATTGATTAGGATAAAGAATTATTTGGTAATTGTCCTTTTTTTAAAAAAATTTTTACTGGAACGCATGGAGTAGATATTATAAATACGTAAAATCAAATCTAAAATTTTAAATAATCTAATACTACTTGTTAGCGGTAGACTAATGCAACAAACATATTTTCTAGTTATGTAACATTAATGACAAATAACATGCATGGTGTATATTTCAATATTTCTACAAATAAAATAAAATATTTCACATTACATTTATTATTTGTAAACTTTTGAGAAAATACGGTCAGTTGCACTATACGACCACTAAGTTTACTGGGTGTAGCAATGTAAGATTCAATATTTTAAAAGTGATTTTTTTTTCAAATAATTCCATTTTAAATCAATATCTACCAAAATGATACTAGGGAAATTTTATGTACCAAAATGACAATTTTCTGTGAAGTCGGCATTGGCAATGCCGTTTTTGACCTGAAGTCGGCATTACCAATGCCGACTTTAGTTAGTCCAAATATCGGGTTAATTTTTGGCATGATTAGGGTTAATGGTTTAAGTGAAGTCAGCATTGGCAATGTCGACTTCAGGTCAAAAACGGCATTGCCAATGCCGACTTCACAGAAAATGGTCATTTTGGTACATAAAATTTCCCTAGTGTCATTTTGGTAGATATTGATTTAAAATGGAATTATTTGAAAAAAAAAATCTTTTAAAAGTTGCAAATTTGGATATCAAGTTCACACAAAGTTCCGATTCAAGGCAATTTTGAAGGACTATTAAAAGAGAATTTATCATCCTACATTACCATCACTGAAATTGTTTTTTTCTCTCTGTTACTACGCCATGTCGATTTATACTAGGACGATTTCCTCTATTGCCCTTCAGGCGAGATTTAAACTCATTTTAGAAAATAATATTTGGATAATTTCTCAGACACCCCTTAGTAAGACAATGACATAAATGTCCTTCTTTCTTTGCACCCATTTTAGAAAACAACATTTGGATAATTCCTCATACACCCCTTAGTAAGACAATGACATAAATGTCCTTCTTTCTTTGCATGTATTATTCGTTTGACATACCAAATCCAAAATTGAAAATTATATTTTAGTCACTGAAATTTTTAAAATTATGTATAGTCACTAGACTTTCTGACATTACATATTAGTCATTAGACTCAAAATAGTTTCAATCTGGTCATTTCAGTCTCAAATATTATAAATTAATCAATAGATTTATCAGATAATCACAACAGTCCTTAGACTTTCCAAAAATACTTTCATTTTTTTATATTTTTCACATTATTACACTCTAATTAAGTCACTTATTTACCAAAATATCAAAATTTAAGTCACTTATTTATAAAAATGTCACTTGAGACATTTATTTACTGAACAGTCATCTAACTACCGGTGCAACTCTTATATCTGAAATATAAGACTAATTCAATTCTTATAATTCGGTTATAAGCAAAAAAAATCAACCAAAAAATAAAAAATTCCAATAATAGACTTGAATAGTCTGATAATTTATATATTAAAACTCTTATAACTGAATTATAAGACTAATTCATCTCTTATAATTCAGTTACGAGACAATTTTTTTAACCAAAAAAATCAAATTTTCGATAATAATAACGAATTAATCTTATAATTTACAAATTACAACTTTTATAAGTGAATTATAAAAACTAATTTGTCTCTTATAATTGACTTATAAGATAATTTTTTCAACAAAAAACTCAAAAATTTAAATAATAACAACGAATTAATCTCATAATTTACACATTACAACTCTTATAACTGAATTATAAGACTACTTTAAGACAATTTTTTCAACAAAAAAAAATCAAAATTTTCAATAATAACAACGAATTAATCTCATAATTTACATATTACAACTTTTATAGCTAAATTATCAGACCAACTTACCTTTTATAACTAATTTGTCTTATAAGACATTTTTTACCAAAAAAGTCAAAATTTCAATAATAACAACGAATTAATCTCATAATTTAAACATTACAACTCTTATAAGTGAATTATAAAACTATTTCATCTCTTATAGTTGATTTACAAGACAAATTTTTCAACCAAAAAATCAAAAATTTCAATAATAACAACTAATTTATTTTATAATTTACACATTACAACTTTTATAGCTAAATTATAAGGGGCAAATTGCATTTTAGTTACTTGAGTTTGTCAAGATGTTTCAATTGGTTATCGAATTTGCATTTGTTACAAGTTGGTTATTGAGTTTGTCTTTTTTGTTGCAATTAAGTATAATTTTGGATGCCCATTTAAAAAACTAATGAAGGCTTAACATGTGCGTATCACGTGTGTTAATTAAGGGGCATTTTCGTCTTTTCCATGGCAGGAGACTTGCACGGGATATTCACGTGAAGTCAGTCTTCTTCACTTTGAATAACAAAGGAAGATATCTGCACTTTGAATTTGTATGGCTGATCTGGTCCTTTGACTTGCCAATAATAATGTGTCCTCTCTCCCGCAGTTCAAGACAAAAACATGACAGGTTGCAATTTACGGTCTTTCACTAGGGTGCCTTTGTGGATGACAGAGCGTGGAATTGGGAGGGGGCATGTGCTTGATCGGGGATGGCCGATGATGATTGGCAGTGGTCGGTGACACTAACGATCGAAAAACGACAAGGATGTCGGAATTTTTTCTTTAGACTAATGTTTGAGTCGGATAAATTTGTATTGACCAATAAATTGGTATTTTTTTTTAATGAAAATGGTACCTTGACAAAGCTTTTCAACATGAATATAATGGATGTTTACTCCCGACAAATATCTCTAGCTTAATCGACATATAATATTTCTTTTTTATATATGAAAGGTAAGGGTTCAATACACGCCAAATGCAATTTCAATTAGGGATTTTTACCAATAAGACCTTGAGATAGGGTGGAATTTACCAATAAAAATAGTACATTTTGAATTTTACCTTAGGATCCCAGAGTTGAAATCAAAACGACCGTAGAGTCCCTAACCCTAACAATTTAAATGGCCAAAACTGCCCCTACTCATTCTCTTTCTCTCTCTATGCACAATCTCCTCTTCTCTCTCTCTATCTCTATGCGCAATCCTCTAACATTTCCAGCGGTCGTGAATCTTCAAATCTTCAAGGAGATACCAAGCAGCGCCATGGAAGAAAATTCTAATCAACGCAATGCAATCCAATCCAATCTCAAGCATTCCACCTACTTTCAGCTTGTATGTATCAAGAACACGCACAGACACACACACTTTTATCCCTTTCCATAGTTTTTGATTTTTGGGTGTTCAGGCAACGATTGGAATTACTGGAAGACCCGCAAATCGTACTGTTGTTTTCAGGTTTTCCCGTTATCTCTATCTCTATTTCATACATGAACAAGCATACTATGTGTAGAATTTTGGAGGTTTTAAGAATGTTGTTCTTTTTGTGATTTACAGGGGGTTCCAAGAGAATAGTGATAAGATTCAAATCAATACAGACTGTAGAAGTCGCAAGGTTTGTTGTTTATATGTATATATTGTTTTTATTTTCATGTTTGCTGTGTTGTTTTTGAAATTATATATCTTAGGTTTGATTTGTTTATGAGGAGCTGAATTGGTTTTCTTTAATTTTTGCCGGTGCAAGGCTAAATTTGACTCTTTGACTTGATAATTTTGCAGATTAAGGATCTCAAGCAATGCCCATGAGCATGGACTTGATGCTCATTTATTCGTTAGGACTACGCTTATCGTTATGTATGCAGAGTGTGTGTCTGTGGAGTTTGCTAAGAAGGTGTTTGAGGAAATGTCTCAACCAAATATTATTTCGTGGAATGCTATTATTACTGCTTATTTCAGGTGTTTTGATGTAAAGGGTCCTTAGAAATTTTATAATCAGATGCCTTTTAAGAATTTGACGCCCAACAATATAATTCTTGCTGGGTATATAAAATCTAGGGAGCTAGTTGTTATTTTAGATAGTTGTTAGATACTAGCAAAAGTTACTACCTTCATTAATCGTCTGCGATGAATACTTGAGCTCTTTTATTAGTATTTGATATATAGCTTAAAAGAACAGATTGTGGCTACTCTATTGCATCGCTTGGAAGATTTTATTAAGCGTCAGTGAATCATAGGGCTTAAATATATGAATGTCACTAAGTTGGAACTTGTTTGTCAGATTTCTTCATTTGGAACATGATTGTTAAAACATGCTTATCAAGGATTTAACAGTTTATAAATGTGAAAACCATTATACAGTTAACTCATCAAAACTGTGAAATAAAATTTTCAGTTTATAAATGTGAAAACCATTATACAGTTAACTCATCAAAACTGTGAAATAGACTTCTCAGTTTATAAATGTGAAAACCATTATACAATTATTTTACATCAAAAATGTGAAATAGACTTCTCAATTTATAAATATGAAAACCATTATACAGTTATTTTACATCAAAACTGTGAAATAGACTTCTCAGTTTATAAATGTGAAAATCATTATACATTTATTGTACATCAAAACTGTGAAATAGGCTTCTCAGTTTATAAATGTGAAAACCATTATACATTTATTGTACATCAAAACTGTGAAATAGACTTCTCAGTTTATAAATGTGAAAATCATTATACGGTATTTTACATCAAAACTGTGAAATAGACTTCTCAGTTTATAAATGTAAAAATCATTATACGGTTATTTACATCAAAACTGTGAAATAGACTTCTCAGTTTATAAATGTCAAAACCATTATACAGTTATTTTACATCAAAATTGTAAAATATAATTCTCAGTTTATAAATGTGAAAACCATTATACAGTTATACTCATGTGTGAACACATGATAAATGATTTTCTCAGATTTTTACAAGTGAAAAATAATTATTTTATTTATAAATTTTGAAATATATGACGAGTAAACTTGTTTGATTCGTCTTGGCGATGTGATTAAAACAGTGATTTCAAATTATTTTTTTGACTTTTAGATTTTGAGATATTGCATTTTAAAAATTTAAGAGAAAAAAAAGAAAGAGAGAGAAAACTAAAGTAGATAAGAAGAAAACATAAAAAAAGAAGAGAGAGAGAGAGAGAGAGAGAGAGAGAGAGAGAGAGAGAGAGAGAGAGAGAGAGAGAAAAGTGTGCGTGTGAGTGGTGGGTGCTGTAAGTACCCCAATCTAATTCGCGACCCTTTATAAGTGCCTTTAATGTAATAAAATTGCACTAGGGGCATTTTGGTAAATTTCCGGTCCATTCCGAGACTTTCGGGAACTTTTTATAAGTTTCTTGCGAAGGAAGTACTTTTTAGTCTTTTCTCCAGGCAAAAGGACCTATAGAGAATTATTCATTTTGGACCTAGGAGGAATTATCCCGGAATGTTCCAGAACAGGTCTTTGGCGCCAGAAATGGTTATTGGCTTGTCTCGTCGTGCGACACAACGAGCCATGGAAAACACAAGCGTTGGGTCGTGCGACACAACTGGCCACTCATCAGCAGCTATAAAATGGACCCTCCCCCTCTCATTTCTGGATCCCTTCCAGCCTCCCTATTGTCACTCTGCCAAAATCATCCCAGAAGCTCATCTCTCTCCCCCTTCCATACAAACCCACATCAATTCTCTCATCCAAATCTCTCTCTCTCTCTCTCACAATTCCATATCAATTCAACACACTCTCATACACTTCATACACATTGGAGATCCAGAGCTACTCTCAATCTGAGGATTCTAATCCACTTTCTGCAGCTGAGCTGAAGGTCCCTACACCTAACTTGGTGTAGAGATTGTGGATCTACAAGGGTAAAAAACTCCCTCCCTCCTCCTCTCTCTTCTATTTGCTCTTTGCATAATTCATCTACAATTTCTATTCATTGATTTGATAATTAGGCTCCATCTGCTCTAATTATCAAGATTCAATCACTATCTCTCTGTTTAAATCTCGTTGTTCCATATCATTTCATGCTTATGAGTTAATTTTGCATAATTGTGGCTTGTTCATCAAGGGAGTGTGGATTACCCCATATCCACACCCACTTGAATGATTGACTGCTGATTCATGTGTTTTCTGAAGTGAATTACTGATATAATTTGATCTGTATTGTTCTTTGTTCCTTCTGCAATTCAGTCTGTAAGGTTTCTGCATATGGCAATCTATGTCACGTGACACAACCTGCCAGGCTGAGTCCTGTGTCATGCGACATAACTAGCCAGGCAGATCCTGTGTTATGCGACACATCTTGCCACTCTGCAGAAGCCACTTTTCAATTGTAATATGTTCATAGTTTTGTAACCGGGATGTGGCCCCCCTTTGCACCAAGTGGTTCACAAGATGTAATTTCCTCAGTTGATCAATAAAACAAAGCATTAACATGCATTTCATCACATATTATGTCTCACACAATTTGCACACACTTATTGAATGAATTGGATGTTGAACGTTGAAAGACTCGTTTACGAGGCGTGTTGGGTGAACTCTTGGTTCTTCCCAACACGTAATCTGACCCTCGAACCCATTTTCTCTTTTCAAAAAGGTTTTCAATGTTTCCTTTAAAACGGTGTGGCAACTCTCATTTTACTTATTTTTGGCGAGCGTACATTCAGTGGCGACTCTGCTGGGGACTTGAAACTTGGTTTTCAAAAGTGAGTCAAGCTTTCATTCATGTCCAACATCTTTCTCATTCATTTGTGTGTGCTTTGTTTGTGGCATTATATGTGTCATTTGCATTTTATGTGCTTTGTTGTTTCTTTGTTCTCCTTGCTTCCTGTTTTGTTGTGCTGAGGATTGGTGTTGAGCCATGACACTGATTGGAGGCTGGGGCTTGTTATGTTTTTGAGATTCTGGAAATATGGCTTCTTTTGTCACGCGACAGAACATGCCTCATCAGTCCTGTGTCGCGTGACAACCTTTGCCATTCTGCAGGATTTGAATTCTTGGTGCAGATTGTGGTTGTGGGCTTTCCCATGATCAAAATTATGATCATTTGATTATTGTATCTCTGTGGGGTATGTGTGTTATTTTCCATTTTATCCCCTTTCCAAATAAAAATAAAAAAAATCATTTTTTGCAAATAAAAGAATCTAGTCACTCGCACACTACGTCACTAGATCTAAAGCCCATTTGGTGCGATTGACGGCATCGCGGACGGTGATGTATGTCGCCTACGCTTGAGCGCCTAATATCAATCCTTTCCCCCTAGCGCATCATAGGTGGAACCACACTTTTTAACTTACCCAACGGTTGGTTTTTGACACAGCGTTTTCAAATGCACTAAAATGAGTTGTTTCAAAATTAGTCATAATCTCTCATACATATCCCAAAACCTAGCACGTGTGGGCATGTTACCATTGCAACATGGTTTCGCGTATGGACATGTCGCTCTCACGACATGTTCTAACGAGAGATCATGTCGCTTTGTCAACGTGCACCGACGAGAGGTCATGCCGGATTTTTCCTTGAATTTCTTCAGGAATACCCGTCATGCTGCCCAAATTTCCCCAGAAATTGGGATTGCTCGTCCGTCCCATAAATGCTTCGGTTTTATTTAGGTATCATTGCCTATTATTAATTTTTAATCAATACATTTGGTATATTTTTAGATGGTGTGTCCCTAGGTTCCCCCGAGGTTTAGATTGCGAAAATAAAGGTTTATCCTTTTCCAACCGTTCCTAGGACTTAAAAGCCATTGATTTCTACTTGAACATAAATAAGATGTTGCATGATTCCATCTCCTTCCATATTCTTCCCTCTCCCATACCTTCTCAAGGTTCTTTCCTCTACCACCTTACCGACCCCTATCTACCTCTACAGCTACGAAAAGTTGGGTGTGTGCTCCTATCCCAGGCGTTCAATTGGTCCGTAATCCCGAGACGGAGACAATTCAAGTGTCCGAGTGTTATTCTTTTGATTCAGAATCCAAGATGTATGGTGCAGAGAATGTGTTGTCCACCCAGTCTGGAGTTTCATCCGCTATGGGTCAGTCGGGTTTGAATGATATGTCTGTTGTTGAGTTGCGAGCTTCTCTTGAGGTTGCCTTGGTTCATGAGCGTGAGGCTCAATTGCTTGCCCAAGCTGCACGGCTCGAGAACAAGCTGCTAAAGCTAGGGAGGATGAAGTGCATGCTAGGTTTGAGGAAGCAATGCGCAACCAAGATATTGATGTGATTCATCGTGCAGACGGTTCTTACGAGGAAATCACCGATGCTAATGATAGTGACCTAGGAGCCGGGAATGCTCAGTTTCGTCCGCTTGGATTGCAATTTTCGAGTGATTCTAAACCTCAGTTTCAGCAAAACTTACAGAGTTTTTGGATTCCAAGCCCTCAGCAGCAAGGCAACTTTCAGTATGGTCAATTCCAGGGTCCTCGGGTACAGGATGGTTCCCAGTATCAGTTCTCTGGTAGCAAGTTTAATCGTGAAGTTCCTGTTAATCAATCCCAGTTCCAGGGTGGATTTTCTCAATCTATGATAGGCGCATCTCTTGGCTTTGGTTCAGCTCAGTATCCGGGGTCAGCTTCATATCTAGCAGTCAGTATTCCATTTCAAAATCCGTCAGTCCAGAATGCTCAGTTTTGTCCGCTATCCGACGCAAATCAGTTTGAGTATATGTCTGCTCCGATACCAAGTTCAGTCAGCTTGTTGGGTAATATCTTGAATGTTCCAAGTACTTTTGGTTTGCCAGCACCTGCTTTGCCAACAACACATAATTGTGAGAATCCTTTCTTCTAGTTGACCAACTCTGTGCTTTCCTCGACTGCGTCTCCCACCATGCCTCAGACTTCTAATGCCAATCCAGAGGTTACCATTTTGTGGGAACAAATGAAAGTGATACAGCAGCAAATTGATAAGCTAACTGCAGGATCGAGCGAGCTTAAGGTTGTCAATCCGGAACAGGCAAAAGCTCCTCCTCGCAAGTTCAAAATGCCTAAGATGGAGTTCGATAGGACTGCACATCCAAAGACCCAGAATAAGCAGCAGTTTCCGCCCCGTAAACAGTATCAGTTTGATGATCTCGAAATGACTACTGAAGAGGCCTTCAATGGGTTAGTTCGAAAGGGAATGATCAAGCCACTTGACAATTACAACCCCACCAAACCCAATTCGGATTTGGATCATATCAAGTATTGCCGATATCACCAGTATCCTGGCCACATCACCAATGAGTGTGTCCCTTTGAAGAAGGTCATTCAAAGACTTGTTGATGAAGGGAAGATTGAGAAGGGTCCTTACCCCAGCGTTGCCACCAATCCTCTTCCATGATTCAAAGGGCTCTCCCATCCGAAGCCGAAGAAGTCAGTCAGTCAGTGCCATAGGTTTTAGAGTGTCCTTTATGTTGTCACGAGTCTGTTAAGTCCATTTTGGACTAGTCTTTTTCTTTTAATAATAAAAGTCTTTGTTTCTCTTCTTGCCAGACTCGAGACATCACTTGCACACCTTCATTACACTTAATTGAAAAGGTCTTATTCTATATGATCACTTGTGCTGCTCAATCACTAATTCATTGAAATGATTAATATTTAAATTAGTCAGAGTGAGAAAATCCACTGATATCCTTCTTAAATTGGGGCTCACCAATTCCCCATCTCGCATCTCATATGCTCACATCTCTTTCATCATACTCAGCGTTCCGTTGCTTAATGAATTTGCATGAATCTTTCAATCAAGCTTAAGCAAGCAATGAAGACTTAATTTCATTTAGATCATCCGGTATGGATTGCAGTTGAAGCCTTTCACCATAGGAAACCCATTACCTCACCCCCACCAAATAATATCCTTCATTTCCAGATCGGCATGTTTTGAAACCCCGTTTATCCATCTCCAGAAGAAAGAGGGACTATCCTTGAGGCTCCCATAACTAAAAAAAATTGACCGCTTCCAAGCTAAAGAATGGCGAAATGCAAAGATCCACCCTAGGGGCTAGCATAAGTTCTCTCTCAATATAAAAAAAAAGAGCCTAGTCCCTAGAGCTTCTCTCAAGGCAAATAAGGATCTAGCTGTCTACTCAAAGGGAGTTTCGAAGCAAATAAAGAGGCCATCACCTGCAAAGCAATCCCAAACTATCCTCTCGCTTTTAGAGGATATTCCCATTACCATTACCCTTGCCTTTGGCCAAAGTCAAAACTTGACCTCTCATCTTAGAGGCAGTGATGGTGCAACCACAATTCACTCACCTTAGAAATCCCAAACACATCCATAAAAGCCAACATCTCATCTTTAGAGGTTCAGTCGGCAAAAAGCCCAGTCGACCTCTCATCTTAAGAGGTCATGATGTACACAAAGATCCAAATCACCAAATGGCCGATCGAAGCCCTGAAACCTAGCTACAGTTCCTACCGGATAGGAGTTTCATTCTAATTACATCAAGGATCTAAATCAGATTAATGCTTCGTTGCTTGCTTAAGATGAAATCTAATCCATCTCGGTTCAAGGTCATCAATCAGAGATTGTGCAAATTCAACCCTTTCCTTTGACATTTCGTGTGAGCATATTTCATTTCTTCTCCACAAACACTTCCCGTGAATGCATCACTGGGGCTTCACATCCCTGTCTTTCATTGACACTCCAAGGAGACATGTTCTTCAATTCTCCAATTCTCGAAGAAATCCTCAAAATCCTCAAAGGTCCTCAAAATCTCGAATTTCGCATTCCTTCTCTTTCAATTGGGACTTGCCCGAACTACGGCGACCTGAGCTCCTCACAATGAGGGGAACGTAGGCAACCATAAATGGTCCGGTCACAAACACATTCAAATCTCAGAAAGTTCGGTCTCATCAAAGGGCCGTCCCTATACACAAATCCTCTTTCCACCTTTCCAAATTTGATTCTTGATATCAGTCGGTTTTCTCCTTGTGATTAATCAAAATATTTGTTCATATCAAGCTTAGTGGTTGAATAACCCGAACATCAATAAAGGGTTTTAAGCAGCCTTGTAATCATCATGAATAAGACAAGTTTTCAAATATCTTAACAAGTCTTCTTTTTCTACATCATAGGAAAATAGAGCCAAACACTGTCTTTCTGTCAGCAGGGGCTTCCATACACTTTTCCACACCTTGTTACGCTTATGCTCTCTCAAAAGAGTCAAATCCCAAAGCGAGTGGGTTACACAAAATCGGGATTCATTCCCCCTTTTCGAAAGATGTGCCCCTGCCCGTATACATTTCTGAGTCTTGTCCAATGACTGATTGACTAAGGTCTGGATAGATGGGTGCCTCCTTAGCCACATGATAATTCTGTCTGCAATAGGGTTGCATTGGATTTCTTCAAGTTGGGGCTTTGCTGTCGTTCCTCGTACTCTCCCGTACGCATTTTTGCCAGGGTATCCTCCGCATTCACATTGCCGCATGATGGTTTCGCTCCTCATCGATTTAGGGTCGCTTTGCATTACCAACTGGGGCTTCGCCGCGTCACCTCCTCAAGATCTGGGCTTCGGATAGTCATCTCTTCAAAGCCAGGGCATTTCCTGCACTTTCTCTGCTACTTGCCGTTTCGGGGACACGACCCACCTTGTTCTTATCAACAAGAATCAACTTGCTGCAATTTGCACTCATCCGGGAGCCTCCCCGACTTACCTAGGCTGTACCATCTCAATCATCTCTCATACACTCCTCAAATGCATGGGAGAGGGTTCGCAACCCATACATCATCATACATATATACATCCATCCCATACACAATCCATCATTTGCTACATACATATCAACTCATCAAGCCATACAAAATCCTCACTCCATTTTCATCCCCAGCCGAGATGGACTCGTGCAATAAAAGATAATAACGCATAAGCAAAATTTCAAATCAAATTCAAATCAGATAAAATGCAAAGTGACTAGAGTGTTGTGTCCCCCCCCCACAGGGTACAATAATCAAATGATCATAATCTGATCATGGGAACTGCTCCTCAAATCAAAATCTGGACAAAGATTTCAAATCCTGCAGGTGGCATGTTCTACCTTCATCATCTTCATCAGTCTCATCTTCTTCAGACTTATCAGCATCGTCTGAAAGAGCCTTAGCTTCCTCAGTCTCCAAGCATTGCTCGTCAAAAAGAGTTTCAGCTACCGCAGCCTCCAAGCAATGCTCGTCAAAAAGAGTTTCAGCTGCCTCAATCTCCAAGCATTGATGCTCATTAGCCTCATCACCAAAAGCCCGTTTGCACCGGCACGTCTTCATCAAAGCCCGTTTGCACTGGCACATCTTCATCAAAGCCCGTTTACACCGGCACGTCTTCATCAAAGCCCGTTTGCACTGGCAGGTCTTCATCAAAGCCCGTTTGCACCGGCACGTCTTCATCAAATCTCGTTTGCATCGGCACATCTTCATCAAGGCCCGTTTGCACCGGCACATCATCATCAAAGCATGTCTGCACCGACACGTCTTCATCAAAGCCCATCTACACCGGCACATCTTCATCAAAGCCCGTCTGCACCGGTAAATCTTCATCAAAGCCCGTCTGCACTGGTAACCTGTTTTCACCGGCACGTCTTCATCAAAGCCCGTTTGCACCGGCACATCTTCATCAAAGCCCATTTGCATCGGTACATCTTCATCAAAGCCCGTTTGCATCGGCACGTCTTCATCAAAGCTCGTTTGCATCGGCACGTCTTCATCAAAGCCCGTTTGCACCGTCACGTCTTCATTAAAGCCCGTTTGCACCGGCACATCTTCATCAAAGCCCATCTGCACTGGTAAATCTTCATCAAAGCCCGTCTGCACTGGTAACCCGTTTGCACTGACACATCTTCATCAAAGCCCGTTTGCACCGGCACATCTTCATCAAAGCCCATTTGCACCGGTACATCTTCATTAAAGCCCGTTTTCACCGTCACGTCTTCATCAAAGCCCGTTTTCAACGGCACGTCTTCATCAAAGCCCGTTTGCACCGGCACGTCGTCATCAAAGCCCGTTTGCACTGGCACGTCTTCATCAAAGCCCGTTTGCACCGCCACATCTTCCTCAAAGCCCGTTTGCACCGGCACGTCTTCCTCAAAGCCCGTTTGCACCGACACGTCTTCCTCAAAGCCCGTTTGCATCGGCACGTCTTCCTCAAAGCCCGTTTGCATCGGCACGTCTTCCTCAAAGCCCGTTTGCATCGGCACGTCTTCCTCAAAGCCCGTTTGCACCGGCACGTCTTCCTCAAAGCCCGTTTGCACCGGCACATCTTCCTCCAAGCCCGTTTGCACCGGCACATCTTCCTCCAAGCCCGTTTGCACCGGCACGTCTTCATCAAAGCCAGTTTGCATCGGCACGTCCTCATCAAAGCCCGTTTGCATGGCAAATCTTCATCACAGCTACAGGTAAGCACAACAAAGGTATGAAAACATATCTCTACTTGCATTACCATTTAGCCCTGGCTTTTTTCCCCCAAAATCTCGGTTGACAACCAAATAGTCAATCCTCAAACTATGATCAAGCTTGATTCCCTCCTAGGGATACGTAGGAATCCTTTCTCCAAAAAGGTCCATCCATCCAATCACATCAATCATTTTCCTTCATCTACCATATCCCCAGCAGGTTCGGCAATTTAACCACGCTGGTCTATCTTTCCCACCAGCCGCTCATTGGGCTTGGGATCATTCTTATTGACAACCTCACTTCTTCCATAAGTGACGTTACCGAGGGGCTCTGTAAGTACCCCAATCCAATTCGCGACCCTTTATAAGTGTCTTTTGATGTAATAAAATTGCACTAGGGGCGTTTTGGTAAATTTTCGGTCCATTCTGAGACTTTCGGGAACTTTTTATAAGTTTCTTGCTAAGGAAGTACTTTTAATTCTTTTCTCCAGGCAAAAGGACCTATAGAGAATTATTCATTTTGGACATAGGAGGAATTATCCCGGAATGTTCCAGAACAGGTCTTTGGCGCCAGAAACGGTTATTGGCTTGTCTCGTCGTGTGACACAACGAGCCATGGAAAACACAAGCATTGGGTCGTGCGACACAACTGGCCACTCATCAGCAACTATAAAATGGACCCTCCCCCTCTCATTTCTGGATCCCTTACAGCCTCCCTACAGTCACTCTGCCAAAATCATCCCAGAAGCTCGTCTCTCTCCCCCTTCCATACAAACCCACATCAATTCTCTCATCCAAATCTCTCTCTCTCTCTCTCACACAATTCCATATCAATTCAACACACACTCATACACTTCATACACATTGGAGATCCAAAGCTACTCTCAATCTGAGGATTCTAATCCACTTTTTGCAGCTGAGCTGAAGTTCCCTTCACCTAACTTGGTGTAGAGATTGTGGATCTACAAGGGTAACAAACTCCCTCCCTCCTCCTCTCTCTCCTCTATTTTCTCTTTGCATAATTCATCTACAATTTCTATTCATTGATTTGATAATTAGGCTCCATCTGCTCTAATTATCAAGTTTCAATTGCCATCTCTCTGTTTAAATCTCGTTGTTCCATATCATTTCATGCTTATGAGTTAATTTGGCATAATTGTGGCTTGTTTATCAAGGGAGTATGGATTACCCCATATCCACACCCACTTGAATGATTGACTGCTGATTCGTGTGTTTTGTGAAGTGAATTGCTGATATAATTTGATTTGTATTGTCCTTTGTTCCTTCTGCAATTCAGTCTGTAAGGTTTCTGCATATGTCAATCTATGTCACGCGACACAACCTGCCAGGCTGAGTCCTGTGTCACGTGACACAACTAGCCATGCAGACCTGTGTCACGCGACACATCTTGTCACTCTGCAGAAGCCACTTTTCAATTGTAATATGTTCATAGTTTTGTAACCGGGATGTGGCCCTCCTTTGCACCAAGTGGTTCACAAGATGTAATTTCCTCAGTTGATCAATAAAACAAAGCATTAACATGCATTTCATCACATATTATGTCTCACACAATTTGCACACACTTATTGAATGAATTGGATGTTGAACGTTGAAAGACTCGTTTACGAGGCATGTTGGGTGAACTATCGGTTCTTCCCAACACGTAATCTGACCCCGAACCCATTTTCTCTTTTCAAAAAGGTTTTCAATGTTTCCTTTAAAACGGCATGGCGACTCTCATTTTACTTATTTTTCGGCGAGCGTACATTCAGGTGCGTGTGAGTGGGTGGGTGCAGGGGCAATTTGGTTCAAAAAATATTCAGGGACTTTTTGGCGAGTTTTGATAATGTTAGTCTTTAAGGGTAGTTTTTATTTTACTGGGGGACTAATTGGTCAAAGCCTCTTTCAATTGTCACTATTTTAAGTCATTAATTAATAAAAATAAAAAATGTCAATATGCTTTTTTTTTAAAAAGAAAAATGTTTTACCATCAAGAGGTCAAGAATTAAAATGTTTCTTATGTTCACTTGTTAGATAGTTCTAATTTATGACATGATAGATTAGAATACATGACTTTCATCACAATTATGAAGTTAGTATTTATATGTCTAAATTTGATTCAATTAAATTTGAAAAAGCGTTAAGGTCCTATTTCAATTAGTAATAGAAACACGACATCTCTTGAATTAACTCACACATACATTTGAAATTTAAAGTAATGAAAAGTATTTCATTACTTCAATATATGATTCCATAAAACATTACATTCAAAGTGATAGAGGAGGAGAATTTGTTTCTCTATTTGAAGATATATGATGTGATTTGCACTATTTATCAAAAACCAATTCATATTCATATCAGTCGTCTAGTCTAAGAAGGTTGTTGAACGCAAGAATAAGAAGAACACACAAAGGTAAAAATAAAATAATTTATGAATTATGGAATATATGTGAGTCGTGTTATAAATATCTTAAAATGTGGGACGTTTGGTATCACTCAAACCTAAATATTTGGTGTTGATGATGTCAAAAAGTCGGATCAGCCCAAATCCAAGCGATCGGTTGTGCTCCGGCGATTGCTTAACCTGAAAATAAGACAAAACACATAAACTAAGCCGGGGCTTCACCGGCGAAGGCCCTCCGGCGTGAGAGTAAGTTCACGGTTTGTAGAGAGAGAATAATTTTGACAGAGTTTCGAGTAATAAAATTAACATACCAGAATAGGGAAATATTGGCTTGTATTTATAGCAATGGATTGATAGAATCCATGTTGAACTTGGACTGTAAGGAGATAAGGTATAATCCTAGGAGGATTATATCTGTTAGAGAGTCCTTATTTGACTTGAATTGATGTAGGAGGTGGTTACAATTCTGATAAGATTGTAACTGCTTAGTCCTTGTTTGAATAGGATTGAAAGGCCTGCTCTGCCGGAAAGCTGAGATGCATGAATTCTTTAACTCGTCATACACCTTTATGCCGAGATGCAAGAATTCCTTTCCTCGTCATAACATGGTATGCCGAGGTACAAACTTTCCTATCCTCATCATACATGGCCATATCGGTCCATAATGAGCCGGGGAAGGAATGAGAAATAAGTGGAGCCTGTTGTGTCAACATCAAGGCCGAGGGAGGCACCTCATCCTCAAGGGAGTTGATCTCGGCCTACGAGGGAGGTCACCTCGGCCTACGAGGGAGGTCACCTCGGCCCTTTGAGTTGGGCTTTGTTCATGCTTGCTTGCTGGGCCTTGGGTCGGCCTTGTTGATGCCGAGATAAGAAGACGAGGAAGCCCATATCGTAACTTGATATAGATTATGTTTATGGCCCAATCCACATGGGCCTGACCCGGACAAGCCCAGGTTCGTATCTCGGTTTATACTGTTCAGTGGCCCCCGACTTTGTAGCTCGGCTTATGACGAGGAGAAAGTCATCTCGTCCTCGGCTTATGAGAGTACGAACTGGTTGCCACGTGTCAATATCGCTTCATTATCTGCTGGTTATTCAGTATCATGATGAGGCGTGGTCCACTATGCACTGACACACGTCTTGGAAACCACCACCACATTTAATGTTGGGGGCGCCTTACCCGTTAACCCGCTTTTGATTCGGGTTTTACCCACTTTGGTGAGTATATAAACAGCTCTCTCCTATCAATTTCTCTTTTTACCATTGCTGAGTATTTGGGAGCGAATCAAAAAATTTGAAAACCTCTTCGTGTTCTTGAACCTTCGAGCCCAGAATCACCGGCGACATTTGATTTCACTGTTCGATTCCGACCATCTTCCATAGAAACAGGTATACATCTTCTCCTTTTACGATTTTTATCTTCGATTTTGAAGTTTCTTCTTGTTTTCTAAGGTTTTGGTGGGGCTTTGATTTTTGAATCCGCCATTGTTGAACCCTTGAAGCTTGTTTTTTGATTTTCTTGAATCAATGTTTTAATATGAAATTTCTTGAGTTTTATTCGAACTTGACTCTTAGAATCCGCCATTGTTGCCCCTTTTGAAGCTTTTTTTGAATTCTTTGCCTTGATTAAAGTTCTTGAACCCTTCGTTTAGAAATGGCACGTTCTTGGGACCATACCCCTCGATTCCGTTACGGGTACCACAAGGGCAACCTGAGGGTTTACCGGAGAGAGAGAGGACCATGGTTGCTAGTGAACTTAGCTGAGATAGGAGACATGTTGACGAGGTATGGATGTATGAGAATGTACATCCAGTATCCGGACAAGACGAGGATAGACAGAGTCGATTCGTTGTCCCTCAGTATAGTGTTGTTTGAGAATATGGCCGAGATGATTGAGCACATCAATTTGTTTTACCCGGCTTCGGATCACCTTGATCATCTTTGACTGAGTGGTAAGGCTCCCTCCTCGACCTTATTGTAATGACGAGGGGGGGGCATCCCTCTTCCACGTCTTAATATCAGCCTTGGACGACATGACTAATTTTTGCTCCTCGGCCTTTTGCAGATATGACGGGAAGAGGGGGTGAGGCCACCATGTCCACCAAGATTGTAGATGCATTTGTTGACGGCGAACAAGTAGAAGGAAAAGGTGGCCGAGGTGGATCTACTCGTCCCCGAGCTAAACCAGTCAAGGCCCGGGATCCCATGCTGGAGGCCCTATACTCGAGATACGGGGTGGATAGGAATGAATATAGATTAACTTACGTCGGCCATCCCTCCTTTGAGACCGAGGGAGAGAAAGATAGATTCTACTATAATGATGGCCACGTCCATTTTTACTTTAAGCAATTTCAACAGGGACTTCATCTCCTTTTAGATCCTTTCATTAATGAATTTCTAGGAGATTTGAGAACTATCCCGGCTATGTTGGGAGCAAATGGGACTAGGGTCCTCGCTAGTTTTATTGTTTTATGTCGTAGTCTAGGTTTCGAGCTTACCCAAGCTGCCTTCCACCATTTCTTCAACATCAGATATATCAGAGATACCAGGTTGATAGTGATAAGGAGTGACTCAAAAAAGCCAAAGATCATCCTCCCTATGTCCATCAAGGTGTCTGGTTGGGAAAACCATGCTATTAGGGTAGAGAGCCGGCAAGGCTGGGAATTCCCCTCTTCTATTGATGAGCCTGCAGTCCCTAAGAAAGTGGTCAGAGCTGAATGGACCTCGGCTTTGATAAATCGGCTTAATGACTTCGCCAAGGTAGGCTTGCTTGAGTGGGCGACATTGGAAGCCGATCCCGGTCTAGTCTTTCATGATGACTGTGATCGTTGCAAACTTGAACCCCCCGGATCAATGCCTTAGAGAAGAAGACGTCGTAGGATGTAATTACCCTTTCCTTGTTTCTGATACTTGTTAATTGATGCTTGCTTTATCTTTGTTGTAACATAACCATCTCTTCCTCGTACTTGCAGATTTAACCCCTGAACAAGAAGCCGGGATGGCCTCTCTAGAAGACGTTGATCCCAAGGAGCTTATCAGGATGAAGAGGCGATTGGTCAAGACCTCGGTCCTTACTCAAAGTAAGAAAGAGGCTACTACTCCTCAACTCCTTTTGTCCGCAAAGGGTGACATCCCCTTGCCCATCAAGCCAATAGGGGAGGCTATCGATGTCGAGGAAGAAGCCTCGAGAAGCCGAGATAAACAACCAACAACCGAGGGGCATAGCCCCCATATTGAAATTGCCGGGACCGAGATGGAGACGGACATCCCGTCTGCAAGGATATGGGTCTCGTCCAACGGCACTCGGGCCAAAAGAGGCCTCAATCTGCTTCTACCAAGGAGCTCCTTCCTAAACGGGCTGCTGATGCCTCAACTCCTCCAGCTCCTCCAGCCCTCACCATTCAAACTATCAAGTCTTACAATGATGCCGAGGAGCTTGCCCGACAGTTTACCATTACTCCTAGACCCTTGAGAGGCATCCCTTTACTTTCCAGGGAGGGCGCTCATGTGAGGCTAGGCCAAGCTCCTGTTCAAAGGGAACTGGATAAGGAGGCTTATGAGAAGCTGGTCCGAGATAAGCCTAGTAAGGAAAACTTGCTCGGCCGTAAAGGGTTGTTGATCTCCGAGGTGACAATCTCGTACCTTTTGCTTTTAGATCTTTGTACTTGTATAAATTTCTGACCTTTGTTAATATTGCAGCTTGCCACCGTCTCGGCCTATGAGAATATTCTTTATAAGAATATGGACAAGCAAGTAGCCGAGCTCCGGGCCGGCCTTAGGAACGGTGAGTCCGAGACTGCTGCAGCCGTCGAGTTGTTGAAGGCCAGGGACGCTGAACTTGAGGCCGAGAAGGCAGCTAAGGCCGAGGCCGAGGAGGTGGCGAGGAAGGCTGGGGAAGAGGTGAAGAAGGACGAGGAGGCCAAGATGAAAGCCGAGGAAGCCCTCCGGCTTAAAAGTGCTGAAGTGGCCAAGCTCAAAGCTGAGGTACTGAAGAGGGCCGAGGTGGCTGAAACAAAATGCCGAGACCTGGAGGCCGCCATCCCTTCTATGGAAGGGAGGATGTTGCTCGTTTTAAGTGCAGCCAGGCCTTCAAAGATTTCGTGAATGACAAGACGGCCACCATGTTTCAAGACGGTTATCTCCATTTAGCACGTCGTCTTATGGCTGACCCTTCTAATGGCCTGGACCTGAATGCCATTGCTCGGCTTATTAGCCGGGATGCTTATGACGAAGCAGCTAGGTCTCTTCACCACCTCATTCCACCAATCCGGAGATCGGTCTTGCCAATTAAGAATTATCAATCTTTTCAATATAATAAAAACAAGAAAACCCTAATCAATTTCTTGTTTAGGAATGTCGGGTTATATGCTTTGGGATCGCCTTCATTGATTGAAGGGACTCTAGGCTAACCCTTTTGATGAGATTACACTACTATAAAAGCCAATAGAGGGGTTGAGAATAAGAAGAGTAAAATGTAGGAGTTTAACTTGTGTTTAGGGATATTTGGTTTAGAACATGGTTCTAAGATGTCTTCTCGATCGAGAAATGATTTGGGCAGAGCTTCGCCTTGATTCTAGGCTTGAGCCTTGATGTTCGTCAATCAATAGGATTGATGGACGAATTTGGGAGTTTATTTAGAGTGATTTGAAGGAGTCTTTCGTGGAAAGAAACCAACAAATTGTGTGTGTTGTGTGTTTTCGATCGGGGATCGGGGACCTCTGAAATACTGGAAGTCTCCAAGTATTTATAGAGGTTTAAGAGGTAAAGGTGGAAAGGTAAAACACCCTGGGAAGGTTCCAGAACCCAAATTCTATTGGATGATCGGATTAGATAAGATTTATCAAGAAAAGAGTTTGAAACGGAGAAGGAAAGTGATTCTGCACATCCTGTAGAGGGGTTGTCTCACGCGAGACACGTATGTCCCGCATGGAATAACTAGTCAAATGACCATTTTGTCCTCTTCAATTATTCCGTTAGTCAGTTAAGTCCAAAACTAACGAGGTTAGTTAGAAACTTAACGGAACATGACGAAACTAATATGATTTCATCAAAACACAAAAGAGAGACGAAGAGTAGTGTAATCATGTAATTATAGGAGTGTTTTACCTCTCCACCTTTACCTCTTAAACCCCTATAAATACCTGATGACTTTCAGTATTTCAGGCTAACAGTTTTTTAGATTGAGAGGTCCCCGATCCACGATCGAAAACACACAACACACACATTTTGTTGATTTCTCTTCCCGAAAGATTCTTACAAAATCACCTAAAGTTTGTTTGTCAACCTTGTTGATCAACAAACATTAAAGCCCGAATCAAGGATTGAGGCGAAGCTCTGTCCGCATCAAGATTTGACTCTCATCTTGAGTCGAAACTCTGTCCGAATTACTTCTCGATCGAGAATCCATCTTAGAACCACGCTCTAAATCAAATACTTCATAAACAAGGTAAACTCCTATATTTTTACTCTTCTTCTTCTCAATCTCTCTATTGACTTTTAGAGTGGTGTAATCCTATCAAAAGGATTAGCCTAGAGTCCCTTCAATCGATGAAAGCGATCTCGAAGCATACAATCCGACATTCCTAATCAAGAAATTGATTATGGTTTTCTTGTTCATTTATTTAATTAGTAATTGAAAAGATTGATAATACTCGATTGGCAAGACCGATCTCCGGATTTGGTGGAATGGGTGCTCCTCGACCTTCCCATTTCATAACTTAACCCCCGAACCCTCAAATCTCTTCAAAATTAAAAAGGTTTTTTTTATTGTTTTTCTAAATAAATGATAAGTGGTGACTCCGAGATGTTAAAAAAATTTACGCATCGCTACAGTGGCGACTCCGCTGGGGACAATTAATTAAGAGGGTTAGACTTGCGCACAATTGAGTATTATCAATCTTTTTATTTTTCTGCAAAAATTTAATTTTTCAGAATTTTTCAGAATTTTTCTGTACTGTTTTCGTAAAAAAAAAATTAATGTCCGAATGCTTGTCCAGCGCGGGACAAAGTAGTCCCGCGCGAGACATTGTTTCAAATCTGAAAAAAGTCAGCCGCCTGACACATGGGATTTTGCTTTGCTTGGTTGAATTTAAAAAAAAAAAAGTTTTCACCATGTACAAAAGAAATACAAAAGAAAAAAAATATTAAACAAACAAACTATTATTCCACTCCATGTTTGGCGGCTGAACAAAAAAAAAAAAAAACCTTGGTTTTGACTTTTCTTAAAGTCTAACCATATTAAAAAAAAAAAAAAATTGGTCAGTTGACTTTCATTAAAAGTTTGACCATAAAAAAATTTTTACAAAAAAATTTTAAAAATTCAGAAAAATCTAAATAAATTATTATTTCTATTTTGTTTGTTCTAACTTTATTTTGTAGGGTAGAATAATTAATTTATTACTTGAACTATATACCTGCGTGCGTTGGTTTTTTAATTTAAAATCCGGTCCATGGAGAATTCGGGAGTTGTAATTTAAATTTATTTATTTATTTATTTCTCTCTCTCTCTCTCTCTCTCTCTCTCTTTAAGTGGAACTACTGTTGGGTTTCGAGGGTCCATGCGCAGCAAAAAATTGCAAATAACTCGAAAAATCCAAAGCCCTAGGAATCGTTCTAGATGATTAATTAAGAGTAATGATTTAGAAATACCAACCTTGTGTGCTTTTGTCGTTGATAAACGTGACCCAACTCCAGATTGACGATCTTGTGAATTCTTGATGAACGATTGTTGAATCACGAACGGAAGATCTTGAAGAGCGAAGATCCTCTATGTGTATCCACGCGATGAACGAACCCTAGAACTCTTCTAGGAGGATTGCTAGATCCCTCGATTGAAACTCCTTTCAATCTATGAAGTGTTATGGAATTGGTGTGATGATTTCAATTCACAATTGAAAAACCTCTCAATTTTGTGTTTCTATAAACTCAAAATTCGTGACTAGCTGCTAGTGTTGAAGAGGGATACTATTTATACTTTATAAATATTATACCCTATTAAAAACCCTAAGCAAATTCGGTTTCAGCGTTACAGCGTACGTGGGCGGTCGCCCACAAGGAGCTGGGCGGTCGCCCACGCCAGCGCCCAATCCCCTTATACGAAAACCAACATGGGCGATCGCCCATAAGGGCAAGGGCGGTCGCCCATCAAGACAGTCTCCAATGCCTTGTTTTCGAATAAACATGTGCGGTCGCCCATGACCCTTTGAGCGGTCGCCCAAGTCAACCATTGACTTGTAGGCGGTCGCCCATGGCACACTTGGGCGATTGCCCATCACACCAGAATCCATAATTCCATTTTTGACAATTCGTTTGATGCGTGTGATCCCATAGGACTATATTATGTTGGCAAAGAGTTCGATCATATCGATCCTCATAAGACATGAGCGGACTCTAGCAAGCCATCATGCCTACCCAAATAATATAATATCAAGTTCGTTTTTCCTACATAGAACATATCACATTCCCATTGTCACACGATGTTATATTGAACATGAGTCATGGTCCACGTCAACTCATATTGTTCAATGCTTTCTCGTTACTAAGTAAATTGATTAATCGAATGATATTAATCACATTAATTCATTCGAGCATGGCCATGCACTACATCAATCTTACTTACGAGTGGCCTAGCAAACATCTCTCTTTACGAGGGACAAATTTCCATCTTGACTTATCATTCTTCCCAACAAGAATCCTATCATGCCAATAATAGCCCTTATTGTTGTCCGGTTAAAGACAACGTTAAACTATATCAAACATAATATTCATCGAGTGGAAGACGATGATAATCTCAGGTCAAAGGATATCAATGATATAACTATATGAGATTTAATTATGACATTCGACCATGACATAAATCTCATAACGGGTCAAGTCCAGTACCTTGTTCTCTAACAAGTACCCATGAATCTAATGTGCATCTCCATGCATATAATCATCACATGATTATCCATTAGACTTCATACTAGTGCTTCATAAGTACTAGGGACACAATTATTACAATAAACATGCAAACATATATAATAATCAAAGAAACAATCTCTTATATAAATGAATAATGACATTACATATAAGTCTATCTCTATAGGCCTAGGGCACTAACACCTACAGTCTCCCACTTGCACTAGGCCCAATCATTCATGTATCTTATACCCATGGACCTAACATGACCATCATGTTTAGCTTGTGGCAAAGGCTTGGTGAGAGGGTCCGAAATGTTGTCATCCGTTGGTACCTTGCATATCTTAACGTCTTTCCTTTCACCGATTTCTCAAATGAGGTGGAAACGTCTTAAAATGTGTTTGGATCGTTGATGTGACCTTGGTTCTTTTGCTTGCACAAATGACATCACAATTGTCACAACAAAGTTCCACCGGATTAGTGATACTTGGAACAATTCCAAAACACTAATGAACTTTTGATCCAAACTGCCTTTTCTAGCTACATCATATGTTGCTAAAATTAAGCCTTAGAAGTAGAATCGTCTACGATTTTCTGCTTGGAACTCTTCCAATAAAATCGCACCTTCAATAAGCATAAACACAAATCCTAATTGCGATTTTAATTAACTTTGTTAGTTTGGAAGTTAGCATCCGTGTAACGTTTACAACAAGATTAACTTCCAACCTTTCAAATAGCAAGAACGCATCCTTAGTTCTTCTTAAGTACTTTAGGATCATCTTAACTGCCATCCAATGGTTCTCAACAGGATCCAATTGGTATCGACTCATCATGCTCAAAGCATACGAGACGTCGGGTGTAGTACAAATCATGGCATATACGACAGATCCAAATGTCGGAGCATATAGAACTTCATTCATTCTCTTTGCTCATCGCTGTCATGGGACACCGAGTCTCGCTAAGAGTAATACCATGACCCATTGACAAGTTACCTTTCTTAGAATCATCTAAGAACCTTATCAATATGAGTATTTTGACTCAAACCAACTTATCCTTTTAGATCTATCTCTATAGATCTTGATACCAAGGATGTAAGCGACTTCACCCATATCATTCATTGAGAAACCTTTCCTTGACCAAGACTTGACAGTCTTAAGTGTCGGAACTTTGTTTTCAATGAGTAAGATATCATTGTCATATAACAATAAAAATAATACTATGCTCCCACTGAATTTCATGTATACACAAAGTTCATCTTCGTACTTGATGAAGTCAAACTCTTTGATCGATTCATCAAAATGAAGATTCCAACCCCTCGAAGCTTGCTTCAACCCATCTTATGGATCTTTGCAACATGCATACTTTATTAGAATTTCTTGAATCGACAAACCCTTCAGGCTGTATCATGTATACATCCTTAAGTAGGTTTCCGTTATGAAACATTGTTTTGACATCCATTTGCCATATCTCATATTCACAATATGCGATAATGGCAATTGAAACTCTAATAGACTTCGGCATTGTAACGGGCAAAAAGGTTTCAACATAGTCAATACTATGAATTTTCCTAAATTCCTTTGCTACAATCCTTAGTCATGAAAGTATACACCTTCCATCCATGTCGATTTTTTTCTTGAAAACCCATTTGCACCCTATGGTTTTTACACCTTCAGGTGGACCAATCAAGTTCAAAACTTGATCATCAAATATGGATTACAATTCGGATTCCATGGTTCATAACCATTTATCCGAATTAGGGGTGGACATCGTCTCTAGATAGGAAGTAGGTCCGTCATTCTCAATGACTCCCACTTGATTACTTTCCGATATGAAAAATCCATATCTCTCAGGTTCAGATCGTATCCTATCAGATCTGCGAAGAACTTGTGTATTTTGAACCGGTTCCACAACTCCTTGTGAACTTGGTTCCGTCTCTACTCTTGGTTCCATGTCATTTTCAGGTTCTTGAACTCCTTCAAGATCAATCTTACTCCCACTAGATACTTTATTGAGAAACTATTTCTCAAGAAACGAATCATATAGAGCAAAAAACATTTTGTTCTCTTTGCGGTTGTAAAATTAATATCCGAAATTAACCTTGTCAGATTTGGTGCTAACTTATAAGAGACAAGTCTCTTTATATAAGATTCGCAACCCCAAATCTTCATGAAAGACATTCTTCCATGCCACATCTCATGTGAGGACTTAGGAACTGATTTAGTTTGGACACAATTCAGTTTAAACGCATCAATTTCTAATTCATATCCTCAAAAGGTAATAGGAAGGTCAACTTTGACTCATCATCGAACGAACCATGTCTAACAAGGTTCAATTTCTCCTTTCAGACACACCATTCAAAATGGTGTTCCGCATGGAGTCAACTCTGAAACAATTTCACAGTTTTAAGATGATTGTCAAACTCTTGGCTCAAATATTTACCACTTCGATCTAATCGAAGTACTTAATAGTTTTGCCAAGATTGTTTTGTACTTCATTTTGAAATATTCCAAATATCTTAATCAATTCACTTTTGGATTTCATCGGATAGACATAGTCATATCTAGATAAGTCATCAGTGAATATAAATGAAATACCGAAATCTTCCCCTAGTAATACTGCTTAATAGTCCATATACATCTCATGTACAAGGGACAATAAGTCACTAGCCCTCCCACTACTCTTAGTGTAGGGTGGTTTGGTCATTTTACCAAATAAACGAGATTCACATACCTCAAACGATTCACAATCATATGAGTCTAAATGTCCATGTTAATGGAATTTAGATTATACGTTTCTCATTTATATGACCAAGTCGACAATGCCATATGAACGTGTTGTTCATATCATTCGGTTTAGATTTCACACTTATATTATAGATATCTTCAATGTTATTTTGTATCTTAACATCAAGGATATGAAGATCATTCAATGACATATGCATTACAATAATGCATATCATTAAATAAATATAAGGCTTCTTATTTCAATAAGAGAATTATATCCTTCATCATCCTCATAAGAAACAAAATAATACTCCTACTCAAATCCGGAACGTAGTCACACTTGTTCAAAACAAGTACTAGTCCACAAGGTAAAGTGACTTCATAAGTCCCTATGGCTAACGCAACAACTCTTGCTTCATTACCACGCATAGGTTTAATTCACCTTCTTTGAGTAGCTTTCTATTCTTTATTTCTTTCACATTTAAACAAATGTGGGATCTATATCCGGTATCATATACCCAAGAACAAGAAGTCGAAAGGAAAATATCTATCATATAGATATTTGAAGTAGTAGCAATCAAATTGCCCTTCTTCACCTTTTAGGCCTTCCTTATTAGCCTTGCAACTTTGCTTCCAATGACAATCTCATTGCAATGATAGCAAAATGCATCCTTTTGAGACACTTTGGGTTTAGCCTCTTAGGCTTTTGCAACTTTTGCCCCAGGTTTAGCAACCTTTGCTTTACCTTCTTTGCCTTCCCTTTTGAACCCCTTTCTTGTGTTAACCATTAACACACTTGTGGATTGCTCCTTTTTCATCTCATGCATTAAAAGCCTTCACCACAACATATATCTTTTGTCTAGCTTGCACTTGGAACATTTCATTTTGTGTGTTGTGCTAGAACAAAAGCAATTTCCACGTGTTCAAGGTTCTTCTTAAGAGCCTTTAAACATGGTGGCAAGTATAGGGCAAACAACATCATAGGAATCATCTCTATTTTCTTATGTTGCTCCTTATATGTCCTTTGCAACGTTTGCAGTGGGTTCAGCAGGAATAGATTCGTCAAGAACGTACAATTTTGCTTAAGAACACTTCTTGAGCATCTAATCAAATCAGAATAACTTGTACCGTTCTTTTCGAACTTGTCCTTCATAAGGACGAATCGCAATAATAAGGATTAATTATAGTTTAATGCTATTTCTATAACAAAAATATGCAACACATATGAACACATATAAGTACCGATTTCATTTAAGAGATTAAATAACGTATTTCATAAATACTCCCACTAAATTATATAACCTTTTTATGCAAATATGCATAATATAATTTAATAGGCTAAGACCCAACTTTAATTTAATTTCAAGTCGGCTATGGCACGACTGCTCAAAATTAAATTAAAAAGGTAGATAACATTTATCAATCATATCAACATATGACTCTTAGATCCTTTATGAGATTATAGACATCATATGTCACATGTTTCAATCTCATCTTATGCCTTAGGCCCAAAACTGTTTTGATAGCCTAATTGAGTTTAACCATTTTAAACGTATAGCAATCACCGTTTGCTCATCTTGATCATACAAAGATAGAATTAATGTACCTCGCTGTGACGTAGCCTACATAAAACTATCCGTGTACTCACAAGTGTTTAAACATGGGTGGCATAAACAAACTCAAATTTCAATGAAGGTTCATTTTTCATGTTTATCAATTAACATGGCAAGTTGATTCATGAAAACTATATGAGCATAATTATGAACATGGAATGATGCAACACAAATCACATTTGATGTGTAATTACTAGTACGTGGCATCGTATCCAAAGTTATCCCACACTTCCCAGAAGTGCCTGTGGGGAAGGTCTTGGCTTCCAGCCTATATACTAAGTAATACATCAAAACCCATATTATAGATTAATCACATTAATCACATAATTCACTTCATAATCATGGCATATCTACATATACAATTACTTCCATAAGCAAATCCCATATAAATTCATATTCTAAATCATATACATCATGAAAATTCATATAATCACATTATATAATTATCATGATTATCTAATATAAACATCATGAACGGGGCTCTGATACCACTGTTGGGTTTCGAGGGTCCATGCGCAGCGGAAAATTGCAAATAACTCGAAAAACCCAAAGCTCTAGGAATCGTTCTAGATGATTAATTAAGAGTAATGATTTAGAAATACCAACCTTGTGTGCTTTTGTCGTTGATAAACGTGACCCAACTCCAGATTGACGATCTTGTGAATCCTTGATGAACGATTGTTGAATCACGAACGAAAGATCTTGAAGAGCGAAGATCCTCTATGTGTATCCACTCGATGAACGAACCCTAGAACTCTTCTAGGAGGATTGCTAGATCCCTAGATTGAAACTCCTTTCAATCTATGAAGTGTTATGGAATTGGTGTGATGATTTCAATTCACAATTGAAAAACCTCTCAATTTTGTGTTTCTATACTCAAAATTCGTGACTAGCTGCTAGGGTTGAAGAGGGATACTATTTATACTTTATAAATATTATACCCTATTAAAAACCCTAAGCAAATTCGGTTTCAGCGTTACAGCGTACGTGGGCGGTCGCCCACAAGGAGCTGGGCGGTCGCCATGTGTACAGCGCCTAATCCCCTTATACGAAAATCAACATGGGCGGTCGCCCATAAGGGCAAGAGCGGTCGCCCATCAAGACAGTCTCCAATGCCTTGTTTTCGAATAAAGATGTGCGGTCGCCCATGACCCTTTGAGCGGTCGCCCAAGTCAACCATTGACTTGTAGGCGGTCGGCCATGGCACACTTGGGCGGTCGCCCATCACACCAGAATCCATAATTCCATTTTTGACAATTCGTTCGATGCGTGTGACCCCATAGGACTATATTATGTTGTCAAAGAGTTTGATCATATCGATCCTCATAAGACATGAGCGGACTCTAGCAAGCCATCATGCCTACCCAAATAATATAATATCAAGTTCGTTTTTCCTACATAGAACATATCACATTCCCATTGTCACACGATGTTATATTGAACATGAGTCATGGTCCATGTCAACTCATATTGTTCAATGCTTTCTCGTTACTAAGTAAATTGATTAATCGAATGATATTAATCACATTAATTCATTCGGGCATGGCCATGCACTACATCAATCTTACTTACGAGTGTCCTAGCAAACATCTCTCTTTACGAGGGACAAATTTCCATCTTGACTTATCATTCTTCCCAACAAGAATCCTATCATGCAAATAATAGCCCTTATTGTTGTCTGGTTAAAGACAACGTTAAACTATATCAAACATAATATTCATCGAGTGGAAGACGATGATAATCTCAGGTCAAAGGATATCAATGATATAACTATATGAGATTTAATTATGACATTCGACCATGACATAAATCTCATAACGGGTCAAGTCCAGTACCTTGTTCTCTAACAAGTACCCATGAATCTAATGTGCATCTCCATGCATATAATCATCACATGATTATCCATTAGACTTCATACTAGTGCTTCATAAGTACTAGGGACACGATTATTACAATAAACATGCAAACATATATAATAATCAAAGAAACAATCTCTTATATAAATGAATAATGACATTACATATAAGTATATCTCTATAGGCCTAGGGCACTAACACCTACAACTATGACGGCCTGAGTCTTCCTAATTTGGGAGAAACGTAGGCAACCACTTGGTGCGGCCACTATCTGTTTTTCTTTAGTTTTAAAAAAAAACTATCTATTTTACTCTATCACCTAGATTGACCCTCACACACGCGCACTCATATTATATCTGTCATTACACTACATACCCCGATTAAACCCGAGACCCACACTAAGAACGGATGACGGTAACCACCTAGTCGCCGGTCTCTCCGAAGTTGGATCATCCTACTCCGCGTATTCAATCCACCTAGATTGTCATATCGCGGGGAGCCTAGCCTTTCAGCCCTGCATCGCCACATATCATGTAGATTGACTTTTTAAGACACTCCGTGACCGGTCGATTTGATCTTGGAGTCCTTATAATCCCTTGTCAAGATCGTTTTGTGCAATAATCCATGGAAAAGAAATCAAAAAAATTGTCGCTTCGGAATTGTCCCTTCGGAAATGTCCCTATAATTGTCCCTTCGGATTTGCCCCTAAAAAGAAAAATTCCTCACCAATTTTATTGCACAAAACTTGATGTTACTTGAGATTACTTCGACCCCTAGATCCTTAGGTTTGGTTCTTGAACGTTAGAAACCCCCAAAACGGATTTTCCGTCCGACCAAAATTAGGATTAAAATCAGAAAATTGTGACTTTCCGTGGTGTTGTCTCGCGCGAGATTACTTGTTCCGTGCGAGATAAGTGTTCGGTCTTTTCATGTTTTGGCCAAAACCTTCAAACCTTCAAGCCTTCATAAACCCTATTCATCCGACTTGTTGGGACTCGATCATGGTTTAACACGGTTGCTACACGTCTAGGTTCTTCGCTAAAGCTCGACACGATGTCTGCTTCTCCTCCTACCACCGAGGCCGAATTCAACGAAGCCAAGGCCCAACTCATCGAAGTAATGCTTAGGTTAGATGAACAAAGCAAGCAAATTGAGGAACAAAATGCCCAAATGGCCGCCCTCATGAAAGAGCTCAACGACATGAAAGTCAAGAAAGGCAAAAAACAAAAGCAGAAAGTGGAATCCTCCTCCGATGAAGAGGAATCCTACACCAAAATGAATAAGAAAACCAAGAAGTCAAGCAAGAAAAAGGAAGAATCCGATTCTTCCTCTTCCTCATCCTCCTCCGATGATGAGGAACATGTCTCCAAGAGTACTAAGACCATAAAGGAGGGTAGCGACAAAACTACAAAACTTGGTGACCATGTTACTAAGAACTACCTTGAGAAGAAACTTGCAACCCTTGACACTTCAAAAGGGTCATTCGTTCCATTTGATCCCGATATTCTTCAACAATCCATCACCAAGTTTCCTCGCAAGTACAAGACACCCGATATTGCCAAGTTCAACGGTACTACTTGTCCTCGAGCTCATGTTGAGACCTACACTTGGGCTATGCTTCCAATGGGCGTTGATAACACAATCTTGGCCCAATGCTTTCCTCAAACATTGGAAGGTGCTGCAAGGGATTGGTACATGTCTCTTCCTACGACTACAAGGCTTGATTGGTCATCTGCATGCTTAGTCTTTCAAAGGCAGTTTGAAGACAACTCCACTTACCGCCCTACTAGGAGGGATCTTGAACAAACCAAACAACATGCCAATGAGTCTTTTGCTGAATTTGCTAGAAGATGGAGACTCAAACTCACTGAAATTGTCGAAAGGCCTACTCTCAAAGAACAAATCCATATCTTCCTCCAATGCCTCCGTGATGAATTTCAAGAGAAGCTCGCCGGCAATTACTTTCCTAGTTTCAATGAACTCCACGAGTCCGGAATTAGGATTGATGACTTCCTAAAAAGCAAAAAAAAAGGAAAGCACTTTCCGCTACAACAAGCCTACCACAAGTAAGGATGCTTCAGTCAACGCTATTGCATTCAACCGCCCCAACACCGGCAAGTATTCTGCTGTTCCTCCTCTCGAAAAGAAAAAGAGGCACTATGACAAAATTGAAGGAATCACTCAAGAAGAACTCTTCGATGTACTTGTCAAGGATGAAAATATCAAACCAAGGGAAGGTGGTCCTCCTAAAGATATGGGTCCTAATCACGCTCATGACTTATTCTGCAAGTTCCACAACTTCACCGGCCACGACACCAACACTTGCCACCACTTGAAGGACATCATACATGACCTCATTGACAATGGAGATCTAGAACGTCCCAACGTCATCACCAATCCTCTTCCTCGTACTCCATGAAGAAGATGAAGCTCCGAGAAGAAAAGCCGCACTTACCACTTTGGGGCTACCACTATCCTCTCCCTTTCTCCTTTGATAGAAGTAGATTAGGTTTTAAATTTCCAAGTATGAAATCGAAGAGTCGTTCTGTCTTTCTAGTACTTCTCACCTCCTCTAGTTTGTGTCATCTAAACTATCGAGTCTGTTCTTAAATTTCTTCAATTAATCAAAGTCACTTATTTTCCTAAACACTTTCCCTAAGGTTGTTCTATCTCATAAATATCATTTAATTCATGCAAAATAATGGACCCTCTTTTCCCTAAATCATCACAAAAAAATAGAGACTTCTTAGTGAGTTTAAGAATAAAGTTATCCTTAGGAAGCTTAAGGGTTAAACATTACCCCTACTGAAGGTCAAAGGTCAACAAACGAAGAAAGCCAAAGGTGATGTTGTCAACCTTCATCCCAAGAAGAATGGGGGCTACTCAATTCAAAGCTTTATGAGTACAAAAAAAAAAAAAAGGAAAAAAAAGGGAAGGAAAAAACTCTCAAGCTTTCATCACCCCCACAACAAAGGTGAAAATTCAAATGCACGAAGGACTCTCCCACAAAGAAGAGGAGTCAAGTGATACCAACAAAAGAAAAGAGGATTTCTCAACATCCTCTTACATCAAGTGAAAAAGACTTTCAGTATCAAGAAAAATGTTTACCCTTAAGTCATACTAATGATTGACTTTCTTCTCAATCTTATTTAGAAAATTCTAGATGATGCATGGTTCATTAAAAGGTAGAAAAACTTTTCTAGATCCTTGAGCCAAGTAGCGTTTCTTATTGAGTCTAGGGGCTTTCTGTTAGCCATTCTCATACACACTCTTGAAATCCAAGCATCAAAACTGGGGCTTCCTAACCTTTCTTCCCCCAGTCAAACTTTACTTCAACTCTTCAAAATAATCAAATCTGCATTCGGAGGTTTCCTCTTTGCTTCTCACTCTCATCATTAAAGAATACACTTCTCCAAAGAATCAATGCTTGGATCACCTTCCAAAGAATAGAGTTCATCTCTACTCAACTAACTTGAGATCTCATCTCTCTCTTTGATGAGATTTTCTCCGCTGAGTTCTCTTCGAGTACACATACTTTTCAAAAAAAAAAAAAAAGGCTCACTAGGTTGAAAACTCGTAAAGAGCGGCCTAGTCAAAAGTTAGAGCACAAAAAAAAGAAAGGCGCAAAAGAGATGCCCGCTAGATTGAAAACCCGAAAGGGCGGTATAGGCAAAAACCAGGGTGCGTCACTAAGAAAAAAAATCAAGGACAAAGGGAGAGTATTCTTCAACCTTCTTCAAACATCATTCAGTCTTCTTCAAATCAAATCAACAAGGAGAGTCTTCTTCGATCATCTTCAAATCAAGAGAGCAGCCTCACAAGCCTGTTCACAAAGTCATCTACCACTTGCAAGCATCTTGGGGCTTGAGACAGCAAAGGGCCTTGGGTATAAAACCATTGCGACAGTCGACTGATTTGTAGTCGTTTGCCTCCTAGAGACACGAATCAAGGAGAATTAAGAATGAAGATTCACAACAAGCCTAGATGTGTTCACACAAGGTTACTCATTGAAATTCAGTCTTGCTGACTAGCAACAGATTCTGCAAAACCTGATTTGGTCCCAACTTGTCAAACACAAGTTCACTCATATAGTTCACCCATCTCAAATACAAATCCATACAAATGTCCCTACATATCCATATACCATATACTCATACATGAACTCACCACCAAAATGACCGACCGGCCATTTACACGAACAGATGTGAGCACCACCACGTAAGTCCAGTCAAACAACTAAAATCTGAAAAAATCTACTTGGAATCTTTATGTACTGACAGGTACAGAAAGGTAAGAATCATTAGGGTCCATCCGAGACCATCATGCATATATCCTTGCATTACAGGGGCCGACAGAACCTCCATCTCAAACAACAGCTTCAAGTCCATGACCTTGGCAACAACAGTGACACTTGTAACCTCGAGTGGAGCATCAACAAAGTCTGTGATGTTAGCAAACTTCAAGTCCGTGACCTCGGCAACATCAACAAAGTCTGTGACGGCAGCAAGCTTCAAGTCCATGACCTCGGCAACAACTTCAAAGTCTGTGACGGCAACAAACTTCAAGTCCGTGACCTTGGCAACATCAACAAAGTCTGTGACGGCAGCAAACCTTCAAGTCCGTGACCTCGGCAACAACTTCAAAGTTTGTGACGGCAGCAACTTCAAGTTCGTGACCTCGGCAACAACCTCAAAGTCTGTGACGGCAGCAAACTTCAAGTCCGTGACCTCGGCAACATCAAAAAAGTCTGTGATGGCAGCAAACTTCAAGTCTGTGACCTCAGCATCAGCAAAGTCTGCGACGACAGCAGCGACAATCAAGTCCGTGACCTTGGCAACAACAATGGCAACGTCAGTAACCTCGGGCAGCACACTTCAACAACTTCATCAACAAACAAGTATTTTCAGAATTGGGTCAAGTCCTTGATTCCTCAGTATGATTTTACCTTTTCAAAAAAAAAATCCAACTTCGATTTTCAAAAATGCTTTTCAAAATACCTAAAATAGCCTTTTTAGTGTTTTGGAGTTGAACTACGTTTGGCCTGATTCTCTCTTAGAGATACGTAGGCAGCCGTGCGGCATGACCATCCCTTTATTCAGAATGATGTCTTTTCTATCGACGACACTTCTTCTTTCTTAAGACCTGTCGCCGAGGGGCTCTGTAGACACCCCATTCTGAACCAATAATTCATGATTACACTACTCTTCGTCTCTCTTTTATGTTTTGATGAAAGCATATCAGTTTCGTCATGTTTCGTTAAGTTTCTAACTAACCTCGTTAGTTTTGGACCTAACTGACTAACGGAATAACTGAAGAGGGCAGAATTGTCCACAGACTGCATTATCTCGCGCGGAATAGCGTGTCTCGCGTGAGACAACCCCTCGACAGGATGTGCAGAATCACTCTCCTTCTCCGTTTCAATCTCTTTTCTTGATAAAATCTTATCCCATCTGATTCTCCAATCATATCTGAGTTCTGGAACCTTCCTAGGAGTGTTTTACCTCTCCATCTTTACCTCTTAAACCCCTATAAATACCTGATGACTTTCAATATTTCAGGCTAACAGTTTTTTAGATTGAGAGATCCCCGATCCACGATCGAAAACACACAACACACACATTTTGTTGGTTTCTCTCCCCGAAAGATTCCTACAAAATCACCCTAAAATCACCTAAAGTTTGTTTGACAACCTTGTTGATCAACAAACATCAAAGCCCGAATCAAGGATTGAGGCGAAGCTCTGTCCGCATCAAGATTTGACTCTCATCTTGAGTCAAAACTCTGCCCGAATCACTTCTCGACCAAGAATCCATCTTAGAACCACGTTCTAAATCAAATACTCCATAAACAAGGTAAACTCCTATATTTTTACTCTTCTTCTTCTCAATCTCTCTATTAACTTTTAGAGTGGTGTAATCCTATCAAAAGGATTAGCCTAGAGTCCCTTCAATCGATGGAGGCGATCTCGAAGCATACAATCCGACATTCCTAATCAAGAAATTGATTAGGGTTTTCTTGTTCATTTATTTAATTAGTAATTGAAAAGATTGATAATACTCGATTGGCAAGACCGATCTCCGGATTGGGTGGAATGGATGCTCCTCGACCTTTCCATTCCATAACTTAACCCCCGAACCCTCAAATCTCTTCAAAATCAAAAAGGTTTTTCTTATTATTTTCCTAAATAAATGATAAGTGGCGACTCCGAGATGTTAAAAAAATTCACGCATCGCTACAGCTCCCCGCGATATGACAATCTAGGTGGATTGAATACGCAGAATGGGATGATCCAACTTCGGAGAGACCGGCGACTAGGTGGTTACCTTCATCTGTCCTTAGTGTGGGTCCCGGGTTTATCAAGGGTATGTAGTGCAATGACAGATATAATATGAGTGCGCGTCTGTGAGAGTCAATCTAGGTAATAGAGTAAAATAGAAAGTTTTTTTTAAAAAAAACAAAATAAAAACAAGCAATGGCCGCACCAAGTGATTGCCTACGTTTCTCCCAAATTAGGAAGACTCAGGCCGTCGTAGTTCCACTTAAAGGAGAGATAGAGAAATAAATAAATTAATTAATTTAAATTACAACTCCCGAATCCTCCATGGACCGGACTTTAAATCAAAAAATCAATTGCACGCAGATATATAGTTCAAGTATAAATTAATTATTCTACCCTGCAAAATAAAGTTAGTACAAAAATAATAATTTATTTTGACTTTTCTGAATTTTTGAAAACTTTTCTATAAGTTTTTGTTTTTTTTGGTTTTTTTTTAATTATTATGGTCAAACCTTAATAAGAAAATTCAATCAAGTATACTTTCTTTTTTTTTCATGCGGTCAACTGTGTGAAAGAAAGTCAACACACAAACCAATTTGATCCTAAACAGTGCCGTACCATTGTCTCGCGCGGGACTACCTTGTCCCGCGCTGGACAAGCAGTCTAACAGTTTTTTTTTTTTGACGAAAACAGTACAGAAAAATTCAAAAAAATTCAGAATCAAATTTTTATAGAAAAATAAAAAGATTGATAATACTCTATTGTGCGCAAGTCTAACCCTCTTAATTAATTGTCTCCACCAGAGTCGCCAAAACTGTAGCATTGATATTTTCAGAGTCGCCACTTATTATTTATTTAGAAAAACAATAAGAAAAACCTTTTTGATTATTTAAGAAATTTGACGGTTTGGGGGTTAAGTTATAGAATGGGAAGGTCGAGGAGCACCCATTCCATCCAATTCGGAGATCGGTCTTGCCAATTGAGTATTATCAATCTTTTCAATATAATAAAACAAGAAAATCATAATCAATTTTTTGATTAGGAATGTCGGGTTGTATGCTTCGAGATCGCCTTCATTGATTGAAGGGACTCTAGACTAACCCTTTTGATGAGATTACACTACTCTAAAAGCCAATAGAGGGATTGAGAAGAAGAAGAGTAAAATGTAGGAGTTTACCTTGTGTTTAGGGATATTTAGTTTAGAACGTGGTTCTAAGATATCTTCTCGGTTGAGAAATTATTTGGGCAGAGCTTTGCCTTGATTCTAGGCTTGAGCCTTGATGTTCGTCAATCAATAGGATTGATGGACGAATTTGGGAGTTTATTTAGAGTGATTTGAAGGAGTCTTTCGTGGAAAGAAACCAACAAATTGTGTGTGTTGTGTGTTTTCGATCGGGGATCAGGGACCTCTGAAATATTGAAGTCTCCAAGTATTTATAGGGGTTTAAGAGTTAAAGGTGGAGAGGTAAAACACCCTGAGAAGGTTTCAGAACCCAAATTCTATTGGATGACCGGATTAGATAAGATTTATCAAGAAAAGAGTTTGAAACGGAGAAGGAAAGTGATTCTGCACATCCTGCAGAGGGGTTGTCTCGCGCGAGACACGTATGTCCCACGCGGGACAACTAGTCAAATGACCATTTTGTCCTCTTCAGTTATTCCGTTAGTCAGTTAAGTCCAAAACTAACGAGGTTAGTTAGAAACTTAACGGAACATGACGAAACTAATATGATTTCATCAAAACACAAAAGAGAGACGAAGAGTAGTGTAATCATGTAATTATTGGTTCAGAATGGGGTGCCTACAACTGCCAGTGCTGAGGATAGGGCTTTCTTTGGGGAGATCCCACAGAAGAGGAATCCTTAGGAAGTTTTTTCCTTTTTTGTTCTGTAATAGATTAGGACCTTGTAAATCTTCCTTTGGATATTAATGAAGTGTCCTTTCTTTCCAATTCATGTCATATTAATATAATAAACTGTTTGTTTGGATGCTTGTTTGTGGGCTCTACACAAAGACAAGTCTACTTTTAGGGGGGAGCCGAGGAGGTCTCCTCGTCCTTCACCCTTTTTATAAGACGAGGAGGATGGCTCACTCAAGGGTTGTGGCAATTTTTCCTACAAGTCATTAGACCGAGGTGGGGTTCCTCGGTCTTGACTGTTTATTTTTAACCTCAAGTCATTAGGCTGAGGGTGGTTTCTCGGTCTTGACTGTTGGGGTATTTTCTTCTTTTGCGTCTCCTTATGCCGAGGAAGATGACTCGTACACAGGTTTCGGAAGTGGAATGCCTGTAGTCGTTTAATGACGAGGTGTTTCCTTGTCTTGACGTGAGGCAAGTCATCAGGCCGAGAAGGGGTCCTCGGTCTTGACTGTTAGGTTTTTTCTTCATTTTCATCGCCCTATGCTGAGGAAGATGACTCGTACATAGGTTTCAGATGATCTTGCCTGTAGTCATTTGAGTCGAGGGGTTTCCTCGTTAAGACGTTAGGCTTCCTTCTTTTTCATCTCTTTACGCCGAGGAAGGTGACTCGTACGTAGGTTTTAGATGTTGGTCATTTAGTCGTTTATGCCGAGGTAGGCTAGACGTTTGGCATGTTTTTTGAAAAGTCGGGGATAAGATCCTCGTCTTCCAGTGTTGTGTCAGTAGTTGGTAGTTGCTTTGTATGGTGAAGAAGTAACTTTCATAGACTGAAACTGATTACATCGAATTGCAATCCGACCATACTGAGAAGGTAAAAGACTAATAATTAAAACTAATCTATTACATAAAATAAACTAACACTTAATGATAGTACTTTCGGAGATTGTCGGAATGCCACGGATGCTTGAGCTCTTTCCCCTCCTTAGTCTTCAGTCTGTATATCCCTTCTCGAATGACTTGAGTTATGATGTAGGGACCTTCCCAATTTGAGGAGAGCTTATTTTGTTCTGCCTTTCGACTAGTTGCTTCAATCTTTCTAACTACCCAGTCGCCTACTTGGAATACTCTTATGTTGACCCTCTTGCATGGTACGCCTTGGTCCTTTTCTTGTAGTTCACCATCCTCAACTGTGCGGCTAGTCGTTTCTCATCTATCAGGTCTAGGTCTAGGATCCTATTAACCTTGTTGACTTGCTCATCATAATGGGAGTTTCTCACAGTAGGGATAGCCATCTCAGCTGGTGCCATAGCCTCAGAACCGAAGGTTAATGCGAATGGGGTTTCTCCAGTTGGCCCCCGGGTGGTTGTGCGAACAGCCCATAAGGCTAGGGGAAGTTCGTCCAATCATCTGCCCTCGAGTCCTTCAAGGTTCTTAGTAAGGGCTGTTAGGACCAATTTGTTAGCAGCCTCCGCTTGTCCTTTGCCGTCTACTTACTGATGACTTGGCATGACGAACTCTTACTCTGTTCAACTCTGTTGTGAATGCCGTAGAGAATTGGAGTCCATGATTTGAAATAATTGTGTGTGGGAGGCCAAAGCGACACCAGATGTGGTCATGGACGAAGTTTATTGCATTTTCTTCCGTTATCTTGGCCAATGCCTTTGCTTCTATCCATTTGGAGAAGTAGTCGAATGCTACTATTACATACTTGCAATTTTTACGGGCGGGAGGAAAGGGTCCAATGATGTCAATACCCCACAATTAAAATGGCCATGTAGGTATTACAAGTGTTTGCTCAACCGCTGGGAGTCTAGAAATGTCGGAGAATCTCTGGCACTTGTCACATTTTCTAACATAGGCTTGCGCGTCCTCCCTTAGGTTTGGTCAATAATAACCTAGCGAAATGATTTTGTCAGCTAAGGTTCTGGCCCTCGGGTGTCCGCCGCAAACGCCTTCATGTACTTCAGCCAAGAGATTCTCAATTTCCTTGGGATAGACACACCTTAGCAGGGACTTAGTAAAAGATCTTCGGTAGAGGACTCCATTCATCACAAAGTATCTTGGTGACCTCTTCTTGATAAGTTTAGCTTGTGTTTCATCTTCTGGGAGTTGGCTCTTCTCGATGTAATCTATGTAGTCATCGATCCAGCATCTCTCCTCTCCATCTATGAGCATGATTTGTAGTCTTTCATACGCGGGTTCTTCAGCAAAAACTACGTATGGATTGGAGTTAGACTCAGACACATCCATAGTCGCTAGTTTAGATAGAACGTCCGCAATTTGATTATCTTCCCTGCCTATTTGCTTGATCTCGAAGAACTCCATCTTCTTGGTCATGTCTAGGACCAGGTCTCTATATTTGGTAAGTATGGGGTTTTGGGTGTTATACTCTCCATTTACTTGTTTGACAACAAGTTGGGAGTCACAGAATGTCGCTACTTTAGTTGCTCCATAGAAGGAAGTCAACTCGATACCAAATATCAGAGCCTCATATTCAGCTTGGTTGTTGGAGGCAGGGAACTTGAATCGGATGATGTCTTGCATGGTGTACTCTCCTTTCGAACTTGCTAGTACAACTCCAGCTCCGCTTCTCTCCTTCGTAGCTGACCCATCCGTGTACAAGACCCAACAGTTGGACAGGAGTTCGATGGGAGGCTCTTCTTCTTCCGTTGTGTTTTGCTTGCGGGAAGTGGGGACGTGTTCACCCATGAAGGCAGTCTCAACCATTAAGTCAACCAGAGGCTGTGCCAGGAGGGTCTTCCTTGGTTGGTAAGTGATATCAAACTCAGTAAGAGCGATAGAACAATTCAAGAGACGTCCGGAACCATCCAACTTATGCTGAATTTTCTTCAATGATTCATTGGTAGACACGGTGATGGGATGTGCAGAAAAGAAGGCACGTAGTTTTCTTGATGCAATAACTAGTGCGTACGCTATCTTTTCCACATTGAAATATCTGCTCTCCACGTCTGACAATGCCTTAGAGATATATTAGACTGGTTTCTGAGTTCCTTCATCGTTTCGTACTAGAACAGCAGCGACTGCGTGATCTGTGGCGGCTAGGAAGACATACAACATCTCACCAGTAATCAGCCTGCTAAGCAAGGGAGGGGGACCCAAGTACTCCTTCAACCGGAGGAATGCTTCGGAGCATTCGGAAGTCCAGGAGAAGCTCTTGGTACCCTTCAATACTTTGAAGAATGGCAGTGATTTTTCGGCGGATTTGGCGATGAATCTTCCAAGTGCTACTATTCTTCCTAGGGATGGCAAAAAACCCGAACCCGCCCCGAACCCGAAAAGACCCGACCCTAATAGGCCGGGTTTGGGATCCAATTTTGAAAACCCGACGGTTTTTTTTAGGGTTCGGGTTTACCCCCGCCCCGCCCCGATTAAGTATGAAATTACTGAAATACCCCTGCTGCCTTCTGCTAAAGTAAGGCTGGTTTGTGTGGCTCTTTGGTTAGTGGTTGGGCAGCAAGTGTATTGGGTGCTTGTGTTGCATTAGAATGCTTGGAATTTGGAATGCAAGTTCATGGTATTGCTGTCAAGTGTGGAATCAGAATGGATCAGTTTGTAGTGACTGGGTTAGTTAATCTTTATGCAAAGTGTGGTGCATTGGACTTGGCAAGACATGTTTTTCGGGAGGTAGACAAGCCACACTTGATAGCCTGGACTGTATTGATTGGGGGTTGTTCACAACAAGGGAAAGGAAGAGAAGCCGTTGATCTTTTCTGTGAATTATACTTGTTGGGCATTAAACCAAGAGAAAGAACATTTGCATCTGTGCTTGGAGCCTTATCTGATGTCATGGAAATCGATGTTGGGGAACAACTCCACTCGTTGATCTTGAAATTGGGGTTTGATTCCTTTGCTTTTGTTGGTAATGCTGTTCTAGACTTTTACTCCAAATGTGGGTTTCTTGATTGGTTAGACATGGCAAGTGATTTTCGGGGCGGGGCGGGGCGGGTTCGGGTAGTCCAATTACCGGGGCGGGGCGGGTTCGGGAAAGGGTAGATGACTATAGGGGCGGGTTTGGGAAATGAAAAACCCGTCCCGAACCCGCCCCGTTGCCATCCCTAATTCTTCCATTCAATTTCTGAACCTCCTTGTCAATGGTAGGTTCATTCATGTCTATCAGGGCTTTAATTTTCTCAGGGTTCGCCTCGATTCCCCTTTGTGATACCATGATGCCTAGGAACTTTCCAGTCGTCACCCCAAACACACATTTACTTGGGTTTAACTTCATGTTGTTAGCTCGAAGGTTGTTTATTGTTTCCTCTAGGTCAGGGGCGTGACTGCCCTCCTTGGTCTTTATGACCATATCATCAATGTAGGCCTTCATGTTGCGACCTATTTGTTCTCCAAATATCTTATTCACAATGCGTTGGTACGTAGCACCCGCATTCTTGAGCCCAAAGGGCATCATGACATAACAGTAGTTTCCCCCTAATGTTTGGAAGGCCGTCTTCTCAATGTCCTCTTTCGCCATTTTGATTTAGTGATAGCCTGAATAGGCATCTAAAAAACTGAGAGTTCGGTGTCCTGACTGATGATGGCAAAAAGTCGGATCAGCCCAAATCCAAGCGATCGGTTGTGCTCCGGGGATTGCTTAGCCTGAAAATAAGACAAAACACGTAAACTAAGTCGGGGCTTCACCGGCGAAGGCCCTTCGGCGTGAGAGTAAGTTCACGGTTTGTGGAGAGAGAATAATTTTGACAGAGTTTCGAGTAATAAAATTAACGTACCAGAATATGGAAATATTGGCTTGTATTTATAGCAATGGATTGATAGAATCCATGTTGAACTTGAACTGTAAGGAGATAAGGTATAATCTTAAGAGGATTATATCTGTTAGAGAGTCCTTATTTGACTTGAATTGATGTAGGAGGTGGTTACAATTCTGATAAGATTGTAACTGCTTAGTCCTTGTTTGAATAGGATTGAAAGGTCTGCTCTGCCGGAAAGCCGAGATGCATGAATTCTTTATCTCGTCATATGCCTTTATGCCGAGATGCAAGAATTCCTTTCCTCGTCATAACTTGGTATGCCGAGGTACAAACTTTCCTCTCCTCGTCATACATGGTCATATCGGTCCATAATGAGCCGGGAAAGGAATGAGAAATAAGTGGAGCCCGTTGTGTCAACATCAAGGCCGAGGGAGGCACCTCGTCCTCAAGGGAGTTGATCTCGGCCTACGAGGGAGGTCTCCTCGGCCCTTTGAGTTGGGCTTTGTTCATGCTTGCTTGATGGGCCTTGGGTCGGCCTTGTTGATGCCGAGATAAGAAGACGAGGAAGTCCATATCGTAACTTGATATGTATTATATTTATGGCCCAATCCACATGAGCCTAACCCGGACAAGCCTCGATTCATATCTCAATTTATACTGTTTTTTTCAGGTGTTATCTCATCTTAGTCTTCTCTTTTGCACTAATAAATATCTACTACTAGCTCTTAACTACAAACGCACATTTTACACCAGATTTATACCCAAGCTTGAAGTCCAACACCCTCTAAAGTTAGGTATAAAATCTTTGCTTTCCTTTTCGTTTATTGTCTATATATGTTTTTTTTTAGCATGCAATTAACATAATAAAAAAGGTGAGATTCAAATCATTTAACATCTCATACCAGCTGATATTCCAACCCCCTAAAATCAATCTAAGTCATAATATCATAACACCCAAAGTAAGACCTTGAATCCGTTAAAGCAAACAAACATGCTTTCTTGTGTTTTAGTTTTAAAAACATAGGTGCATCACAATTAATGATACTTTCAATAACAATTTTTAAAACACTAACATCGACACTTCTAAATATGCACATGCTTATTTATACACACCGACACTTTTTAACACCAATACTAACACTTATTAACCTCCGTCACACCCAAAACCGGACTAGTGGTCAAACAGATATAACTTTTATCAATATTTAAATGAAAAAATAATGATTTTAATAAAAATTTAAAAACTGTTATTGCATCACAATTAATGATACTTTCAATAACAATTTTTAGATTTTTATTTGAATCATTATTTTTTATTTAAATATTGATCAAAGTTACATCTGTTTGACCACTAGTCCGATTTAAAGTGTGATGGAGAGAATATTAATGAGTGTTAAAAGTATCAATTTGAATGATAAATATGTATGTTTGAATGTTTATAAGTGCTAGTATTAATAACTAATACTTTATAATATTAAGACTGACACTTAAAGATTAAAGATGAACGTTTTTTGAAAAATCCATTTTACTAAACATTAATAAAAATTGGTTTTTCTATAAAACCAACTCTTTCTCTTTTAACAAGTCTATAAAGTGCAAGCCCATTTGTTTTCAAGTGTCAATTCATTGTTTAAGCTTATAAAACTTAAGCTCACAAAACCATTGACACTAGTAAACATTAAAATTGTGTTAAAAGTGTTAGTTTAAATGCTATAAGTGTTGTGAACTACTAACTCTTTCATCGCCCAAACTTACACTTCTAATAAGTTTAAGAGTGCCAATTTATTTGTTAGAGAATGTCAGTTTACATATTAAAAAAATACATTATTAATAGTAAAACTGACATTTTATAAGATTAAAACTAACACTTTTAAGACATATCATTTCTTTGTTAAAAGGATAAAATATAAAATATGGACTAATATCCATGGAGAGGTGCCAATTTAGGGCACGACTTTCAAATTTTGATAATTTAGGAACCAAAGTGACATAATTTCCTAATTTAAGGCTTCTCGACATAATTAGTTAGAACTAGAAAACTCAATGAAATCACATGTGTTTTGCATGTAGTGAACACGTAGGAATAGTTTGAAATGGGAGTATAAATTTTTGTAAATGAAACTTTGGGCAACCAATCTAAGGTGACCAATAATATTTGGTCACCTAAAACGACTTTTGGTGACAAAATAATAATTTTATCACTCAAGATCAATCTTTCACAACCATTTTTAGGCGACCAATGTATTTGTCGCCTTACTAGAAAATGTACTTTGGGCAACCAATCTAAGGTGACCAATAATATTTGGTCACCTAAAACGGCTTTTGGCGACAAAATAATAATTTTGTCACTCAAGATCAATCTTTCGCGACCATTCTTAGGCGACCAATGTATTTGTCGCCTTACGGAGGTTTTTGCCACTAAGTTCATTTTTTGTCACCTTATGACACCTTTTGTAACGAATCTTTTGGCGACCAAATAAAATAGTCACCTCACATAAAATTTATGTGACTAATACAAGTCTGGCACCTAAAGAATGTTTTGGTAACTAAATCTTTGGTGACCAACCTGGACGTCACCTTATTAATAAACACTAGATTTACCCCCGTGCGATGCACGGACAGTTACTAACGAATAAATGATTAAAATCATAACGAATACAAAAGAAAATAGAGATGTTTGCATATATTGTAAAAAGATTCTATGAAAAATATATTGTCAGTAAAAATATCAGATTGAAGCTCACTAAAATAAATATAGTGTTACATCCGTGTGATGCACGGGGAGTTATTAATGCTTAAAAAGATGAAAATTAAATAAAATGACTAAATGAGACAAACATTTATATATATTGTGAAACACATCTTTAAAAGACAACATTATTGGTACAACTGTCGAAAGAGGAAGAAAGATCATCATTACATATCAATATCTTCGGACCATCAGGATTATAAACTCTCGATAATGCAAAATAATATTGAGAATGCCAAAATACATAGTATCTATTCATTTATTTACATTAACTCAATATGAACATTATTATGATATTCATTTTCAATTTAACTTATTTAATTTTGAGAAGAAAAATAAAAATAATAAAAATATTAACAATTGCGTTAAATGAAGAAAAAATTCCCCAAAACCCTCCACTCCCTCATTAAACCCAACCCACTTCTTCATCAACCTCATTTAAAATACCAATTTATACTATCTTTATTTCTTAGAATATTGAAATGAACTTCAATCGAAATTTTAAAAATGATGGTCATCTTTAACGACATTCGTCTTTATAAATGAACAATTTTTTTAGAAGGATAGAAAAATCGACAAATTTATTAATACTATATATATAGATATAGATATAGATATAGATTTTCAATCAAAATAATTACTATCTTTTAAATAAATTGCATAGTACGAAAAAATAGTTATGCCAAGTTAAGCAACCATATTTCCCGATATTCGTATTTATTAATACTTTATTAACCATGATTCAATTTTTTTAAATAAAATAAATAAATTGTTTGATGTATCGAACTAAAATAAACTCAATAACCATATTTTCCCTTCCAACTCATTATCATATACCCCATCACTTTTATTTTATTTTATATTCTTTATTTTTAAAATTAGTAAAATTATTATTATTATTATCATTATCATTTATAAATAAAATAAACTTGACACTTAATTAATTTTGACTAAAAACATATTGAAAAATTAAAAAGGAAAATTAACAAAGAATAAATAAGAAATTTAGATATAAAAAAATGGTTTTTTTCTGTGTCCAAATCAAATGAAAATAGTCTCTATTTAAAGAGGAAACAAATTATGAATTTTGGTGTAATTTTTTTTAAATAAAATTAATTTATTATAAAATAATTTAGATAAAATAAATGGGTGAAATGATGAAAATGCCCATCAAATCCCCTTTATTTACCACAACATTGTTATTATATAGTATATATAGATATAGATTTTCAATCAAAATAATTATAATCTTATAAATATATTGCATAGTACTCAAAAATAGTTATGCCAAGTTAAGCAACCATCTTTCCCGATATGCGTCTTTATTAATACTTTATTTACTATTAAAATAAAAGACCAACATTAGATAAATATCTACCTTGACTTTTATTAATAGTTATAGCGTAACAGGGAAACAATAATACAAATATAGTGAAATGAAAAATATATTATAGTACAATTTAAAATATTTAATAGATAAAATTATAGAAATCGAAATATGCTTCAACGATTGTTTTTTAAATAATTAAATTAATTGTTTGATATATCAAATTAAAATAAACCCAATAATCATATTACCCCATTCCACTTAATAAATTGAAACCCAAACCCACATTCATCACACTCCCCATATATATATATATATATATATATATATATATATATATATATATATACACAATGATGTTGTTTATAAAAAGTAAAATCTGCCATGAAGGGAAATGTCGGAATTGCCCTTAAATGAACGGTTGACACATGTCCGAAATGAAAAAAAAAAAAAAAGAAAATCCTCCTGGCATTACACGCGCCTGTCGGCGGGTGTACAGAACGCGCCATTTCTAGAACAATCACAGGATCGATTTAAAAGGAGACCAACAATGAATAAATATTGACCTTTGACTTTTATTAATAGTCATAGCATAAAAGGAAAACAATAATACAAATATCATGAAATGAAAAATATACAATATATCGTACAATTTTAAAAAAAAAATTACAGACAATAATGAGACATTAATCAGATGTAAATATAATCTAATAAATTAGTCATTAAACGAAGGAATAAACAGTTTTTCGAAGGTAAAAATTGTATAAGTCTTAAGGGCATTTACCAAAAAGAACTTTTAAAAGATAAATATTAAAAAGGAAAAAAAAACACACACAAGTTGATTGTTACAAAAAAAGACCCTGAATAGTACAATTTTTTTTTTTAATTTTCATTTTTAAGTTTAAGTTTAATTTTTATTGTATATACTTAATTTTTAATTTTTAATTGAAGTCGTAAAATTTTTTTTTAAATGTTACAGAAACCGGATAAAATAATTATGAAATTCAACCAGACAATGAATGGACGCCAAGTGTCCCAGAAAAAAAATTGCGGCTGCATACACGCGCTTCTATTCACGCGTGTATGGCACCCGTCACTTTTCAGCCAAAAATATATAATGAATATAGTAGTACTATTTCCTCCGTCCCAAAATATATAATTAATTTTCATTTTTTAAAAAATAAAATAAAGTGTGTTATTTTTTTACATCCATGTTGAATTTTTTATTTCTTTATTTTCACATGAGAAGTAAGGCATATTTTTGTAAATATATTATACTTCTAAAACATTAACGAAATATATAATTAATATTCATAAATTACCTATATATATTTATTATATTTGTCATATAATTTTACGTACGTACTTTTGACTAAAATTTATTATTTTAAAAAAATAAAAAATAATCTATTATTTAGAGGGGTTGTATTCAAAATTGTAAAAAATATTTCACTAAAAAACTTAAAACAAACTTTTTTTAAAAGACCGCTTATACATATTCAACATCATTCCAACTCATCATCCTAAACACCATCACTTTTAATTTATTTTATATTCTTAATTTCTTTAATTAGTAAAAATATTATTATTATTATTATTATTATTATTATTATTATTATTATTATTATTATTATTATTATTATTATTATTATTATTATTATTATTATCATTTATAATTAAAAAAATGCTTCAAATTTAATAAATTTTCACTTAAAAAAAATAGGAAAATTAACAAAGAATAATTAAGAAATTTATATTTTAAAAAGAGATTTTTTTTCTATGTCCAAATCAAATGAAAGAAGTCTCTATTTAAAGAGGAAAAAAAATTATGAATTTTGGTAAAAAAAAAAAAATTAAAAAAATTTGTTTAATATATAATAATTGAAGTCAAAGAAATCGGATAAAAAATTTTTTTGAATTCCTTCCGGCCAATCATGGGTTGACACTTGTAAAGTTTTGTTTAAAAAAAAAAAAAAATCCTGCAAAAAAGCGCTGGTGTCGGCGCGTGTAACGCACGCGCCAGCGAAAAGTCTGTTTTGCCCTTCGTTGAGCAGCCGACGCGTGGCCTAAACGCTCAAAAAAAAAAGAAAAAAGCGGCCCAATAAGCACTTGCCACGTGTCATTTCAGTCCAATTTTTTGCCATTTTGCCACCTAGTGAAATGACGAAAATGCCCCTCTAAACCCCTTTATTTACCACTATCTTGTTATTATATATATATAGATATAGATTTTGCGATGAAAAGAAAATTTTGTTACCCAAAAAGGTTTTTAGTGACCAAAAAATAGCGACAAAACAATTGGTCACCCTAACTTTACGTGACCCACAAAACCTTTGTCACCTAAAAATAAATATAGGGTAGTCCGTCCCTCTTTTGACTTTTCTTCTATATACTTTCATTTGTTTAGTTTTTTTCTATCTTTTTTTATATAACTTTTTCTAAAAAAAAAACCACTAATTAACAAAGGCTAAATATTATTTTCTAGTCAATAAAAAATTAAAATAAAATAAAATAAATAAATATAGGATAGTCCGTCCCTCTTTTGACTTTTCTTCTATATACTTTCATTTGTTTAGTTTTTTTCTATCTTTTTTATATAACTTTTTCTAAAAAAAAAATCACTAGTTAACAAAGGCTAAAATATTATTTTCTAGTCAATAAAAAATAAATAAAAAATAAATATAGGGTAGTCCGTCCCTCTTTTGACTTTTCTTCTATATACTTTCATTTGTTTAGTTTTTTTTCTATCTTTTTTTATATAACTTTTTCTAAAATAAAAAACACTAATTAACAAAGGCTAAAATATTATTTTCTAGTCAATAAAAAATTTTAAAAAAATAAAAAATAAATATAGGGTAGTCCTCCCTAGGGGTGTAAATGGTTCGGTTTAGCTCGGTTTGGACAAATTTAGGAGTCAAACCGCTAGTATCGGTTTGGAAAAATTTCAAACCGAGCTGAGCTAAAAAAAAAATCGAACCGAGCTGAGCTAAATCGGTTTAGCTCGGTTTAGCTCGGTTTGAACCGCGGTTTGAATCAACCAAACAAATTTACAATTACATTTTGTCATAAGCATAGATCCCAAAACAAATGCTAAAACATGCACTCATTGTTTCAACTTGAAATTCATCCATTGAATGCAATATATGAACTCAGCATAGGCTTTCTGTTTAGGAGCATAGTTCTGATGTATTGTTTCAACTTTTAAAAAATAATGAGGAACATACTATTGTTGGTTGAACAGCATACTTATGATGTACAATTTCAACATTTTCAAATACTCCATCCTTTGCTTACTTAGTTGTACCCTGTTTGTAACAGTGTAAAATTACTACGAAAAAATATCGAGTTAAATTTTCTCTCTTAAATATATGAATACTAAATATATGTATGCATTTTATTGTTTGTTCCCGTAGTAATCAGACTGTCAAGCCTTCGACTATAGAAAGCAAAAAATTAAAGACGAAAATTAGGATCAAAAATCAAAACTAGCAAATTACTGACATCTGACAACTTGTCAAGCATACAAGCCTCAAAAAATAAAAAAAAAATAAGAACAAAAATCTGGGTAGGTTTATGCCTCCATTAGGAGTATGTGCCACAAAAGGCCTTGGTAATGATCTAAACTAGCAAAGTACCGAAGAAAACACATAAACCACTAAATGTAAGTTTCGGGTAAAGATACAATTTTAGCACAAAAAAGGGTAGTATCGTCTAAGTTAGGTGTATACAACATACCTCTACTTTTGTTCTCGACGGTGAGAAGGCGGCGACGGTGAGAGGCGGCGACGGTGAGAGAGGCGGCGACGGTGAGTGAGGGGGCGACGGTGAGATCTACTTTAGAGAGAGAAGGGAAAGAGAGAGAAGGCGACAGTGAGCGGCGGCGACGGTGAGAGGCGACGACGGTGAGTGAGGCGGCGATGGTGAGATCTACTTTAGAGAGAGAAGGGGAAGAGAGAGAAGGAAAAGAGATATAATGAAAGTTCTCCAAGAGGCAGAGGTAATGTATTAAAGATTTTAGGGTTTTGAAATAAATTAAAGGTAGGGATTAATTTGATTTGGAATGAATGGTTAGGATTATGGTTTATGGTGGTTTGGTTTGACTTCATAGCTCGGTTTCGTAGGTCGGTCTCGTAGCTCGGTCTCGTAGCTCGATTTCGTAGCTCGGTTTCGTAGCTCGGTCTCGTAGCTCGGTTTGAAAGCTAAACGATTTAGCTCGGCTCGGTTCGGCTCGGCACCCTCAAACCGCAAGCTAAACCGAACCGCTCGGTTTGGCATTTTTTCAAACCGAGCTAAACCACTCAAATAAAAAAACCGAGCTAAACCCCACGGTTTAGCTCGGCTCGGTCTCAAACCGCGATTTAAGATAAACCGCTTACACCCCTAGTCCTCCCTCTTTTAATAATACTTATTAATATCAAGGTTCTAAAAAGCGCTAGGCGAATGCTAGGCGGCGGAGCCGGGCCTAGCGCCTAGGCGGGGACTAGTCGGGGACTAGTCGAGATTAGTCGGGATTAGTTGGGATCTAGGCGGGACTTAAAACTAGGCGTTGGAGAGGGGCCTAGCGCCTAGGCGGGGCCTAGACGCCTTTAGGCGGGGTCTTTTAGAACACTGATTAATATACCCTTATACCCTAAACCTCATATACGCCTCCCTCTCCCTCTTTATTTTCCGGCCGGCGACATTATCAATCCGAACAGAGCATTTGAAGCAAAGGATTTCCGGCGAGGGTTGTGGTGTTGGTCAGTTGTAACTCTCTCTCTCTCGATCTAAATCAAAACCCGGATCTGATTTCGTTTATGTGGTCGGTGAACAGAGGAGGAATTGGAAAGGGTGGGGCGGATCTGGTTTCGATTTGTGGCGGCGAAACCTAAGTCGTTGGTTAAGAAGCCTACGAAGGTTGCTAAGACAACGACGGTTACATCACCAGCGAAGAAGAAGGCGGTGAATAAGACGCCGGCGGTAGCGAAAGTGAAGAAGACGACAGGAAGCTACCAGTTACTCGTACACTATTTCCATGGCATAATACAATGCAGTTTAGCCTAACAAGAGATATCTCAAAAGAACTTGGTCTCGGGAAATAGAACATGAAGTAAAATGGCACTGCTGAAAGCTTGAAGATCAACCATTCTCCTCCCGTACTGAATTTTCCGTTATCAAGAGAGTTAATTTTCATGAGAGTAAACTATTCCTTATGGAGCGATCACAAATGCTTGGACGGAGATCAGTAGAGTAAAGAAAGTGTAAAGGACTGGACCTGATTATCTGAATGTATACCTATATGCTTAGGCGGACCTAAGCATACTATATTGGGTGGCAATGAACCCATTAACAAAAGTTATTGCACTGCCCAAGAAATGAGGTGTTTGGGTAGGGGCTGATTTGTAAATAGCTATTAAGGGGCTTAGTTTGGTTTTATAGATTTTCCTTTCTCATATTTAAATATTAATCTTTGGTTGTGATAATTGATTTGTTTGAAGTTGGGATAAGGTTTTAAATGAAAGTTTTGGTTTGATTAAATTTAAATTAGCGATGTACATATCTGTTGTCAGTGATATTACAATTTAATTAAATAAAATTATAGGTGATCAACTTTTAATCATTTAGAATATAATTATAGGTGACCAACAAATATACGGTAACCTTACGGTCCTTACGTATACTTGGGGCAATAACATTTTAGTCACCTAAAACAATGTTTTAGGTGACAAAATATTTCGATAACCTTATATATACTTGAAGTGACTACATCTTAGTCTCTTAAAATATTTTTAGGTTACCAACTAATATTTGATTACCTAAGAATAATATTTAGGTGACCAAATTAGTGGTTGTCAAAGAAAATATAGAGGTGACCATGCTTGGACACCCTAAAGTAGTCACCTAAGGTTGAAGTGACCAAGCAACATTTGTTGCCAATAATCTTTGTCTACAAATAATACAAATAATTGGTCACTCAGAATTGGTCACCTTAGATACCTTAGGTGACCATCCAATTGGTCACTCAAAATTGGTCACCTTAGATATCTTAGGTGACCATTCTTAAAATTGGTGACCAAAAACCTAAGGCTACGGGCTTTGCGTGACAATTTTTTGGTGACCAATCTTTGTTACCTTAGGTTTGTAATGACCAAACATGAATTAGGCGACCATTTTTTTTTTGTCACCAAAAGACTTATTTCTACTAGTGAGGGTAAGAAAACCCCCTTCTTCTCTATAATCTTCAACCATCCCCTCCATTGATGATGAACACTTCGGGCCCGAATCGGTGGGTCGGCATGTCAGTTCGCAGTCCGCCGCCCGCCAAGCCTAGCCTAGCCCGTGTAGAAGAGGCAGGCCGAATCTGAAATATAGGCCACAGCTTTTTGAACTTGTCCAACCTGCCACCGCCTGCCCCGCACATATGCAAAGTTTCATTTTTAAAAATTAATACTCCCTCCGTCCCGCCCGAAAATGCCCAAACCAAACCTCGCACGCAAATTAAGGAAAATGATGTAGGAAAGAGAAAAAGTTTAAATGTTGTGAGTATGAAAAATTAAATAGGAGAGAGAATGAGTGGGGGGAATAGTTAGGAGAGAGAATGTTGTGAATGTAAAAGTAAAGTAGGAGAGAGAAAGAATGGGTGGAATAGTAATAAAAACTTTCCTTTTTGGGAAAGTGCCTTTTTAAATGGGACGCCAAAAATGAAAATTTATGGCTTTTCGGGCGGGATGGAGTATTAGCTATTCTAAAAGCATGGCACATGAAAATCATTGCTAGAGTGGATAATTTATTGCATTTACTTAAAATGGTCCAAGTTTAACTCCCACTATTCTCATTATTTCTTTTAAATATTCTAAGATTTAAAAAGAAATTAAAAAAAAAAAAAATACACCCGTCCTGCTTGAATAGGACCACAGACAGGGCCGAATATGGCACACTAGGCGGGTCAGATCGGGCTTGGCCCGCAGACTCAAAATGCACTGACTGACCGGACTAATCTTGAATCAGGCAGGCTCTTGATTAGGCCGGGCCAGACTGACCCATTGTTCGTCATCACCCTCCATCCTCCATTAATTTCAGCCATCTTACTCTTCTTGTAAACCCCCTTCTCCATAATTTATGACCATTCCCTTCCTTTCTCCATAATTTCTGACCATCTCCCTCTTCTTCCCCAAAATCCAATCTCCATATTATTAAGCCATCGCCTCCCTCCATAAATTTGTGGCCATCTCCCTCTACTTCCCCAAATTAAACCTCCTCCATAATATTCAGTCACCCACCATCTTCTTTCCATCTCCAGATCTCACCTCTTCATACCTCCACCCACCTGATTTGCAACCCAAAAATCCCTCTACACAGATTCAACAATTACGCACACCCACCAATGATTTCCGACTCATTTTTGGCCAAATCCACAATTACTTCCCCCCTTCACTCTTCAACCTCCATTAATGGATTTTTAATGAGTAGAAAAAGTCATAAAATGGTGCACCAAACAAGAATTTCACGAAACAAGTAAATACGTTAGCCAAATACTAACAAAAATTAATTAATACCATCAAAACTGAATTAAGACAAATATAGCAGTATTTGGGCTTGCTCACAAAACAACATAATGTGTATTTAGAACTATTTAATTAACATTTGCACATTCATCTCTACTTTCTCTTCTTGAATGACTTCCCGTTCTTCCCACCCAAATGTCGTGGAGTGTCCTCATCATCATCTCCTCGGCCCTTTCTTTTCGAATTGCTTCCACTTTCTTTAACTTTCTACAAAATATTAACCAAACGAAGTCAAGACTATATAGCAACAGATATAAACAAAACCCAAATCAAGTAGATAATCTAGCGGACCTAAGTTTTTCGTTGAAAAATAACAAGCTATAAAAAATTAGTCACATTAAGCTACATAAGCTACCAGCTATTGTTCTTTCTTTTTCACGTTTTTGAAGGTAGAGTTTCTGTACCTCTATCACTTCCCGTGTACACTATTCCTCTCTCTCTCTCTCTCTCTCTCTCTCTCTCTCTCTCTCTCTCTCTCTCTCTCTACCCCTCTCTTTCTCTCTCTGTCTCTCCCTCCGTCTTTTGCTGATTTCTTTTCCACTGTATCTACGACACACCCTTTTGTACTAGAACCACAGCTTCCCTTCCGCCACCCCCTCCACCGCACCTGGAAGTTGCAATTAAGGATGCACTGTCCCAAATATCATCAAATATGGTCCACCATTTCTTTTGATTTTTCAAACGGGATCCTATATGAGTGTTCTTTTTGCCATTATGTGGTGATTTCCCAATGGCAAAAGGAGAAGCTAATGATCACCTAATGCCAAAACCTTGTGGCAGATCTATGTTTGGCACGGACTTGAACTTTGATCTATAACAAAATTTTGGACTGTGGATCCTAAGTTGTAAAAGTTGAACAAATTCAAGCCCCAAAATACAATTATCTCTCAACTGAAGCCATATTTTGTATATTTGCCATCTTTCTGGATCCCTTCAACCAACCCTAAATCAAGTAAGGTTCTCACAACAGTCAGATTAAGCCCTTTCAGTTGAAATGGGCTAAGCTAGTTTATTCGCCTATAATCCTTCGCAATCACGTAAGGTTCTCACAACAGTCAGATTACAGTTTTTTTCTATTAGTTTCTGCTTTTATTCCAAACAGTTCAAGATAATACAATCATTGTATCTTTGTTACCACTAAAGTAGTTAATCCGAGGGACAAATTAGAAAATTATTAGACATTAAAACATATTTCTAAGTTACATATTTTGTCCAATGATACTCATCTTTTGGAATGGAGATGCAAGTAACTTTGATAGTGTGTGTGTGTGTGTGGGGGGGGGGGGGAGAGAACATATTAAACTAGGAATAGCCAAATAGAAACCGAAAACAGAAAAGTCTTATGTTTCCTCTTCTGGAAATATCAAGCATAAAGAGTTTGACAGAAAACAATGACTTAGGGAATGTCTGTTTGGTTCCCCCTAATTTTCTAAAATGCCAGTTTTTGACTATATATGGGCCTGCGACAATTAACTGTGAGATCGTACTTGGTGAAGCTGTGATGGGGGTGGAGGTTCCCAACCCCACCCCAGCTTAATCACGATCTATCCCAAAACGATCAGAATTATCAGCACAAGCCCATAATAGCCAAAAAAGGGTAACGAGGAGGCGCCTGAGCAGTGGGTTATGGGTGGGAGGGGATGAAATTTTACGTCTACCTTATAATTTAGGTTTGGTTATTTTATTTTATTTTTTAAGTTAAGTCCTTAACTTCAATACATTTATAATTTTATTACTAATAAAAAAAGGCAACCCGGTGCACCAAAGCATCCCCGGGTAGCAAGGATTCGGGTATATTTTAAAAAAAATATATTATAATACTTTGAAGAGGTGGATTGTAATAGGGCAAATAGCACATTAGTACTCCCAAAGTTTCACACGAATTGCAATTTAGGTCCTAATGATACAATTTTGGCAATTTAGTGCCTAATGTTCACATTTTGTAGCGAAATGGATCTTTTTTGGATGGCCATGGATGAAAGCTAACGAAATGAACGAAAAAACTAATGAGCATCTTTGAAAATTGTATAGCCCACCCTAAAAGTTAATAATTGTTACCCCCATTTCGTTTATAATTATAACCAAATCAAACCCCAAAATTGACGAGTCCAATATCCTGCATTTCACCTTTAAAAAAAAAAAACCACATCAAACTTTCATCCCACAAACACAACAAACCTACATCCTCTGGTCTTGCACTTTCACCCAAAAACAAATGTATCAGACAAACCTTTCTAATAATTATGAGTCTTTTAGTTTTCTGGGAAAGACGCAATGGTTCTTAACTTTTAGAGGTGGTTAAATCATTTCTTTTGTACTTTTTAAAACATGGTATATACTCACGAAATGGTTCTACAAAATTATTCATGCTCTGTTTCATAAAACATCTTAATTGGTTGAGATTTAACTGAGAGGACAAAGAAATGGGGATTGGTTGAGATGGGCATGGAACAGAAGACATATTGAGGAATATGAGTGGTCGCTGAGTATTTCACAACCCCAAACCAGCGCAATCAATTTTTTGACTAGAGATAAAAAAAAAAAAAACAAACAATTTCAAATGCAACTGCCAAAATTGCAAACCCTAGCTCGAAACTGTGGTGGCGGGGAGGAGTAAGGGCTGGATTCAGGGAATAAAAGGGAGGGGATGGTGGCGAAGGGGCGGCTGGACTTAATGAAGGAGAGAGAAGGTGGTGGTGGAAGTGGGAGCCATGGTGGAGAAGAAGAGAAAGGGAGCCGAACCTTTATTTCGGTTTTGCCGAAATGTGTGTGTGGTTGTAGTGATTGTGGTGGGTGACCTAATTTGATTCCAATTCCCCATGTGAGAGGTTCTACTAAGAACACTCAAGAAAGAAGGAAGAAGATGAAGAGGGGTGGGGGATTTCTTACATTGATTTCACTATTTTAACTATAATTTTAGATTATCACCCTTGATGTTTCTAAGATATATTTTAAAAGTTGTTTAAAATTTTGGCTTTTTTTTTTCTAGGATTGTTTTTCTGTAAAAAAAAAATAACTTTGGGAGTGGTAAATTTTTAAATAAAATGTGGCAAAACAAACAAGTATTGAACTTTATGGGTAGGAAGTGAAATTTTCAAATAAGCTCGTTAGATTTTTCATTCATTTCGTTAGCTTCCATCCATGGCCATCCAAAAAAGACCCATTTCGCCACAAAATGAGAACATTAGATACTAAATTGCCAAAATTGTAACATTAGGACCTAAATTGCAATTCATGTGAAACTTTGGGGGTACTAATGTACTATTTGCCCGTTTCCAATACTAAAAAGTATAGATAGGATGGAGGCTGAAAGAGTTATTTCCAGTTAGATATGACTTTTGTATCAATGGTGGAAAAAGCTTCTGCATTGTACTTGGGTCCTATAAATTTGAAAAATCAAAGGTTCAAAAACCTACAATGAATTCTCTGGTATGCTTTGATTTGCACAAATCAAGCCATCAAGTTGTCTTTGAGCAAAGAGTCCAAAACTAGAAGCTCAATTCTCACGTGTGCAGATATCTCATCTGGAAGGAGGAGAAAAAGAAGCCATATAGCGTATCAAAAGCTCATAGCAACAAGAGTCAAGGATGCCAATTATTGTGGTTCTACCACTTGACACGGTCTCGTTAGGTGATCGTGGATTTACCTCCACACATATAATTATCTCTACACTTACTACTTGTATATAACTAATTAGAGGAACAAAGTTTTAAAATCATATATATTATACCAGAAATGCAAGTCCATACCATAATAGTTATTCTTTTTGCCTCCATGACACGTTCCAAAAGTAATAGAACTTCTTCTTCTTGAGCTGGAAACTCTGGCAGCTTTTTCGCTGAATCAAAGAATTGTCAGCCTAACAAGCATAAAATCCATAACTCTTCTAATGGATATCGATTTGTTTACTTACCGATAAGCTTCTCTATCTGTATATACCATTCCAACTCATACTGATTGACTAGCGATATGGCCACTCCAGATCGCCCAGCCCTAGCAGTTCTTCCCACTCGATGAATATAATCCTACAGGCCATTTAACAAAACAGATTAGGGCATCTAGCGACCTTAACAAACTCATGCCTGAAGTAAGAACGAATAAAACAAAGATTTTATGAAAGCATAGAAACATAATTTCAGATGTGGCTATATCCAGTTTACCAGTACCGAGGGTAAGGCACTTTGAAATTGAAGTCAGAGTAAATCATGGAGAAATCTATTACAAGATATAATTTTTGCACAAAAAATGATATACTCTCTTTGTCCCAATACAAGTGTCCATTTAAAATAAAAATAAAAAATGAGAGTCTACTTTCTAGAGAAGTTAATAAGTTCACCCTGTAAACTACTTGCAATGAGATGATGTGAGTGCTATTGTAATTACTTATATATACAACTAAACATGCTTAAAAGTCAACTTCCTCAATTTCCTTAATAATATAAAAATAGACGCTCATTTTGGACAGGAGCATTAAAAAACTCAAGGAACTAGCTGAGATAAATGATCAGCACCAAGAAAAAAAAAAGTTACATATTCAACGGAAACCCACTTATGGTTCAACTGATGATGATATACGGATCTGAACGTGATTTTAGCAAACACAGGTGAAAAGCCATACCTTTGAGTTTGTGGGAATATCGTAATTGATGACCATATCCACAGATGGAATATCAAGTCCTCTGCTGGCAACATCGGTACAGACAAGAATATTGCATTCTCCAGCCTTGAATTTGTTTAATGATCCAAGTCTTTTCGCCTAAAATATTTCACAGAGAAGTCAGGCAGTATCAACTATGTTCAGTTGTTGTTTTGCATGAAACAAACCAATAACAATAAAATAAAATTACGCTTTGAACTATGATAAGCCTAAAGAAGAATAAAACCTCAAGTACACGACACAATCAGATTCATACCTGACTCATTTGACCGCTGATTGGAATGGCCCTGAAACCAAGATTTCTAAGAAGCAAAGCCAAAAATCGAGTAGAGTCACAAGTACGAGTGAAAACCATTGACGTGCTTCCAGACATTTCGGATAGAATATAGACAAGATAACAATCCTGCAGCAGATTTATATTAGAAGTTACAAATAGGTAAGAGATGGCATACCAAATTAACAAGAACTACTAAGCGTGATGTTTCGGACAGTTCCAGTTGGGTCCAATTGTCTAGTGATTCTCTTGGAAGTATTCAATACTCTAGCACAATACCATTAATTTTATTCTTAGCCTTAGAAGAAAAAGGAATGACAGAAAGAGGGCAAAATAAATTCAGATATACTAAGGTGTGGTGCTGACTTCACTTCATCATCCAACTTCAGGGGAGGTAAAAGAATAACTTTCTTGCAAAGTTCATCATTATTAGAACTTTACTGTGGTTGTTTTTGAGCAGGACTTTTTTGGACCTACTTTACTAAAATGATCTCGTTTTTTTTTTTCCACAACTTGAGACTTATTACACTTTACATAACACATTATAAATAACGATTTTTCTAGTGTGTGCCCTAAGGGTACACATTAAGCTCCTTAAATAAGGCAACCAATGTATTTATATGCTTCCATAAATATGCAAGTTCACATATATAAAAGAATATTTTTATAATTATGGAAATTAATAAGCTAAAGTAAGTTTAATCATGGAAAAGAATAAGTTAAAGTAAGTTTAATAAATACATTGATTTCCATATTTAAGAAGATTAACGTGTGCCCTAAGGGCACACGTTAGAAAAACCGAATGAATAATTCAATTACAGGAACCCACTTGCAAAAAAATATACAGAAAGTTTACTAAGAGATGAGATGTTCACAAAAGAACTCTACTAACAACGCCAAATAGCATTGGTATTAGGCATGGTAATTTGAATGTTCTTTTTATATATATATATATATATATATATATATATATATATATATATATATATAAGATGGTTACTTGAATGATACCCGTAGTAAAGTACTGTGAAGTTACAGAAGAGAAACCTTGTATTTTGCTGGAATGAAACGATATTGTTGCTTCAGTGTATCAACAGTTGAATATTTGGTTGAAGCTTCAATCTGAGAAAAATGATAACATTATTTAATACACCTTTCACAAAGGAAATCATCTTCAAGGGAAACGGTAAATAGAAAGATATCAGTAAGTTTATATCGTGCCTTCACAGGATTTCTCAGACAAGCCTTCTTGAGCTTCTCGACCTGCATGTTGTAAGAGCGATAAATGTAATCCAAATTTCTCAAAATGCTGAAAGGAGATAGTTGCTTAGCATGCTCAAAATCGCTATCCTAGAGATGAACGCAAGGACTGTATACTTGTGGGATGACTTCTTGAACTTAAAACAAAAATTGCCCAACTAGCCAGCCTTGTAGATCTGTGAATCAATGCAAACCATTCATATACAAAACCTAAATCAATCCTATTGGTTCGTTTTGGGTGAAAATGGCTAAACTCCACTATTTCATAGATACACCTCTACTCGCTGGAACGGATTTCTTAGTGTGTGGATGCTCTCAAATGTCCAGTATTTTTTCTTCTTTTCTTTTTATGGTAAAATATGGAATGAGGAATTGCAATTGCAATCACAGATTCGATTCACAAACATGTTGCTTGAAACTGATCCGTAAGGAGGTTTTACCTGTGCTCATTGACTTGCAGATATTTGTCTCACAGTGTCATAACATGATCAACATCTTAACCCATCAAACTGAACGAACATTGGCTCAGTATTTGTGATAAGATTGGTTCAGTTCTCAAATTATTTTTTTCTCAAGCCTGTGAGAGAGTTAAGTTGAAACTTCATCGTGAAGCAAACCATGGCAGAGCATTTTGACAGAGAGGCCAAACTACCGTTTGGACACTCATTTTCACATGCCACCACAAACATGTGTGCATGCATGTGTTAGTAAGAGTTATAAGTATTACTCCCTCTGTCCCAGAATAAATGTCGCACTTTATTGTATATTAGTACAAAGGAACTTTGAGCAATAGTTTTAAATTTAAGTTAATTATCCTAATAAAATTATGAAAATTGTAATTGATACACCATTATAAACACTATCAACAACAAGATTATAATTTTATAGGATAACTAAATTAACCTAAAATTATTGCTCAAAGTTCCTTCGTACTAACGTACAAATAAGTACGACAATTATTATGGGACAAAGGGAGTATTATACAGTCATGTTTGTTTGCGACCTTTAGTACAGAGGTAAACATGACTTAAGAAGTGCAAAAATGGTGATATAATCAGTTTTAACCATCGTCCCCATAGTAGCCTTTGACAAGAGGGAAGATATTCAAGCGAACACTCTAGGCAGAGTGAGATTAGAGTACCTTCAGAAAGCATAGGAGGTCCCATTACATTCAAGTTGGGGAAGGTCAGTTACCAGACAACGTGTTATAATTGCCAACTCATCGTGGTGCAAGAGTGCAAGAATTACAAAACATGGAAACCCTACAAAAATACCCATGACTGCATTGAGGTCTCTATCACAAAAACAACTGCTACTTTAGTATAACTAAATTAACCTAAAATTATTGCTCAAAGTTCCTTTGTACTAACATACAAAAAAGTGCGACATTTATTCTGGGACAGAGCGAGTATCATATAGTCATGTTTGTTTGCTTATACGTTTAGTACCGAGGCAAACATGACTTAAGAAGTGCAAAAATGGTGATATAATCAGTTTTAACCACCGTCCCCATAGTAGCCTTTGACAAGAGGGAAGATATTCAAGCGAACATTCGAGGCAGAGGGAGATTAGAGTACTTCGGGAAGGTCAGTTACCAGACAACGCGTTATAATTTCCAACTCATCGCGGTGCAAGAGTGCAAGAATTACAAAACATGAAAACACTAAAAAAATACCCACAACTGCATTGAGGTCTCAATCACAAAAACAACTGCTACTTCTTTGAATAAATTATTAAAGAGAGGACATTCAATGCTATCACAGGACTTAGAAACTAAGTCGGCAGGTTGAAACTGAATATTAACAATAATCCCAATATTTCCATCATATAAAGAGATCAACTAATCACCTTTTTTGTCATAGTAGCAGAAAATAAATATGTCTTTCTCTCGCGGGGAATGACACTCAAAATTTCATCAAGTGTTTTCTCAAAATCCTCATTTAGTAACCTATCCGCTTCATCCAAAACCTGCAAAAGTATGCAACAACACATCAGATAACCGAGGAGAAAAGCTCATCTTTTTTCATTTTCTATTATTGCCGAGAAAAGAATTTCTAATGGCCGCGGTATGGGGAGGAGGGTGAAGAAAGCATTCTGCTAACAAGAAAGCGAACATAGAGAGGAAAATCAATAAAAACTAAAAAGGAGTAAAATACAATACAAACAAATGAAAGTATTAAAAATGTCACGATCTATCAACTCATTCACCAAAATAACCCTAAAGGCACCCGGCAAGAGGTGTAAAAGGGTGAAGAGTTAACATATTTTACCCATAGATGAAAGAGGCATAACTAGCTTCCAAGATCATGATAAAATGCATGCTGTTGAACTCCAATATACCACATTGCCTGATAGAAACAGGCAGCGGTAACCATAGTTATTAAAAGCGCGCCTAGGCGCGCCGCCTAGGCTCCGGGCGCAGTGAGGCTCACCTTTGGCGCCTGGGTTGTGCAAGACGAGGCGATGTTGCACAAGCGAGGGATTAGGCGCGCCTAGGCCTGAAGCGCGAGCTTTGATTGTTTGCGCCTAGGCTCCAGAAGGAGTTTGAACGTCAATTGCGTCAATTGCCTAGGCTCCAGAATGAAATTGACCGTCAATTGCGTCAATTGCGTCGATTGCAGAAGGAAATTGAACGTCAATTGCGTCAATTGCCTAGGCTCCGGAATGAAATTGACCGTCAATTGCATCAATTGCGTCAATTACGAAGTGATTAACCCTAAACGGGATGTATAAATAAGAGCGTTAGAACACTTCAAACTACTCAGCGACCTCCGACGACCCCCGGCGACCTCTGGCAAACATCCGGCGACCTCCGGAAACCTCCGGCGAGACTCCGGCGAGTACAAACGAGCCCAGCAGCAGGTGTGTTTTTTTTTTATGTAAAGCTCTTCATTTTTTTCCAACAGGTGTTTTTTTCATTATTAATTTTTTTCCAACAGGCAACAGGCAACAGGTGTTTTTTGTGTTTTTTATTAATTTGGAATTTTGATGTTTAGATTTCAGTAATGTAGATTATTTAGGGTGTAATTATTCTTTATCTTTTTCTCTTTGTCAATATGCTTTTGTAAATGTTGTTTAGAATCTATTTATGCTTGTTTGAACATCTATTTTGTTTCTTTTATGTTTGTTTCTATTATGACTTAAAACATATATTTTTACTATTTTAAGGCATTTTTTGGGCATCGTCACTCGGGCACGCACCCACCTTGCGCCTTGCGCCTAGGCTCCGGGCCCACCTTTTGCGCCTTGGTGCGCCTTGAGCCTTTAATAACTATGGCGGTAACCCCTTGGCCTTAAGACATACTAACTCTGTCCCACTTGAAGAGGTGGCATTCCTTTTTGGGCTATCCCATTTGAAGAGTAACTTTCCTATTTGGGGCGTCCACTTTAAACAAATTGACTATACTACCTTTCTATTCGCTCCTTGTTTTGAATTGAAATGTATTGAGGGGTACTCTAGACATTTAATCAATAGTCAAACATTTTCGTTAATTTGTGTGCTTGGTCAAACCCCCCATATCTTTAAGTGGGACAGAGGAAATATAAAAGATGTGGGAAACACAAGGCTCAAGCTTTGATTCAGGATACCTTTGATGATATGGACTTAGTTGGGAGTTTTCTTTTTATCGGCAAAATATTCCATTCATAATAAGAAAGAAATCTCATCCCTTAAATACATAACTGAGTCTCAATACTACGCCTATACCTTCACACCTCAATGAACAAACATATACTAATATTTCCATGCTACACCAGAATACCACCCTATAAAGCACCAGTTGCTCTTGCATAACAAGCAGCAATAAACTAAAAGTTGAAAAGATTTGACTTGCCAGAATTCCATGACCAAATTAAAGGATTAGCAAGCTATGTCAGGAAGGAAAAAACACTATGACCGCTACTGAGAATATCAGCGAAGATAGAAAGTGCACAGAATAAGCAGCTCGGAGCAGTAGATATCCAGCTAGTAATTTGCAGCTCTCCTCGGATGGCACACCAGTCATGATTGATAGTGCAATCCTTGGATTTGCAGCCTTAAAACATTATAAATAAACTCTCTTTGTACACCCATTAACTATATGAATATTTGCTTTTTTTTATTATTGTAAACACACTCATTTCTTTGGTTCCACAGCTGCCATACCATAACTGCAAATGCATTTCTCCAAATTGATTGTGCCATAACAATGCAAGAAGCTCCAAGATTCAGGAATTACAAAGTTGAAACTCCACCTTTTTGAGACGTTTCAAGGCCACTCGCATGTGAGTAGCAAATGATCACTTTCCTCCATTTCCACCAAACACCATGGACATTTAGTACCTATATTCTTTTGAATGGCCAGCCAAACATGGCACTGGATCCTAGTAGGTACTCAATTGTTCTAAACAAAATTTGACCACTTGATGGCCTCTACTCCTCCGTTTCTCAAGAAAATCACAGCATGCCTTTCCAAAAACTTGCCACTTAGGTTGATTATCCATAAAAATTCATAACTTACTTACGACATTTGATAGTTTCACACTTGACAGATTTACCGATAGCCTTTGGAACTCATCTATTTCCCATGTAAACAATGATCTCCTAAATTTAAAATCCCATACCAGTATATCATCCACAATTTTGCATAATTCACCAATCTTGGGCTCTTTACCCATTGAAATAGAGTACAATCTGTGAAATTCATTCCTAAGTGATACCTCTGGCACCCATGAAACCCGTAATAAAGCCTTATCGCCTCTCATAATTCTCCAACTACAGCTCCTTATGCCTACTTTTCTTTCTCATTTACCAATATATCCCTCAACATTTTGAAAATTCTCCCTTTGTCTAACACCTGGAAATGCTACCAATTCATCCCACCCGCATTTCTCATTGACAATTTTTCTACATTGGTTCATCTTCATTCACAAACTTCCACCACCACTTGCTCACTAATGCACGGTTTCAACCCTTGACTCTAAACCCACACACCCTTGCAATTTTCAAGCATACTTTAGTCCAACAACCTTTACACAAACTCCTTTTGCCACCAATATACTAATTACCACCCCATAAAAAAATCTCTCCATATTTTTTCGATCTCCTTCATGATCCCACATGGTGCCCAAAAGAAAGATGGATAATAAAGTGGAAGAAGTGATAATGCAAAGCAGCAAAGTTAATGAAGACTAACTTTCTACCAAAGGATAGCAGTCTGCCTTTCCAAGATGCCAATTCCCTCTTAAATTTATTCAAGATGGGTTCCCATGCCTTTAGAATTCGTGGACTGATCCAATCAGTATTCCCAATACATGAACAGCAATTTAAGCATTCCAATAATTTTGAAAAAAATAATGGCTTAATCAGATAGAGTTTGAAGACTCTAAACTTGTAGCTTATTTTAGTTATTTACTGTTATTTTGGTATTTTCTAGAGTAGGGGTTTCAAATTGCTGGGGAAAGGTTTCCTTATTAACTTAGGAGCCTTATTCAGTATTCAGTTATTTATGAGTCCAGATCCTTCAAGGATTTATACGTTTAGCTGTCTTAATTATTCTTCATTCAGAAACTATTATTAGCCATTTAAAAACTTATAAGACCTTCAATCTATTACACCCTCCGCTCCATGTAAGGAGTTCATGTTCGAAAGTTTAACTTACTATTTTGTACTTTTAAGCCTTTGCATTCTTTATATTTTGAACTAAAGTTATAATTTTTTCCTACAATACGAAATCAAACTATCATATGTTGAACATGAAAGAAATGTTTTGAGAAAAAAAAATTAATTTGCAGCTCACTTTATGAAAATGGACTCTTAAAATTGAGCGTCCAAAAGAGGAATAGTGGACTACTAATTTGAAAGAAAGGGAGTACAGTTCGAAAATAAGAACTTTCTCAGTAGCAAGTAGCTTTGTTGGGTTAAATTGAGTGATTCAAGTCTCTTGGGTGCGCTCAAAACCTAAGTGAGGCATCTAAGCTAACCTAGGTATGAAGCCAGACATTTCTTCTTTTCTTTATTGTTCCGTTTCGATTCTACAGCACACACTCTCGCACCTGCGACATTGTCACAGGCACAGGACATCTTTTTCCACCTAAAACAACAAAAAGACGTAATGAAAAGACTCTCAATAGTCAAAGTACAGCCATCGCTCCCCTGTTGAACCAATTGCGCAAAGCATAACCTTCAAATCACATAAAAGGGCAAAGGGCAAACCCCGGTGCACCAAGCGGGGGTTGGGAGAGGGAACCATTTGCTAGAGCCTTCCCCTGACAATTGCCAAGAGGCTGTTCGCCAAGGTTCACATAACAATGAATAAAACAAACCCATGGCAATGCTGCATGTTAACACAAGAAATGCATTTTGGGAAGAGTAACGAGGATCAATGTTTCCATGTCAATGTAATTTGTGTTTCCGCACTCCATTCATTATTTTAGAATCATGTCCAACTTCGTATAACCAAGAGAGAGCCATTTTAAGCACTAATAATTAAGTATCCTGGACTATCTCCTCTTAATTTAAGAAAAACAAACCAATCTACGGCAAATGAAGTTCTGACAATAACTTGATGAAACAGTTAATCAACCAAATAAGTAGCTGGAATGCCTTTCATGTTTCAGTGTGTTCTACTTCTTGACCCCAATATATTCAACTTTCGTAGTTTAAGGTAAGAATGAATTACCAAAACAAAATTGACAATGGGTTCTCACCCATGTTCAACCATAACAGTCTAATAATATCACAGGCTACAAGCCATATATCATTTTGTCCAAGGTCAAAGACTTCCCTGTCTTTTCCATGACTAGTGAAAATGGTAGAAAGTTATCAAGTTTTGACACGGACATTACATCCTCATGCACTCAACAGGTACCTCTCTAATAGGAGTGTTGCACAAAATTACATAACCATCAAATAGATTTATTTTTTAAGAATTAAGGAATTGGTGGTACCAACATTTCATCACAGATGAGCTTACCAAGTATTTTAATGTACGAAGTGAAAAACCTTTAGTACTGGATAGATGATCCACAAGGCGACCAGGTGTTGCCACCTACAATGAAGCAAAATAACAAAGAAAAAGATAGAAGTTCAGAGGCTGAAGTGTGCTTGAGAATTGTGAAAAACAGTTGGTAAAATGTTAGAGCTCTTGAAGCTATGCTATTCAGACATTCAAGAGACAAAAGAGGAGTAGCGTGAGGAGAAGGGCGAAGGTGGTATAAGATTTTTTTTCGAGCAGATGATTCAACCAGTGACTTTCACAGTTTTATCCTGAAGTAACACGTATCAGTTCACATTTTCATATACTAGTTTGCTTCTATCATGTTTTGTGTTTTCAAGCAGATATATGTGCATCCTAGTTAAGCACTCATTTTCATATGCAGTCAGACTACAAACAGTAGATCCTAAAATAGCAAGGAAAACCGTTTCTAAATGTATTGCAAAGGCGGCAATATGGTTATGTAACTTAGTACGTGGTTATCCTTAGCACTCCAGCCTCCAATCCATAACTCCCCAGTCATCCAAATATGAAGGTCACATGTGCAAGGTGAAGTAATGCTCAACATTTACAGAAAGTGATCACGGTGCCTGACCCTTGGCCTTGTCCTTCTAGGGCTAGTACAGAGGCATCTTATGTTGATGATTGCTACTATGTTAATACTTTGGATTATCTATGGCTTTGGCGGTACAGGTCCTGCACCTGCCAACCTGCATCTTCCCTAGCACCTTAAAGTTACAAAATTTAGGTAATCTATTGGTTTGACAACTCTATGCATCAAGACAGAAATAATAAGGGACCACTGATGTGAACGAGGGCAAGGTAAAATAAAATTGTTCACTATTAGTAAACAACAATTTAGGCATGTAACAACTACTAACAACCAAAGTTGAATTGGAATTAACAGACCCAAGAAAAAAATTACAGAACAATGACCATCCAATTCCTTGGGAGATCCAACATCTCCAAATCCTTAAGTCCCCTAAAGTTTTCACCCGAAAAGAAGAGAGAGATCATAAAAGACTACTTGATATTAAAACAGAGTAAAAGGCAAACTTTTATTGTTAAAGACCTAAATGCTCTTTGTCATAGTACACTATCAAAAGATGATGAAAACATGATAATTGCCATTTGAACTAACCCTAGTTATGTTATCAGGTGGAGCCTTACTACCAATATAAAGCAATAACAGCAATTGCCACCAAATCAGTTACAACGGTGTGATAACAAGATGAGTACTTACAATAATGTGGGGCCGTTTCCCAATGGCGATGGTCTGTTGCACCTGATCCACTCCTCCAACAAGCTGCAAAAGATCCACAATAGTCAATCATACTTCACATATGATACATGTTCAGTTAAGAATGAAACTACATCAAGCTACTCCCATTTACTACAACTGTAAATGGGGACATCACCATATCTAAACCAAAGAATCAACAATAATAACAGTCTACGAAATGGTATCAACCTTTATACTTGTTTAAATCAAACTCGAATAATATTTAAAACTAAGTGCTCCTGCATAGCAAGATAATAGGGCAGGCTACAAAATGGATAGCAGTATGTCTCCACAAGGGATTTTTTTCTCCGAAACCCATTCAATCCCATTTATACACACTACAGCTTCATCAAATTAAGGGTAAGGAAGGACGGCTTGCTCCATTCCTATCCCAACTTTTGTCTAATGGGTAATATGCACCTAAACAAAGTATAAGCAACTAACAAAACATGCTTACAAATTCTTAGTGGAACTTCAAGATAAGCCTAATTTTTAATGCTACCTAAGTACATACCTGATCTCTCTCACCATGACGCAAACAGGATATAGTGGGATATTATTGTAAGTGGGACAGATCCATAGGACAAAGATGGGAAGACGCACATTCAAAATGTGTGCATGCAATCCCATCCAAGAATAATCTAACACCATAACTACAATAAAGTAGAGAATAAATTACTTTCTCTGCAATGATAACATAAAACAGACACGAAACTATTTCCCTAGTCCAGATTGTTAAGCTTTGGAACTGAACAGATCTGGAATACTTTCTTTCTATCACTGTCTTTTTAGCCGGATCCTTCTCTCTTTCCCCTGATACCTTTTATTTGCAAGGCAAGGGTACCTAGCAAACTGAGAGCCTTCGCTTTGATTCTACAGCTTCATTTTTTTCTCAACATTAGACAGAATGCAGAACCGTGACCTGCCAAAAGTATTTCCTGAGCTGGTGTCAAATTTGGACAAATACAGATGAGTCTCACAATCATCTTTTCCTTAGTGCAGTAATCTTAATTATCGTCGGAATAAGCTATTAGAAGTGGCTGGCAAACAAAGCTTAAATGAGTCCAAAATATGTTATGTCCTCTCAGGTTCGTGTTTGAGGCTTTGGAAAAAAGAAAAGAATGCAGAGTAGCTATTAGGGTTTGCTGCTTTATGGTATAAATGGTTCAAGTGAAACTCCAAAAAAAATTGGAGTTAGCTATCCGTAGGTTGCACTTATACAGGATATTAAGTGGTCTTTTGCGTCTCTTCAGTCATCTGCTAATAGAGGTTTCAGTGGGGCTTCACTGTCAGATATAAGGCCAGATTGGTATTGCTGCTTCACCTAGTTTAGGCTTCCTGATCTTTGATGCTGCAGTGGACTTTTGTTTCGTCTTTTTTTATTTTTTGGATAAGAGCAGGGGACTTTTTGTTTTATTTTTGACAAGAGCAGTGGACTTTTTGTTGGCCTTCCACAAATTTCATTGATATTAAACACTATTGTTTTCATATCTAATTTATATATAAGTTATTTTATTAGAAAAGAGGAAGTTAACATTCAATAACCAGTCTCACCACTGCGCATTTTACTCCAATGCCAGATCCCAATGCTTCAAACTGCTCAGCAATCTGAATTGCAAGTTCCCTGCAACAAGGAAGAAAACCATAAACACAAACAAAGGAACATAGGCACATTGCAGTTTGTTTTCAAACCAACCAATGAGACAAAGTACCTCGTTGGAGAGAGGACACAGGCAAAGAATGCATGTGGAGCTTGTAAGAGAGCTTGAAGTATGGGCAGAGCAAAAGCACCAGTTTTACCGGAACCCGTCTTAGCAAGTCCAATTAGATCCTTTCCTAAAGGAGCAGCATCAAACCAATATGTCAGAATGGACAAAACATCTCAAATAATGAGCAAATTAACAAATACTCCCTCATTCAACTACTCAAAAGGGCTCCCCCTTTTAATTCATGATCCAAGGCTCTTATTTTACTTTTTTGTTAATTTCTAGAAACAGTGTCCTAACTTCATATATGTAGTATATGAAACAATATCAATCTGGGGTAAGCTGAAAAATACCCTTTCCTACACCATGAAAATAAAATAAACATATTTAACTCAAAAGACTAGAATTTGCTTTTCCTTTTTCCTTTTTTCTGCTCCCTCCATCCCGGAATGATCATCCTACTTTTTTTGGTGTTACTATGAATGAACTTTGAGCAATAATTTTAGTTTAATTTAATTATCCTAATGAAAGAGTGTCACATAAGATTAAAACAGGTTGGTTGAAGTGGAAGAGTGTCACAGGATTCTACGTGATCCCGGCATGGCCCATAGATTAAAGAGAAAATTCTACTTCACGGCAATCAGGCAGGCACTGCTTTATGGCACCAAATATTAGGTCATAAAACAAAGTCACATTCATAAAATGAATGTGGCGGAGATGCGTATTCTACGATGGATGTTTGGGCATTATAAGAAAGGATCGATAATTGAGAAATGAGGTGATCAGGGGTAAAGGGGTAAAGTAGGAGTTGCACCCATGTAAGATAAAATAAGGGAGAATCGTCTAAGGTGCTTTGGTCAAGTGAGACGAAGACTGAGAGATACACCGGTTAGGAGGCTTGAGGAGTGGAGAAGTAATAAAATGGTGGGGGTAGGGGAAGGCCTAAGCAAACTTGGATTAGGATGATTGAAAATGATACGAGTGTACTTTGATCAGATGAAAAGGCCGAGGTGGAGGGCAAAAATTCATGTGGGTGATGGGGGTTGAATTTTTTTTATTTTTCTTATTTATTTATTTATTTTCTTTTTCTTTTTCTTTTCCTTTTCTTTTTATTCATTTTCCCTATATATTATATATATTCAATTTATCATCACTATTTTTTCTCTTCTTCTCTTCTTTTCATTTTCTAAATTTTATTCCCACATATTTCTTCTTCCTTTTGATTTGCTTTTCTTATATATTTTCTTTCACTATGACATATGAGGATTCATGATAACCGACCCCAAATTATTTTAGGACTAAGGCTTTGTTGTTATTGTTGTTGTAATGAACATCTAATTGTCATTGACTGATAGTGTTAATAATGGTGCATCAATAATAAGTTTTAGATTTCATTAGAATACGTGAATTATTGTTCAAAGTTTATTCATAGTAACACCAAAAAAGTAGGAAAATCATTATAGGTTGGATGGAGCATAAACCTTACCGCAGAAGATTTGTAGAATTACTAGATTCATTAACAGAAGTAAAATACAACAACTGTGAAAATGCACTTTATTTTTTTTCTAATTTGGGGAGGGGAAGAAGTTGAACCTTCAAGGGCATGAGGAATGGCTTCCGTCTGAATCTTTGAAGGGTTCTTCCAACCCAAACTATCGCAAGCCTCCGCCAGCTCCTTGCATACTCCTAGCTCTTCAAACGTCGTCACTTGTTCATCATTCTCGCCGTCCATTCTCAATAAACTGAATTCCAGAAAACACACAAACTAAAATCAATATATAGAGCAGATAAAATATATAAGTAGGGACTTTCAATTCGACTTGTTTTCCTAGTTAGGGTTAGGGTTAGGGTTAGGGTTAGTGTTTCGAACCTTTATCGCCGTCTAACGTCGGAATATTTCGAAGGCGTCGCCGGGGATATGGTGGCGGGGTTTAGGTTTTGGACTCCTGGATTGGTCTACTATAAGCGATGAGTCGAGTTAGGATTTTTAGGTGTTGAACGCAACGGTGGAATATGTGCATTCCGCCAGGAGATGGCCAAAACGGGCCCAAATCCGAAATCCGTGGGAGGTCCGCATGGACCGTTGCCTGTGGCTCGTTTAGCCCGGACCCGTTCAATTCGTGGTTCGTAATTCGTCCGGCCCATTTTTTATACGGGACGGACTTGGATCAAATAAATCCACACGGGCCAAGCTTTAGCCCGCGGATCAGAAAATCCGTTTGATCCGTGACCCGTTTGGCCCGTTATCAAAAAGTTTCGCACTAACCCATTTGTAAATGTCTAAAATGTCCTCAAATATATCCGCTAATAAATTCGTTTGAGGAGTATTTTGGTCCAATTTACACAACGGTCATTTATTAGAGAGGTCCATGCGGACCTGTTTGTGAATTTATAATCAGTATAAATTGAAGAGAAAGTCTTACCATTTTTTTTCACAAAACAAATTCAATCAATCATATAGAATTCTCTCAAACCAAATCATCAAAATATTTTCAAGATCAAAGTTTGTGATTACATCGTAAGAATTTAAGGTAATCTTATTGTTTTAAGTATTTAATTGTTTGCTCGCTAGTTAAATATTGTGTTAAGTAGTTAATTTTTTTTAATCTTCATAAATTTCGAAAATGCCAAAAAAAAATTACTTTTATTCCGAAATTACAAAAAAAAAAATATAATTGTTTACTTTTATTGTTAGTAAATTATAGCCAAAATTATTTAATCCTTATAAATTTTTGAAAATTCAAAAAATATTTTTTTAGGTGTTGCATTTTTAATTTTAATTGCTAGGTAATTTATATTGCTAATTATCATGGAGGATCTAGTTAATGATATATTTGCATATCCCCCCCACCACAAACTCAAACTCAAAATATGTACTCATTCCAAACCGCCACTCAATAGATAATTTCCTTTTGCACCGTAATGTGCCCCATCAAAATTTAGAACGAATAGATAATTCTCACCGTAATGATCAAATTATGTTTGATCTAACTAATCAATCCTCGAACCCAATCAACACCCCTCCATTTTTCGGCTATACTCCAGATTCGACCCCGGATCGGATGAATGAACTCAACACAAATTATACTTCTAGAACCTATTATCACATAGAAGACATAGATGAGGGTGGGGAGGGGGATGAGGATGACGATGACGATATACAAATCACCCACGAAACCCGCATAATTCCAAATACATCTACTACCGATGTTGCCTCGGGTAGTGCACCTAGTGGGGGAAGGGGTAAGGGTAAGGGTAAGGCACAAACTAGAGTGTCCAAATATGCCCATTTATATAATTTAGTAATTATTGACGGCGAAACAAAGGTCAAATGCAAGAGGTGCTCAAAAATTATAAACCCGGCGGGTGCACATGGTACCTCCCATATAAAGAGGCACATGGATAAACATGATAAGGAAGCCGCTAAAGGGATAGATGGTACCGTGCAAACGCAACTAAATATACCATGTGTTAGGAGTGGCTTGGTTGGTATACCAAGTGTATTTTGCTTGTACCGTGTACCAACCAAGTATGAATTGGTACACAAAAATCCGTACCAGTACCAACCAAAAAAGTCGGTATACCAAGTTTATCGGTACGGTGGTACTCGGTTGGTACGGTTGGTATTCGACGAATAGCAATTGTTATTGAAGACAAAAAAAAATTGCATACAATTGATATTTTATCTAGATATGCTCAAGTATTTCACATCCTGCTCATTTTCTTTCCCACGTAAATCAACTGTGTAACTTGTGTGTGTGTTGATTCAGATTATAGAAATACTGCCTTGACCATCCTGTTTCAACATAATTGATATTTTTATCAAACAATAGAATAATATACAAGTATTTTTACATAAAGTATGCTACTGTGTTGCTCTTGAAAAAATTGAGATAAGATAATCATATTATCAATTAATCCTAAATCAAAAATTGAAAACTGAAAAAAGCATACAATTTCTCAAATATGAAAATTATAATTTTATTCTAATTCAAGCCCTAAATCTATTAACAATAATACCCTATCAAGAAAAAATTAATTGAAACCCTAAATAAACCATGGTCTGTGAGTTGAGGGATGAGATTTGAGATGAGAGTACTTACCCGTTAGCAAAAGAGGCGTGCGGTGGGAAGAGTTTCAGCCGGCTGAGGTGGTGGTGCTTTGGCGTGGCGGAGTAGCGGCGCAATCGCAGGGAGAGAGAGAGAAGAGACTGCGTTAGAACAGTAATCTGGTGGTTGGGGGGAGAGAGAGGGAGTTTCAATGGAGGAGGGAGCTACGGAAAATGAGGCTTCAAGGTGGGAGGAGGAGGAGGAGGGGGAGAACGCAGAGACAGAGGGTTAGATTTAGGGTTAGATTTATTTTTTATATTATACTCCCTTCGTCCCGCGTAAATGCAAACTTATTTTCATTTTAGTCCGTCTCATGTAAATGCAAACTGCCCAAAATGGAAACAAATTTATTATTTTATATTCACTCTACCCCACCCACTCATTCTCTCTTTTCATTTTCCACCATACAATTTATTCAACCAACCTACTATTAACTTCACTACTTCTCTCTCTTCATTTTCTACCACACGTTTTCATTATCTTAATAATATTTCTTAGTTATTGTGCCCAAAAAATGGTTTACATTCACATGGGACGGAGGGAGTAGTATACTCCTTCCGTCCCACTACAAACTGCACACTTTCCTCATATTGGGCGTTCCATTACAAATTGCACACTTCCTAAAATGGTAAAGAATTTTTACTATTTCCTCCATTCATTCTCTCTCCTACATTATTTTAATACTCACAACACCATTATAATTTACTATTCTCTCCACTCATTCTCTCCTGTTTTACTTTTACACTCACAATATTTATATCATTATTTTTTTCCTTAATTCTCGCGCAAACAGTAACTGTGCGGTTTCTACCGGGACGGAGGGAGTATATATATTTATAATTAAAAAAAAAAAAAAAGTCGGTACACGATATACCAACCGAAGTCGGAATTGTATACTGTGTACCAACCAATTAGGGACAGTTGGTACGGTACTACCGTACCGAGACCTTGGTATAACAACTTTTGTGTACCAATGTGTACCAATTATAATTGGTACGGTTGGTATGCGGGTTGGTTGGTACGGTCAAGTGCCATTTGCCACCCTTACCATGTGTCACTTACCCAAAAGTGGATGTCGATTTGATTACGATGTTACTAGTGAGTTGTCGCTTGCCTCTTTCACTTTCGGATGATGAGAGACTCACCCGCTATTCTAGAGGCCTCAACCCGTCATACCAACCAATGAGCCACCAAACTATTACTAGGCATATAAAGAGGCTATTCCAAACTCGTCAAATTTAACTAGCAAGCGACCTCCAAAAATTCAAAGGTAGTGTTTGCTTGACCATCGATGCTTGGAAGGTCACTCTAAATTCTAGTTCTGAAACCTTTACTTGTATAACCGCTCATTGAATTGATGAGGAGTGGATGTTGCAAAAGAGGGTGTTTTCCTTTAAAACAATGACTTATCCCCACACGGCTTTGCAATGTACAAGTCACAGTAAGAATGTGTTGAGTGAGTATGTTATCACCAACAAAATTTTAACAATATCCTTTGATAATGCGACTTACAATACCCTCACCGCCACAATGTTGATCCAAATGCTTAATCCTCCCCTAGATGGCGCTTTGTTTCATGTTAGGTGTGCATGCCACATTGTTAATCTATGTGTCTAAGACTTGATACTCACTAAAGCCCGTCACCAATAGCATCAACACGGCCTCCCATGTTAACAGAAATTCTGGCCCAAGGTTGAGAATTTATGTCGATTTATGCGCCGCTTATAACATGAAATACAAGAAACCTCAAGTGGCCGATGATATTAAGTGGAATTCAACATATAAAATGTCGAAGAGAGCCTTCGAATATAGGGTAGCCCTCACGGAATACTTTTCTAGTCATCAAATTTGACTACAAAATTAGTGAGTATGATTGGTCGATAGCTATCGAACTATTAGATTTACTTAAACCTTGGTTGAGGGCAACCAAGATTTTCTCGGGAAGTTATTATCCCACCTCCCACCTTTTCTGTCGTGAAAGAAATGTCCTAAGTGAAGTTATTAGACAATTTAGATTACATGCCTTGTTTGGACGTGCCGTTATGCAAATGGAAAGTAAATTCACAAAATATTACGAACATTTTCTCGTAGTTTCCCAATTAGCGACCATAATGGACCCTAGGATTAAGTTCTCCTCATTAGGTGGCTTGTTTGATTAAAATTTTGAAAAAAAATAATTGAGAGGCTGCTTTTAGGTGCCCATATTACCTCTTAGATGGTGAAAATTTTGAAAAATTGAATGTCCTACAATGGTGAAAATCGCATGCTAATATTTATCTTATTCTTTCGGTGATGACACGTGATCTACTTACCCCTCCGGTGTCCACGGTAGCATCAGAGGTTGCTTTTAGTGCTGCAGGAAGAGTGGTGACGTCAAAGCAAAACCAACTTAGACCCGCTCCTATCGAGAGATTGATTTTTCTTGCGGATTGGGATGAAGCGGATTTGAGAAAACAAGGCACATTTCGAAATCTTGAAGACGATGATTATGAAAGCGGCGAAGAAGACAATCTCAACGAGGAGTTTTTGCGAGAAGAATTCTAAAAGAAGAAGAAGAATAATAATTCATCAATTTGAAGACTTTGAAGATTTGAAGACCATAATTAGTTTGAAATTTTGAAGACTCATTTATTTTCAAAACTTTGTTAAATTTGAAGACCATAATTACTTCAAAGATTTGAAGACTCATTTGAAGATTTGAAGACTTTTTATTTTAAGACTATGTAATTTTAAATTGTATCATTTGAAGACAATGAAAATTTCTCCAAAATAATTATGAAATAAATATTCATAGAGTTTCTATTATTAAATTGATTACATGATTACCTCATTTTCTTTTATATACTTTCATTTGTTTAGTTTTTTTCTATCTTTTTTATATACCTTTTTGTAAAAAAAATCAATAATAAACAAAGTCTAAAATATTATTTCCTAGTCAATAAAAAATTAAAATAAAAAAAATAAATATAGGGTAGTCCGTCCCTCTTTTCTTCTATATACTTTCATTTATTTTGTTTTATTCTATTTTTTTATATATCTTTTTTTAAAAAAAAAAATCACAAATAAATAAAGTCTAAAATATTATTTCTTAGTCAATAAAAAATTAAAATAAAATAAAAAATAAATATAGGGTAGTCCGTCCCTCTTTTCTTCTATATACTTTCATTTGTTTAGTTTTTTTTTCTATCTTTTTTATATACCTTTTTGTAAGAAAAATCACTAATAAACAAAGTCTAAAATATTATTTCCTGGTCAATAAAAAATTTAAATAAATATAGGGTAGTCCGTCCCTCTTTTCTTCTATATACTTTCATTTGTTTAGTTTTTTTCTATCTTTTTTATATACATTTTTGTAAAAAATAATCACTAATAAAAAAAGTATAAAATATTATTTTCTAGTCAATAAAAAAATTTAATAAAATAAAAAATAATTATAGGGTAGTCCGTCCCTCTTTTCTTTTATATACTTTCATTTATTTAGTTTTTTTCTATCTTTTTTTATATACCTTTTTGTAAAAAAAAACACTAATAAATAAAGTCTAAAATATTATTTACTAGTCAATAAAAAATTTAAACAAAATAAAAAATATATATAGGGTAGTTCGTCCCTCTTTTCTTCTATATACTTACATTTGTTTAATTTTTTTTTATCTTTTTTATATACCTTTTTGTAAAAAATCACTAATAAACAAAGTCTAAAATATTATTTTCTAGTCAATAAAAAATTTAAATAAAATAAAAACTAAATATAGGATAGTCTGTCACTCTTTTCTTATATATACGTTCATTTGTTTAGTTTTTTTCTATCTTTTTTTATATACCTTTTTGTAAAAAAATCAATGATAAACAAATTCAAAAATATTATTTTCTAGTCAATAAAAATTTTTAAAAATTAAATAAAAATAAAAGGTAGTCCGTCCTATTTTCTTTTATATACTTTCATTTGTTTAGTTATTTTCTATCTTTTTTAACATTTAAAATAACTAATTTTCTTACGTCTAAGTGATTTTATATTTTAAAAAATATCTTATTAAATACTAAATTACTTTTTATATTTTCCATATTTTTTCCAGTTTTTTTTAATAAAAAATTGGAAAACCCGTTTGGCGCGGAAACGAGCGAGCTTGGGCATGGAAAATGGGACGGGCCGGACCGGGTTTAGGCCCGTTTGGCCACACGGTCTTGGATCCGTCCCGCCCGCGGGCAGGTCCGTACGAACCGGGTCGGGACAGGTCGGCCCGTTTGGGCATCTCCAGGGTTGAGAAAATAATATGAAACTGACCGACTAGTTGAACCGGTCTGAACTAATGAAAAACCGAGTTTTTGCCAAAACAAATAATCTTCAATTTAATGAAATCTAAAAAAAAACTAAAAGTACAATTATACAAAAAAATCCTCAACTAAAAACGAAATTTACATTAAAAAAACACACACTAGGGAAGGGATTATTTTCATAATTTCTATATACTTTCATTTGTTTAGTTTTTTTTCTATCTTTTTTATATACCTTTTTGTAAGAAAAATCACTAATAAACAAAGTCTAAAATATTATTTTCTAGTCAATAAAAAATTTAAATAAAAAATAAATAAATATAGGGTAGTCCGTCCATCTTTTCTTCTATATACTTTCATTTGTTTAGTTTTCTATCTTTTTTTATATACATTTTTGTAAAAAAAAAAATCACTAATAAAAAAAGTCTAAAATATTATTTTCTAGTCAATAAAAAAATTTAATAAAATATAAAATAATTATAGGATAGTCCGTCCCTCTTTTCTTCTATATAATTTTATTTGTTTAGTTTTTTTCTATCTTTTTTTATATACCTTTTTGTAAAAAAAAAATCACTAATAAATAAAGTCTAGAATATTATTTACTAGTCAATAAAAAATTTAAACAAAATAAAAAATATATATAGGGTAGTCCGTCCCTCTTTTCTTCTATATACTTTCATTTGTTTAGTTTTTTTTCTATCTTTTTTATATACCTTTTTGTAAAAAAATCACTAATAAACAAAGTCTAAAAGATTATTTTCTAGTCAATAAAAAATTTAAATAAAATAAAAACTAAATATAGGATAGTCTGTCACTCTTTTCTTCTATATACGTTCATTTGTTTAGTTTTTTCTATCTTTTTTTATATATCTTTTTGTAAAGAATCAATGATAAACAAAGTCTAAAATATTATTTTCTAGTCAATAAAAATTTTTAAAAATTAAATAAAAATAAAAGGTAGTCCGTCCCTATTTTCTTTTATATACTTTCATTTGTTTAGTTATTTTCTATCTTTTTTAATATTTAAAACAACTAATTTTCTTACGTCTAAGTGATTTTATATTTTAAAAAATATCTTATTAAATACTAAATTACTTTTTATTTTTTCCATATTTTTTCCAGTTTTTTTTTTAATAAAAAATTGGAAAACCCGTTTGGTGCGTGGATCTTCAGATCCGGGTCAAACGGGCGAGCTTGGGCATGGAAAATGGGACGGGCCGGACCGGGTTTAGGCCCGTTTGGCCACACGATTTTGGATCCGTCCCGCCCGCGGGCAGGTCCGTACGAACCGGGTCGGGACAGGTCGGCCCGTTTGGGCATCTCCAGGGTTGAGAAAAAAATATGAAACTGACCGACTAGTTGAACCGGTCTGAACTAATGAAAAACCGAGTTTTTGCCAAAACAAATGTTCTTCAATTTAATGCAATCTAAAAAAAAAAACTAAAAGTACAATTATACAAAAAAATCCTCAACTAAAAACGAAATTTACATTAAAAAAACACACACTAGGGAAGGGATTATTTTCATAATTCCTATAATACCCCGTATACACACTACCGGTGAATAAATTATAATTTTTCATAATTTCCACCAAAACTTTCATATTTATCAGGTGTTTAACTGATAAATTATATTTGTCAATTTTTTAACCAAACAATATGCACAAAAATCCTTCAAATAATCGATAAATTGCATTTACTAGTTCTTTAACCAAACAATAAGCACACTACTCCTTCTAAATAACTGATAAATTACATTTATCAGTTGTTTAATCAAATAATAAGCACAAAAATAATTTCAAATAACTGATAAATTTCATTTATCGATTATTTAATCAAACAATAAGAACAAAAATTCTCAAAAACAACTGATAAAATAATTGATAAATGACATTTATCAGTTGTTTAACCAAACAATAAACACAATATCCTAAAAAATAACTGATAAATGACATTTATCAATTGTTTAACCAAACAATAAGCACAAAAATCCTTCAAAATAATTGATAAATTATATTTAACAGTTTTTTAACTAAACAATAAGCACAAAAACTGATAAAATAGAACAACAAAAACATTTTGATTAATTCATATATTTCTTTGTTATTTAGTAAAATCAAACCAAAATCATTAAAAACTCATAAATGTAGATTCGTATTGGCGATACGATTAAAACGGTGGTTTCAAAATATTTTTCAATTTTTAGATTTTGAGATATTATATTTTAAAATTTTGAAAGAAAAAGGGAAGAGAGAGAGAGAGAGGAGAGAGAATGAGAAAAATGTATTTGGTACAACGCTTAGCGGAAATGCTGGTATAAGTGCAGCCCGTGTGTGTTAAGTGTGAAGGTGTGCGAGAGATATTTTTGCTCATTCAATATACTAAAGATTTTTTTGTTAGTTTTTAATTTTTGTGTGTTTTTTTTTTTTTGTAGTATTCATCTTTCAAAATGACTTTTTCGTAAATGCTCCACATGAAAATCGAACCGAATAGGTACTACTTCATTCCTCCCACTCGAATTAGAACATTTTACAATTTTTTGTGTCTCATTCGAAATAGGACAACCCCAAAATTTTACTTAATGGGTCTCACTTTCACACTTGTGACAACTTTACACTAATCATTCTTTACCCCCTTTCTCTTTCCTACCCAATTTTCATACTCAGAATACGTGCTCCACTATCACTTTTCTTTAATAATCTTGCCCAACCCAAAAATTCTATTCCCCGTAGACGGAGATAATATTAGCTTGGTTCTAGTTTCCAGAAGCGATAAACTGGTCTGATCTCAGCTCTAAAAAAATTACTTTGTTTTGATAGGATCAAACCAACTATAAACTTTTATAATTTTATATCTAATTGTATATTATAATTATATATATATATATTCAATTAAGATCCTAAGTTTCTCATATAGTTATGTATTGTCTATTAAGAAAGGATAAACTGTAAAAGTTATATAAAAAATGGGGATGGGTTAAAGGATCAAATCCCAACCCTTCTGTGGAAGTGGTTAGAAATGTGTGTTTCCTCAAGCTAATGTTGTTGATCCTTATTTTCTAACTAAGAAAAATACCTATTCTCTTTTTATTAAGTACATTCAATAAGAAAAAATATCTAAAGTATACCAAAATCCTCTTCTTAAACTCTTCAATCCATAAACCTATAAAATAACATGTATATTTTGAAAGTCTGTAAATCATAATTTTCACTCTAAAAAGGAAATTTGTGTTAGTGGTTATGCCCTAAGTTATTTATTGTACATTTGTGTTATTTCATACTTTAATTTAAAATAGGTTTTTCAAGTTTATTATTATTATACCTTTTACATGTTTAATATAATAATTGATATCCCTAGTTAATCATGTAAAAAAGACTAGTATTTGTTTAATAGATAATCATGTGATGACTATGTGTATAGTGATATATATTGAATTAGTAGGTACTTGTTGGGTACTTGATAGACCCCTTATTAGATTATTGCATGATAAAATATCATAAATAATATCATAATAGTTATATCTATGACTTTTTAGACCTGAGATTATCATGATCTCCTACATAAGGAATATTATAATTGACATATAGGTTATGATTGATTATATATAATGGGAATCATATGGAGGATAATGAATAATTAAGATGGAATTTGTCCCTCTGCATGAGAGAGAATATCTATTGGGTCCCTTCGTAAATGATATTGATAAATACATGGTGATTCACAAATGAATTGATAGTATGATCAATATCATTTGTTTAATCAATCTAATTAGATATCGAGAAAATGAACTTGTACAATATAAGTTTGGCATTGACCATGACTTATGTCCAAGATTGATATTGTGAGACAAAAGGGTTATGGTATATTATATTATAAAGGTAATATCTTGCTTTTGATATTTATATTATTTGGGCAGTCATAATGTATTGCTAGAGACAAATTATGACTTGTGGGCTAACGATTGGATCAAACTCACTACCAACATAATATAAATCTATTGGGTCACACAAATAACGAAGTGAATTAGGAAAGGGTTTGTTGGGCTTAAGGATTCTAATTCGATTAGGGTTTTGAGACAACTCTATCTAATAGATCTACCATCTATCTATCTTCTATATTATATATTAAAGTAGAAGAAATGCAATGCACACAGCCCGCCACGTGGCTTTATGACTTGTAAATCCACGTGGCGGCATTTAATTCGTCGACTCAAAAGTTATTGATTTCAATTAGTAATTAACAATTTACAAAAAATCAATATCTAAAATTTTCAAAAGTTAAATTTTGAAACTTATACAACCAGATTGAATTTCAAATTTGAACATTTGGATTAATTATAAGTTAATTCTAAAATTAAATAAACAAAATTGAATACTAAAATTATAATCATCTATCTATATTATATATTAAAGTAGAAGAAAATGCAATGCACACAGCCCGTCACGTGGCTTTATGACGTGTAAATCCACGTGGCTGTATTTAATTTGTCGACTAAAAAGTTATTGATTTCAATTAGTAATTAACAATTTACAAAAAATCAATATCTAACATTTTCAAAAGTTAAATTTAGAAACTTATACAACCAGATTGAATTTCAATCTATATTATATATTAAAGTAGAAGAAAATGCAATGCACACAGCCCGTCACGTGGCTTTATGACGTGTAAATCCACGTGGCGGTATTTAATTCGTCGACTCAAAAGTTATTGATTTCAATTAGTAATTAACAATTTACAAAAAATCAATATCTTAAATTTTCAAAAGTTAAATTTTGAAACTTATACAACCAGGTTGAATTTCAAATTTGAACATTAGGATTAATTATAAGTTAATTCTAAAATTAAATAAATAAAATTGAATACTAAAATTATAATCAGTTTAAATATTTTTTCCAAATTTAAATACAAAGTCAATTTTTTTCCTTAATTTAAGCACAACAAACATTGATTTTTTTAGGGATTATTTGAGCTTATAAGAATCTTTTTATTGATTGTCTTCAATCTTATTTAATAAATCAAAAAATTGAATGATACTAATATATTTTCTTTATCGTTGCATTTTTTTTCATAGGTCTTCCCTCTTTAATCGTCATCGAAGTATAGGTATGCTCTCTTTCTTTCACTTCACTTCACTTCATTTCTTTCCCAGCAAAGAATGAGTACTTGTGGTGACTTGACTTAATTTAATTATTTTTTGAGTGTGTATCATTCGAATCTCTCAAAAGGCATTTCCATTTCACAATCAAACTTATAACATTGATTTCAATTGTGTCACGGTCCGAATTTTCGAGTATCATAATATCTTTAAATAATATAAATTCGTCCCCCAAAATAAAGGATTAACGGTCATAAACTACAATTTAAATCTCCACGGCTAGTACAACTAACCACAACTCAAAATAGATAACGGAAGCGTAACAATTGCCTTTCACTACTAACAGCTAGTAACCATCAAAACTCATTTATGGCATTTATTACAATCTCAATAAAAGTCTACTTAAAAAATGAAAATCACTGCTTTAATTATTCGGGTCCGCCTCAAAGATGTCTCCACTGAAAGCCTTGCTTTCCTACTTATAACCTGAAGAAATAGAATTAGAGAAAGGGTGAGCGAACAATGCTCAGTAAGGTCCTACGCCACCCCTTCAGTTTCTACGAAGGGTTGACCTCAAAGAGTGTATCAATAAACAATTTTCGATGAAATGGACAAATTAATAAATTCAAACAATAATTTTCTTCTTAATACAAAGAAAGGAAATCATGGCACAGTTCAATATTCGATAATGCGTAAAATCAATTATGATCACTTAATATTCTTCTCATCAAATCAATATTCAAAATTAACCCAAAGGGGTACAATAGTCGATGTATCAATGTTTCGGTATATCCAGATAACCTATATAACCACAATTTCAGTGGTGTCGATATCGATGGTTAATGCCACATAGGCATGTCATGAACTAACCCTCATGACCAGGTATCAATAGTACATCAATATTAACCCACAAATGATGGGTGTCATTAAGTGATCATTCTTTTATCAATGAGGTTCTTTAACTGACCAATAATTCAATGTCAATTTAAAGTCAGATTTAATTTAACTGACGGAAACGCTTAGAGTGAGTTCCAATAAAAAAATACCGGCCATAACGGTCAAACAATAATTACTCTAGAAACGGAGGGTCAATAAATAACGATATACAATAGGACTAGGAGACGTAAATCTCTTACCTTAGATATACTATGTGCTAGCACGGCTGAGCTCGGAACAGTTGTCCCTAATACTTCTCTCTCGACCTAATAATGATAAGGTATACAATTACTAAGCAAGCTCTGATTAATTTCAATTAACTTCAAACAATATAGTAATCAATGAAGATGACTCTTATAAAATGCACACCTACTATTATATATTCTAACAGTTACTATAATTCAATAATTGTTGACAATAAATATTTCATGAACTGATTATCATCTTTTAGGTCTCCCACTAATACCAATTGAATAATTTCCTCAATCCTATTAATGTCCAAAGGACATATTTACTTTAATGTTCAATGGACAATTTCATTATAAAAAGGATCTTCTCTCACGTCACCCTCACACACACATCCAAGAGTTTCTATTTCATTTAGGCCCTTGTTTATTTTGCAACCTAGTTCCTCAAACTTTCTCCTGACACCTTCCCTCTCTCTCTCTCTCTCTCTCTCATTTGTCCCCTCTCTTTCCTTCTTTCTCTCTCTCCTTTTTTTTTTCTTTTCTTTCTTTTCTATTTCTCTGATCCTTTTCTCTCCCTCTCTCCTCACACCTCCCCTTTTCTCTCTCTCACTTCCGTCCCATCTCTTTCTCTTCCTTTCTTTTCTATTTTCCTTTCTTGTCTATTTCTTTTCTATTTTCTTTAAATCTTTTTCTATTTTCTTTCAATCTGACTCTACACTATTTCACTCACTCTCTCTCTCCTGACTCTTTCTCTCTCTCAGCTCTCCTCTCTCTTTCTTTTCTTTTCTTTCTTGTCACATCATTAGGATATACATATAGAACATATATATATATATATGTATGACTGCACACAATCCCATATAAAGTATTCTTATTACTTTTCTAAAAATCAATTCTTTAACTACACCCAAATTCATTATATGACCTACGACATAGGCATTCGAAAAGAAGAATGGATAATTTACCTCTACGTTGAGATCTGCTTGAACAAGGTCCCTTCCCCTTTTTGGATCGCCGCCCCACTCAGCAGTAAACAATGAAACTAAAAGGCTGCTAGGTATTAGGCTAAGAGGAATATTTATATAGGGGTGATTTGACCCTCTAAATTCTATGATTCTCTAATTTCCAATATTTAACTGATACATTAATTTATTAATAATTTTTTTCTATTATAATATATCAAAATACCCATATATTATATTCTTACCCCCTTAAAAGGAGTTTAGTCCTCTAAACTCGACGTACCTCATTCGACGAACAATTTGGGATACTTCTCACGCATCTCACTTTCAAGCTCCCATGTAGCTTCTCGAACAGTATGGTTATTCCACTGAACCTTCACGTATGGGATGATGCGCTTTCTTAATACTTGGTCCTTCTTATCCACAATCCGAATTGGTTCTTCATCATAACTCAGATCCGCTCGAAAACGTAACCGTTCAAATTCAATGACATGGCTTGGGTCAGGGACATACTTTCGTAGCATGGACAAATGAAAAACATTGTGGACTCCCGACAGAGCCGGCGGCATTGCCAGTCTATAAGCCACCTCTCCCACTCGATCAAGAATCTTAAAGGGTCCGACATACCTCGGACTAAGCTTTCCTCTGATTCCAAATCTCATAACACCCTTCGTAGGGGATATTTTTAAGAATACATGATCTCCCACATCAAACTTAAGTTCACAATGATGTTTGTCTGCATATGATTTCTGTCTACTTTGTGCTGTCAATAATCTCTTCTCTATCAATTGGATCTTTTCAGTAGTCACTTGGACCAATTCGGGTCCCAATAACTTTCTCTCGCCCACTTCGTCCCAACAAGTTGGCGAATGACATTTCCTACCATACAAGGCTTCATACAGTGCCATGCCAATACTAGAGTGAAAACTGTTATTATATGCGAATTCCACTATGTTCGTCCCAAGAGCCTCGCCAATCCAATGAGCACGCCCTAAGCATATCCTCAAATGTTTGAATAGTCCGCTCTGACTGTCCATCTGTCTAAATTGAGTCCCCAATTCTCTTTGTAAACTTCCCCAAAATTTTGATGTGAATCTAGCATCTCTATCGGACACAATCGATACTGGCACTCCATGAAGTCTAACTATCTCATCAACATACATTTTGGCTAACTTTTCCATGGAATCAGTAATTTTGAAAGCTAAGAAGTGAGCTGACTTTGTCAACCTATCAACGATCACCCAAATTGTATTATGACCCTTTAGGGTCCTTGGTAGTCCCACCACAAAATCCATGGCAATGTGTTCCCACTTCCATTCAGGAATCGGTAACGACTGTAATAAACCACCCGGCCTCTGATGTTCGCACTTTATCTGTTGACACACTAAACACTTAGCCACAAAGTCTGCTACATCTCTCTTCATGTCGATCCACCAATACGTATCCTTCACATTTTTGTACATCTTCATGCTACTAGGGTGCACTGCGAATCTAGAACAATGAGCTTCTTCAAGGATTTCTCGTTTAATACTCTCATCATCTGGAACAGAGATCCTTGACCGATATCTTAACATATTGTCATTCCCAACTTTAAATTCAGATGACTCGCCATCTTTCAGTTTAACTAGGATCTCTTCTAACTCCGGGTCAATTACTTGAGCCGCCTTAATTCTTTCTAACAATGCTGGTTGCGCGCTCAAATGGGCTAAACGACCCCTCTCACTGCTAACCTTCACTTCTAGGCACACATGTTTGATGTTCTCAAATGCACTTTCCTTCCTTGCCAACAGCGCCGCTAAACTACCTCGGTTCTTACGGCTTAAAGCATCAGCCACCTTATTAGCTTTTCCTGGATGATACAAATTATTACAATCATAGTCCTTTAGTAAATCCAACCACCTTTTTGACGCATGTTCAACTCCTTCTAGGTGAAAATATACTTCAGACTTTTATGATCCGTATATATCTCACAATGCACCCCATATAAATAATGCCTCCAAATCTTTAACGCAAAGACTATGGCTGCTAATTCCAAATCATGAGTTGGATAATTTCGTTCATAGCTCTTCAACGGAAGGGATTCATACACTATTACTCTCTCGTTCTGCATAAGGACACAACCCAACCCTTTCAATGGAGCGTCACTATATATCACAAAACCTTCTGTCCCCGATGGGAGAGTAAGAATTGGCGCAAACACCAACCGTTTCTTCAACTCCTGAAAATTGGCTTCACATTCCTCATTCCATTCAAACTTAACATCCTATTGCTTCAGCTTTGTCAATGGCAATGATATCTTGGAGAATCCTTCCACAAAACGCCTATAGTAACCTGCGAGCCCCAAGAAACTTTGAACTTCAGTAACTGTCGTTGGTCTTTCCCAATTCACCACCGCTTCAATATTCGACGGGTCCACCGATATACCACTTTTAGATACTACATGCCCCAGAAAAGCTACTTTCTCTAGCCAAAATTTGCACTTCTTGAACTTAGCATACAACTTCTGTTCTCTAAGAATCTGCAGTACTATCCTCAAATGTTCCTCATGTTCTTCCTTAGTCTTCGAGTAAACCAGAATGTCATCAATAAACACAATAACACATCGGTCTAATAACTCCTGGAACACCTTATTCATCAACTCCATAAAGACTGCCGGAGCATTCGTCAACCCAAAAGGCATTACCAAGAATTCATAATGTCCATATCTGGTCCTAAATGTTGTTTTGGAAATATCCTCCTTCCTCACTCTCAATTGATGGTATCCAGAATGAAGATCAATCTTGGAGAAGTAACAAGCTCCTTGTAACTGATCAAACAAATCATCTATCCTTGGTAAAGGATACTTATTCTTCACCGTCACCTTGTTCAACTCCCTATAATCAATGCAAAGCCTCATAGACCCATCCTTCTTCTTCACGAACAACACAGGAGCACCCCAAGGTGAGACACTAGGCCTGATCAATCCCTTCTCCAGCAGTTCTTACAACTGCTCTTTTAAATCCTTCAGTTCAGCGGGTGCCATTCGATAGGGTGCCTTAGAGATAGGACCCGTGCCAGGGACCAGGTCAATAAAAAACTCAACTTCTCGCTCAGGCGGTATTCCCGATAACTCCTCAGGGAAAACATCTACGAACTCATTTACGATTGGGACCATTTTGATCTTAACGCCTTCCTTTCTAGTGTCAATAATAGAAGCTAAAAACCCTTCACAACCCTTCTTCAACATCTTTCGAGCCTTTAAGAACGATAGCAACCCTGACTTCCGCTCAGGCCTTTCTCCCTTAAAATAGAATTCTGGTTTACCAGGAATACAAAATACCACATCTTTCTTAAAACAATCTATCTTTGCATGATATGCCGCTAACCAATCCATACCTAAAATGACATCGAAATCCCGGAGGTCTAACTCAATGAAGTCGATAGACAAATTCCTCTCATCCACTTTCAATGTACAAGATCTATAGACCGAATTTATTTGAATGGCCTCATTGGTGGGAGTATCAATTACTAGGCTTATCTCTAGGTTTTCAGGTTTCAACTTCAAACGACTGACCAATCGGGAAGAAATCACAGAATGAGTAGCACCTGAATCTATCAAAGCATAAACATTTCGATTACATAATTGAACGGTACCTGTCACCACATCATTAGAAGCCCGAGCATCCCTAGCTGTCATAGTGAACACCCTTCCCTTTCCATTCGACTTGTCTTTGTCTTTGTCTTTACCCTCATTTCCTTTCGGTGCAGTCTTCACTGGTTCCGGGCAGTCTTTTATCTTGTGCCCACGTTTACCACAGTTAAAGCAAGAGGCTGTGTTCCAGTAACACTCTTCAGTTTTATGCTTCCTCCCACAAATACGACAGATTGGTGTAGCCACGTCCTGATTCTGGCCCTTATACCCATTTTGACCTCCTTGATAGTTCCTGTTGTTCTGATAGCGATAATTGGTAGCTAGAGGGCCTCCCCTAGGGCGATTTTCTTCAGCAGTCCACTTCTTATAGTTCCCACTATCATTCCCATTCTTACTAGTCTGACCGCTTTCCTTCCCCGTATCGCGTTCAGCTCCCCGCTTCTTATTGTCTCTAGAACTTTGATACTCCTTCGCACCAACTCAACTACTCGAGCTTTATTTGCCACTTGAGCTAGAGTTGGGAGCTCGTGGTACCAATCTGTATTTCAACTTCGAATTCAATCCAGCCTCAAATTTCCTAGCCTTTTGTTCTTCATCATCAAAGAACCTCGGGGCAAAACGAGATAACTCCAGAAACTTTGCCAAATATTCTTCCACAGTCAGAGACCCCTGAGTTAGATTCATAAACTCCGATATCTTCATATTCTTCACAATCGGGGGGTAGAATTTGTTATTAAAAGCTTCCAGAAACATCTCCCAAGTATAATTGGTTACCCCACGAGCCACACCTGCCTGGATTAATGTCTCCCACCAAACCATGGCTTCCCCCTTTAACATAAAAATAGCAAAAGTTACCTTCTGCTCGCTAGTACACTCCAAAGTGCGAAAAATTCTTTCAATGCCTTTTATCCATTCTTCAGGCTTCTCGCCTGGTGCACCAGAGAAATACTCTGGATTGCGCTTTTGGAATAGCGCCAGTGGATCTCTAACAGGTGGAGGTGGTGGAGGTGCGTTGGCTTGATTAAGGCTTGATGCCACTGCCTGAGCTAATGCCTGATTTGTCTGACCTATCCCCACTACTGCCTGTGTTAACGTCTGAATCAGAGCAGTAAGCATCGAGTCCGGCTGACCCTGGTTGTTCCCATTACTATTTTGCTGGCCGTGGTTCTGGCCTCCCTCTCCTATAGACGCAGAGTCTTGGACACTACCACTTCGGCCCCCTCGGCCTCCTCGACCCGCACGACCTCTACCTCTTCCTCCTTCCATTGCCTATTATCAAAAGTTAACGATCACAAGTTTGTAATTACTAAGCAAGGTAATATAATTAGTCTACCTTATACGTGTCTCATAATCAATGGTTTCAAGTACATTCGACTTGTTCAATTTCAATTTCGATGTTGATATAACTTTCGATTCGGTCTCGATAGTGCTCAATGGGTATCAATCATGTCAAAATATTGGATATGGGACAAAGATACATAACTACACAATTATACATGTTCACATAATTGGTAACATAGATAATCAAAAATTTTCCTTTTATTAACTTTAAAGGAGAGAGTACATCAATTACTATTCCTTAACTAAAATCCATAAGGTACTGGCTTACACCACCAAGTACTTAAGATAACTGGAAAAGTACCTAAACAATATAATTTATTCTAGTAATCCAACCTAATCACATTCACTCCGATTGTACGTCCTCTTCAATGTCTACTTCTCGATTTCCAACTCTTGGATCCTATTTTTAGCCACTTCTAGCTGCTGTTGGAGAGATTGAATCTTACTTAACGCTTGTTCCAACCGCTCTTCTGCAGCGTCCAACCTTTCTCCCATAATTATGTTATCTGCCTTCTCTCTCAAATGCATGTTTTCATATTTTTCAACTTCCTCCCTCTTTCTTAGGAACTCGCTCCTTGGAATCCTTGTGGGTAACACATGTGCTTTTCCATTCGTAGTCTTCCTAGCAGTTTGGTAGGTTCTCATCCTGCTTCCTAGCAAAAGATGAAAATTTTAACCCTTTTTAGCTCAATCAAAAAAAATAATGCCATAAGGAAAAAAAGAATCATCCCTTAAGTCTCCAATATATCTTTTAATGGAAATTTTCCTAAAAGCTTTTCCACATGTGACATTCCAATACTTAAAGCTATTCAATATCAGAGTTCTTATCCCTTTCAAGTTCTAATCCCACTGCTCTGATACCAACTGTCACGGCCCGAATTTCCGAGTATCATAATATCTTTAAATAATATAAATTTGTCCCCCAAAATAAAGGATTAACGGTCACAAACTACAATTTAAATCTCCACGGCTAGTACAACTAACCACAACCCAAAATAGATAACGAAAGCGTAACAATTGTCTTTCACTACTAACGGCTAGTAACCATCAAAACTTGTTTATGGCATTTATTACAATCTCAATAAAAGTCTACTTAAAATATGAAAATCACTACTTTAATTATCCGGGCCCGCCTCAAAGATGTCTCCACTGAAAGCCTTGCTTTCTTACTTATAACCTGAAGAAATAGAATTAGAGAAAGGGTGAGCGAACAATGCTCAGTAAGGTCCTACGCCGCCCCTTCGGTTTCTACGAAGGGTTGACCTCAAAGAGTGTATCAATAAACAATTTTCGATGAAACGGACAAATTAATAAATCCAAACAATAATCTTCTTCTTAATACAAAGAAAGGAAATCATGGCACAGTTCAATATTCGATAATGCGTAAAATCAATTATGATCACTTAATATTTTTCTCATCAAATTAATATTCAAAATTAACCCAAAGGGGGTACAATAGTCAATGTATCAATGTTTTGGTATATCCGGATAACCTATATAACCACAATTTCAGTGGTGTCGATATCGATGGTTAATGCCACATAGGCATGTCATGAACTAACCCTCATGACCAGGTATCAATAGTACATCAATATTAACCCACAAATCATGGGTGTCATTAAGTGATCATTCTTTTATCAATGAGGTTCTTTAATTGACCAATAATTCAATGTCAATTTAAAGTCAGATTTAATTTAACTGACGGAAACGCTTAGAGTGAGTTCCAATAAAAAATTACTGGCCATAACAGTCAAACAATAATTACTCTAGGAACGAAGGGTCAATAAATAACGATATACAATAGGACTAGGAGACGAAAATCCCTTACCTTAGATATACTATGTGCTAGCACGGCTGAGCTCGGAACAGTTGTCCCTAATACTTCTCTCTCGACCTAATAACGATAAGGTATACAATTACTAAGCAAGCTCCGATTAATTTCAATTAACTTCAAACAATATAGTAATCAATGAAGATGACTCTTATAAAATGCACACCTACTATTATATATTCTAACAGTTACTATAATTCAATAACTGTTGACAATAAATATTTCATGAACTGATTATCATCTTTTAGGTCTCCCACTAATACCAATTGAATAATTTCCTCAATCCTATTAATGTCCAAAGGACATATTTACTTTAATGTTCAATGGAAAATTTCATTATAAAAAGGATCTTCTCTCACGTCACCCTCACACACACATCCAAGAGTTTCTATTTCATTTAGGCCCTTGTTTATTTTGCAACCTAGTCCCTCAAACTTTCTCCTGACACCTTCCCTCTCTCTCTCTCTCTCTCATTTGTCCCCTCTCTTTCCTTCTTTCTCTCTCTCCTTTTTTTTCTTTTCTTTCTTTTCTATTTCTCTGATCCCTTTCTCTCCCTCTCTCCTCACACCTCTCCTTTTCTCTCTCTCACTTTCGCCCCCTCTCTTTCTCTCTCTTTCTCTTCCTTTCTTTTCTATTTTCCTTTCTTGTATATTTCTTTTATATTTTCTTTAAATCTTTTTCTATTTTCTTTCAATCTGACTCTACACTATTTCACTCTCTCTCCTGACTCTTTCTCTCTCTCGGCTCTCCTCTCTCTTTCTTTTCTTTTTTTTCTTGTCACATCATTAGGATATACATATAGAATATATATATATATATATATATATATATATATATATATATATATATATATATATATATATATATATATATATATATATATATATATATATATATATATATATATATATATATATATATATATATGTATGACTGCATACAATCCCATATAAAGTATTCTTATTACTTTTCTAAAAATCAATTCTTTAACTACACCCAAATTCATTATATGACCTACGACATAGGCATTCGAAAAGAAGAATGGATAATTTACCTCTACGTTGAGATCTGCTTGAATAAGGTCCCTTTCTGGATCGCCGTCCCACTCAGCAGTAAACAACGAAACTAAAAGGCTGCTAGGTATTAGGCTAAGGGGAATATTTATATAGGGGTGATTTGACTCTCTAAATTCCATGACTCTCTAATTTCAAATATTTAACTGATACATTAATTTATTAATATTTATTTAGTTATTTATTTAAACTTTTTCTATTATAATATATCAAAATACCTATATATTACAAATTGTCTATTTTTTTTTTCATCCCAAACACTTGCTTCTATATTTCTTGGGGTTGGTATGGATGTTAATGTGGTAGGCAATATCAAACAATGCAAATGGTACTTACTTCCAAAATAAATGTCTATTATTTTTTAAAAAATGTTCTTGATCAAAATTAAATTTGTTTTTTTTTTTAATATTTATTTTGAGACTTAGGTAACACTAACCAACCTAGAGCGTTAGTTAACCAAATTGGTAGCATACAATTCATGATGATTGGGTTACTCTTATTTGTCATATCTTCACTACGCTAATATATTACCATGCTAATAAATTACCTCTGTCATTGCAAATTTTTTTTGCAACAATCTACGTTCCACTCTTCTCATTGATGCAAATCAAATACAAGCAACTGAGATAAAATCTAATCTATTTTATTTTACAGTATAATCACTTTGTTATTCTATTTTCTTCGGCCTTTAATGTATGAATTTTTGTGCGACTTGGTTTTAGTTGACTAATTTTTGTGTGTATATGTACTGTTATGGTTGTGCTATTTTGATCTATAATACTTATATTTGTTAGTAGATTTGATGCTTGGTTCATGATAACTCTGTTTTGAATTTTAAAATCATGATAATGGGAATTAAATTGTGTCATTTGTATTTTAATTTTCTGTAAAAATATATTTTGTTACTGAGGTTTATTTATGAGAGAGAGGGGAGCCAAATGATAATTTCAAAAATGCTAAACTGGCCATCTTTGAGACATTCAAGGGATCTTACAATTGGATAATGACATTGACAATTACATACTTTTAAGATATATTGAGATAATAATCTTTATGCTTTTTAAATTTTGTCATATTTGTATGACTCTCTTCACCCTATCCTGCTCAAGTATTGATTGTTGATTTATTTTGTTCTTTTAATTTCCTGTTTCATACTCCCTCCGTCTTACTATGTTTGGACATATTTTCATTTTTATTTAGCCATTATAAACCCAATGTAAATTTATATATTAATTTCCTATTATACTTCTTTTTATATTTTATATTTAACTAATCAATTAGACGTGTACGGATTCTCATGCCATAATTAGGGAATGGTATAACTGAAAATGTAAAAATTAAGCAAGACATTTACTAAGATTTCTCAATTATGTAATTTTGTCATGTGGACAAACAAAATGAAACATAGGGAGTATTAAATTCATTGCATATTTATAAATGTACAATTATAATTATGCATACTTCATCCGTCCAAAAATAAATGTCAATGTGGACTTAATCAATACATTTTATCTCATTATGTCATGCATGGTCAGATTTAATTTAAAATTTGAATTTTATGTTACATAGCCAAGAAGTCTCAAATCTAAATTTAGTTACAACAACTTATACAACTATGATGATACTAAATTTACCTTGCCAAGAAGTCTCAAATCTTCCTTAATATAACAATTTAAGCCTAGAGTTTGAATTTTCTCCCCCAAGCATCAATTTTTTTAGGCGACATTCTGATCGCCAGCCTTGGATATTCCCTTTGTTAGATGATGAGTGAAATGTATTAGCTAAATTGTGAAATTAGAAGATTGTATTTTGGTTGAGTGAAATGCAGAAAGATATAACTATAGATATAGATTTCGCCATAATATTTAGTATAGGTAAAGATGACACTTAAAATTTATGACTAAAACAGTAAAAACTTTCTATACCCATGTGGATTTAGGGGTTATGTTGTTCGCCAGTCGGATGGTGATGTAATTTATCTTATTATAATAAAATGTAATTTCTCTATCCATAAATGAATGTTCATTTTCAAAAAATATTTATCACATAAACTTTGTTACTAAATGTTTTCTTTTACCATTTTTTTTCCCACTAGCCACTTTATACTTGCAGAACTAAATGTTTGAAAAGTGGAAAACAATTTTTTTTTTTATGAATTTTTGTCATTTAATTGTACAAAATATAAACATTTCTAGAATGTTCCCTAAATGAATTTGGATATTTATTCAAAAACCAAGTGAGTAACTCATACTCCCCGTCCTACCTGACTTAGGGTATTTGATAACAAACCTTCGCACTAGATATTGTACTCAAGAAACATTGATTAAAGTACTCTGTATGTATTAACCAAGTCTCTTATACACATTTCTAATTGCATTATCCCAATCTTTGTCAATACCAACAGGTTTGAGCAAATGAATAATACTTCAATTATCAGCTGCATTATTCCACCAAGAATAATGTTATTCCTTTCGTCTCATAATAACTATCACATTTTTCTTTTTAGTACGCCTTAACTAAATAGTGTTTTCAAAAATATAGTGGTAGTGCAATTTTGCCATTATACACGCAATATACATACAAGTAAAGCATGTTCTTTAAAAATGTTGATAAGTTAAATGCAACATTTACTATAAGTAGTGTAGCTTACGTAGAAAATCAGTTCCTATTTTTTGGTTTGTTTAGAGTTGTACAACGAAAAACTAAACAAATAAAAATACACTTATGACGTGAATTATGAAGGCTTAGTCAAAATAAGCTATTCCGGATTAAAAATTTAAATATCAGTTATAAGACTTATCTAAATTTATCAGTTTAAAAATTATTATTGAAAAATTAACATTTTAAATATTAAAGATTATCAATTATCAGTTTAATTATCAGTTTAAAGGATAAACCAATAGATTGCAAAACAAAGATATTTTTATATTAGAGTTTTAAAATTATTGATATATTTTTTCTTTTCAAATATTGATTTATTTTTTCTTCCAAAATGAAGATTATGATGCTTTTTATTTTAAAAATTCAAATCACTATAAAATGTCGGGATGAAAAAGTATTTAACTCTTTATTTAAATTATAACTACTTCCTTAGTCTTATTATAATAGTCTTATTTTACTTAAATATTTTTCATTTCATTTGACTCTAAATTATAACCATTAATTAATAGTCTCATTTGACTTGAAATAGGATGTTAAATTAAGGTTAGTAATAGAAATAAAATAGGTTGTTAAAGTGTTTAAATAGTTAAATTATGGAACGGAGGGAGTAATGAAGGGAGTAATGAATTAACACTTGGAAGCTTTGATAATCGAGATTGTTGAGATCGTGAATGTTGCAAAACTTTTGAATTTAACAAATATTTAAAACAAATAGTCTACCCAAAAATATTTGGAAACCCTTTTAGCGAGAATTTGAGAAGAAATGACACTTGTATGACTTTTCTTTTCTCGCGACATGTAGGGGAAGGATTAATTTTAGGAAACGAAAATTTTATTTAATCCATTTTCAAGTCTTCGAAATTCTGAGAACAAAATTCTTAACCTACAATATGCTCGAAAGCAAAGTATAATGATTTCCTCGCGAATAATATATTTTTTTTAAACGTTTTAACATTTGAATGGCTATATTTAATTTTTGAGTTGTAAAATAGAATCATAAGCGTTACATTAAAATCATGACATTAATACAAATTAGTTGAGAAAAGAACGCAATCATCTGCGGTGGGGATATTTACATTTTATTAATATTATATGTATTGAATTATGTATCTTTAATAATATTTTTCTATTAAGCAATATCATTATGCCCCGTCGAGTATCGACGAGTTACTGACTAGTGTCTATTAGGGTAACAAGATAACATATGTGTGACATATTTTCTCTAAAAAACGTGAGAGGCAAGAACCCTAGCTCTGAAGCCCTTTGTCATCGGATCTATCAGTCCAAGAAGTTTGTGGTTTCCTTCGAGTGTAGATACCATTAGAAGGTAGTCGTTCAAAAGAGCAGCGTCGGTTATTCTACAATCGAGAAATCGTAATTTGCATTTCAAATGGTTAGTACTCTTTACTTATCTTTATCGAAATACTCATATTGCATGGATCTATGTGGGGTTCCGAGTCTTGTTTATCGTTGCATTTTGTATATCGAAACTCAATAATTTGGTTATTAAATTCTAATATCGTTAAGAAAAATAGTATTTTATCAAAATTGACCTTTGTAGTTTAAATCTCAATAACTTGAAAACTTCCAAATGACTAATATACACTTTCAACGCAAAACATATTCAGATCAATATTTAATAGATCTAGTACAAATGAATGCAGATACGTTGAAACAAAATTTGATACACCACCCCTTGCTCTTGTGATCGATCGCGAGAAAGAACCTATCTCAAAAATGACTAGTCGATGTCAATTTAAGGGGATGAAGCCTCCTGTTTGAGATGGAAGAGTGCATTTGGCGTAGTTCTCGAATTCAATTTTAATGCAAAGGAATCTATTATAAACCTAAAATTTGATGGGTATCATTTTATTGGATATGGTTTTTCCCTTTCCTTTCCTTTCCTTCCTTCCTTTCATTTTTTTTATTTTTCTTTTGTTTAGTTCTTTCTTGATGAGGGATTTAGGATAGCAATTTCATACAAAAGTGATTATATAGGATTTCATTGATTGATAGTGTTTGTAGTCATATTTTATTGATATGTCGGCAAGGTGTTTGACAAAACTTCCATTGGAAAGAGTGCGTCTGGGGAGAAACGCGTTTCTCCGTCGCGTATGGAGAAACGGGGCTTATTATGTCGCGCGACGTAAGTAGCCAGTTTCTGGATATCCTTTACAAAGCTTCTGGATATCCAGAAGCTTTGAAATGGATATCCAGAAGCTTTGTAAAGGATATCCAGAAATCAAGTATTTTTTCTGGATATCCTTTACAAAGCTTCTGGATATCCAGAACATTGAATATGGATATCCAGAAGCTTTGTAGAGGATATCCAGAAAAAATATTTGGTTTCTGGATATACTTTTCAAAGCTTCTGGCTATCCTTTTCAAAGCTTCTGGATATCCTTTCCAAAGCTTCTGGATATTCAGAAGCTGATGAAGTGATATCCAGTTTTTGTGGCTAGGTATGTCGCACGACATAACAAGCCCCGTTTCTCCATAAGCGACGGAGAAACGCGTTTCTCCCCAGATTTTGTGCATTGGAAAAGAGTTGGAAAAGAGAAAATAGTTTGGATACATAAATTTACTAAAAAATGATCTTGGCATTGAAGAGATCATTGTTGAGTACATCACCAATAAACCAAGAAAATGACATGACCAATAAGCCTCGGCCTAAGCATTGCAATAGAGTACATTTTCACATATTTTGTATTTGAGTCAAAATTATTATTATAAAGAATAACTAGGAAAAATTCCACAAGGGCCCTCATATTAAGACTTTATTCCATTTTAATGAGAGGCATTTTGTAAATTTCAAATAAAGAGTTTAGCCCAAATTATAATTTCCCAGACACCGCTATGCTCCCCCTCCCAGATAAAACCCCAACCTCCCTCCTCTTTCCTCATTTTTGATCTTCTCTCTCTCTCTAAAAATACACCTCACATCACCCCACCCACACACACTCTTTCTCTCTCCCTTCTACCGGTCCCCTTTCCCCCTTCTTCTTCGTCTCCAGCGAACTTCTCTGGCCAACTTCTCCATTTTAATCACGCCACTGGTCTCTCTCTTCTCCGACTCATCCCACTGCCGTTGCCCTCAACCTGGCTAGATCTCTCTCTTTTCCCCGACGGTCTGAACTTTCTCCAACTTCGACCGTCTTCTCCTCTTGCGACCGACAACCGTTGGTTCCTTCTCAGATCTGGATCGCGTCACTCTCTGGCTCCTACATGTTGTTAAAAAAGGACAATTGCAAAATTAGCAACCTTACACTGTTGGCTTTTAAGGAAGACTTCAACTTCTAAAATCTTATCTTCTGACAATGAATATTTGATTCAGAAAAGTGGGATATCATTTAGATAAAAAAATGCCTTTATTACTGATTAGTAAAGGATTACGCTGTACCTACTTAGATCAATACCACCTTTCTTAGATAAAGTAGGTATGGTTTTTCTATCATATGCCTTGTTTGTTTGATGAAGAAAAGAACACTCCAACAATAATTGTTGGGTTCATAATGCAGAAGAAGGTGAGTTCCAAATATTTCAATTAGATCCTTGTATTTTCAAGAATTTTAATATGGTCCCTGCGTTTTGTTAAATTCCACTTTAATCTCTGTTAATGTTAAATTTTCATATTAGTCCCTGTAATCTCAAGAAAAATGATTATTTAATTAACTACTCAAAATATGTGTCGTACTGATCGTTCTGTATGAACCGGTGCTGCTCCTGTTGGAATTTGGTTCCAAATATTGGGTTTGACCAATATTTGACCAAAATTAAATGTAATTTCATTTTGTTTAAATAAAATAGATTGCTTATTTGTAATCTACATTTGTAGTAGATTAATGTGATGTATTTATTTTCTCAAAACCAAATTATGGTGAATGAGAAATTAACGCTCAAACTATGCAATTTATAATGAGTTTATCAATAATTTTGTTAATATGGAAAGTCATATCCCACATTGCATAGAAAGCACAAAGTAGAAGTGTTTATAAACTCATCCAATTCAAGGAGGTAACAATAAGTGTTATCTACCTACCATGCAACCTATTATTACATTGTGCTAACTATGAAAATAATGGCCCATTGTGCTAGTTTTGGACTAGCTCAAATTCGAACCATGAGAATGGTGCAAAACACCATCCGATCCCGAGCCCGCAAAGCGCGCAAAGGGCACATTGGGCACTTTAGGGCACACTTTGTACTTCGCATCGTCGCTAGGAGTTAAAGCGCCTTAAAGTTTTGTCCAGCTCACCCAGCTAGATTGTTCAGCTCGTGGGTTGAACCGCCTGCTAGGAGCTAAGGAGTCTTAAAGTTTTGTCCAGCTCACCCAACTAGATAGTTCAACTCTTGGTTTGAACCAGGCTGTTCAGTGCATGCAGTGGTTCGAACCAAGGGACGGTTCGGTTCGGTCAATAGACGCCCAGGTGGGACGGGCCGCGAATTTGGCTGAATAAGTGCAATGGGCGGATGTATCCATTCAAATGGACATGGGTCAGTTCAAATGGAGGATCAGCGTCTCCTGGAATGGGCATGGGTCGCTCCGCTCAATCTGGTGCCTTGATCAGGATCGGATCGGACAGTGTAGATCCATCCGATCTGAATTGTGTCTATTCCCTAAAAGGTAACACAACTCTTGAAAAACTATAAATAGCCCCCCAGAATGTCAGTTTAATTAATTTCTTCATCCAAGCATTAGATAAATCCATTAGTTAAAGCATATTGAAGCATTTTTCCTCCTTAAAAGTTCAGAAATTCCAAACACCGTTAATTCGCAGGTCTATTGATTTGAAATGCTTCCATCAGGAGTCGAAAAGTCATTTTATCTTATGAGAGGATTGCCGCCAATCCGTCAGCACCAGTGCGGGGCAATTATTTTTACGGAAATTGTGTTTCATAAGACTCGACTTTCGTCCCGGTTAATAAATTTTATTTTTGCCTTATTTTCCGTCTCTTCATCTCCTTCTATTTTCTATTTTCCCATTTTCAAGAAATAATTTAATTTAAATTATTTCTAATTTTTTGAAGTATTTTCAATAACAATCGTAAGAAGAATTTTATTAAACAATTTTCTTGAGAAATGGAAAATGGAAACAAGACCACTTCGTCTTCCGAGGCTACAACGAACCAGATGGTTGCACATGCTCCTGCTTCGTCTTATCCAGGACTTGGCAAGGAACTAACAAAGTTCAAAGGGGTGAACTTCAAAAGTTGGCTACAAAAGATGTTGTACTCTTTGACCGCCCTCGGTTTGAAGAAGTTCCTAGAAGTGGACAACCCTGCTATTCAGGATGATGATCCCGCTCTGCAAAGGGGATAGCCAATGAGGCTTGGGATCATGGCAATCTTATATGTAAAATTTACATATTAAATGGGCTAAATGATGCCATTTACCGAGAGCACTGTCTCGTGGAGACAACCAATGAGTTGTGGAAATCTTTGGAACAAGTCTATATGATTAAAGAGACCGGCTCCATAAGTCAAGCCAATGTCAATAAAAGACTGAATGAGCTTGACTTAGCAGCGATAGTATTTGAAGCCAATTTGGCTAAATTGGATGATAATCCAAAAGAATGGTGGATAGATACAGGTGCTACCCACCATATTTGTGCAGCTAAGGAGAGTTTCTCGTCCTACACTCCCATTTCTGGAAGGAAGCTATATATGGGAAATTTTGCTACTTCCAATGTTCTGGGCATTGGAAAAGTCGTGTTGAATATGACTTCAGACAAGGAGTTAACTTTACTGGATGTGCTGCATGTCCCATACATCCATAAGAACCTGGTTTCCGGCGCTCTATCGAGCAAGGCCGGTTTTAGATTAGTGTTTGAATCCGACAAGTTTGTATTGACCAAAAATGGTCTTTTCCTTGGAAAGGGTTACCTCGGGAAGGGCCTTTTCAAGATGAATGTAATGAACGTAATCTGCCCCGAGTCAAAGAATAAAAGTGTTGTTTCTTATGTTTACTTGTTGGATAGTCCTAACTTATGGCATAATAGATTAGGACACGTAAATTTTAACAAAATTAAGAAGTTAGTGAATTAAGATTTATTTCAAATGTCTAAATCCGATTCGACTATTTCAAATGTCTAAATCCGATTCGACTGACAAGTGTGAAATATGCGTTGAGGCAAAAATGACTAATGCACCATTTAATGCAGTAATAAGAAACACATCACCTCTTGAATTGATTCACACATATATTTGTGATCTAAAGTTAGTGCAAACTCGAGGTGGGAAAAAGTATTTCATTACATTTATAGACGATTGCACAAGATATTGTTATGTATATCTATTGAAAAGTAAGGATGAAGCCTTAAGGGCTTTTCAAACTTATAAGAATGAAGTTGAAAATCAACTTAATGTAAAAATTAAGAAGATTCGAAGTGATAGAGGAGGAGAATATGTTGCTCCATTTGAAAACTTATGCTGGGAATCTGGCATAATTCATCAAACAACAACACCATATACACCTCAGTATAATGGAGTAGTTGAATGCACAAATCATTTTATTAAGGAGATGATGCAATGTTGATAAGCTCTATAACTTGTGGGGGAAGCCATACTCTCTTCCAACTACATTCTTAATAAGATACCTAAGAAATGAATTGATAAGACTCCTTACGAATTATGGCATAATCGTAAGTCTTCTTATAAATACCTCAAAGTGTGGGGGTGTTTGGCTAAGGTTGAAGTACCTAAGCCTAAGCAAGTCAAGATCGGACCTAAGACGATTGACTGCATTTTTCATAGGATATACAAACAATAGTAGTGCATATCGATTCATTGTGAACAAGTCGGGAATTCCTGATATGAATGAAGAGATGACAATAGAATCATGGAATGCTATATTTTTTTGAAAATATCTTTCCTTCTAAGGAACGGAAAGAAATAAGTTCTAACAAGAGAACTTATGAAACTGCGAATGGTTATTCACAAGATAAAGAAGTAGTAGAAGAAGAAGGACCCAAGCGCAGTAAGAGGTCAAGAGTTGAAAAATCTTTTGGTCCTGATTTTCTTTCTTTCATGTTAGAAAACGAACCTGCAACTGTTAAAGAAGCTTTATCCAGTCTGCATGCTCCGTTCTGGAAAGAAGCTATTAACAGTGAGATAGAGTCCATTATGAATAATCATACGTGGGAGCTAGTTGATCTTACTCGAGGATGTAAACCATTGGGTTGCAAATGGATCCTTAAAAGGAAGTACAAGGCTGATGGATCTATCGATAAGTTTAAAGCCCGATTGGTAGCCAAAGGTTTAAACAAAAGGAAGGATATGATTTCTTTAATACATATTCTCCTGTTAAAAGGATCACGTCCATTCGTGTTCTCATTGCTATTACTGCATTGCATAACCTTGAGATACATCAAATGGATGTAAAGACAGCTTTCTTGAATGGAGAGTTGGAACAAGAGATATACATGGAACAACCTGAAGAGTTTGTAGATCCTGAAAAAGAGCAAAAGGTGTGTAAACTTGTAAAGTCATTATACGGACTAAAACAAGCACCTAAACAATGGCATGAGAAGTTTGACCGAACGATGTTGTCAAATGGATTAAAGATAAATAAATGTGACAAGTGTGTCTACATTAAAGGAACATCTGAATCATTTATAATTGTTTGTCTTTATGTAGACGACATGTTGATAATGGGAAGTACTCATGAATTGATCATGAATACTAAAGTCATGATAAAGAAACATTTTGACATGAAAGATATGCGATTAGCTGATATTGTATTAGAAATGAAAATTTCTAGAACATTAGAAGGGATAATCCTATCACAGTCTCATTACCTTGAAAATGTTCTTCGAAAATTTAATGTCATAGATAGTCCTCTGGCTAAGAATCCAATAGACTTGAATCTACACTTAGTAAAAAATATAGGTGAACCAGTTTTTCAACTGAAATAGCTAGGATAATTGGAAGTCTAATGTACTTAACAAATTGTACACGTCCAGACATCGCATATTCAGTGAGCAAACTAAGTCGGTTCATAAGTAATCCTAGTAAGGATCATTGGAAAGCCTTAACAAGAGTATCAAGGTATCTAAAGTTTACAATGAATTATATGATACTTTATAGAAGATATCCAACAGTATTAGAATGATACTGTGACACTAACTAGATATCAGATACACAAGACTCCAAATCCACAAGTGGATATGTTTTCATAATAGGTGGAGGAGCAGTGTCATGGAAATCTTCTAAACAAACATGTATAGCTTGATCTACGATGGAATCTGAGTTTATAGCCATAGACAAAGTTGAAGAATAAGCTGAGTGGTTAAAGAATATTTTGGAAGATATTCCTTATTGGAATAAACATGTGCCTACTGTACCTATACATTGTGATAGTTAGTCAGCAATAGGAAGGGCACATAGCAGTATGTATAATGGTAAGTCTAGACACATTTGTCGTAGACATAATACCATCAGACAATTGATCTCAAATGGAATTATCACTGTTGACTATATGAAGTCAAAGGATAATCTAGCGGATCCACTTACAAAAGGTATAAACAGAGATCAAATGTTTAAGTTGTTAGGAGGAATGGGTTTAAATGCCACAACAAAAGAACTTTCTTAGCGAACACTCAACCTTGAGAATTGGAGATCCCAAGACCTTGGTTCAAAGAGACAACTAAGTTTTGAGAGTTCAAAAGAAACACTTGGAACATGTTTCATACTCATTCCTAGAACATCCAAGTGTATATGCCAGTAACAGTAGTGAGGGTAAGTTTTTAACTTTTAATGATTCCTATACCTACGTGGTGGAGTAGTATGATACTCTTTATAGGAGATCACCTATATAAGTGAGAAGTAATAAGGGCCGCTTCTAAATGGAACACTTATGAATGAGATACGGTCCAGGGCCGAAATGGACAAAAACGTGAGAACAAAAAGTGTTATAATTATTATTGTGTAAATAATATTGTCTCGGTATACACTAAACAATCAGTTGGTTCAAAGCATCACGCTACTAAACGACTATTATATCCGATAGTATCTTGCTAAGGAAGGTTCAAGGCCACAAGCTACTGATCCTGATGCAATAATAGTTCGCCAGAATTTCTGAATGATTTTACATACATGCACGCATTAATTGTCATTCATGTGGGGGATTGTTGGAATTTGGTTCCAAATATTGGGTTTGAGCACTATTTGACCTAAAATTAAATGTAATTTAATTTTGTGTAAATGAAAATAGATTGCATATTTGTAATCTACATTTAGAGTAGATTAATGTGATGTATTTATTTTCTCAAAATCAAATGGTGAATAAGAAATTAATGCTCAAACTATGCAATTTATATTGGGTTTATGAAGAGTGTTGTAAATATGGAAAGTCATATCCCGCATTGCCTAGAAACCACAAAGTAGGAGAGTTTATAAACTCATCAACTTCAAGGAGGTAAGAATAAGTGTTATCCACCTACCATACAACCTATTGGTCCATTGGGCTAGCTATGCAAATAGTGGCCCAATTGTGCTAGTTTTGGACTAGCTCATATTCAAACCAGGAGGATTGTGCGAAGCACCATCCGAGCCTGAGCACGCAAAGGGCACATTGGGCAATTTAGGGCACACTTTGCACTTTGCACGACCACATCGTCGCTAGAAGCTAAGGAGCCTTAAAGTTTTGTCTAGCTCACCCAGCTAGATGGTTCAACTCCTGGGTTGAACCAGGCAGTTTGGTGCATGCAGTGGTTCGAACCTAGGGACGATTTGATTCGGTCCATGGATGCCCAGGTGGGTGTAAGTACCCCAATTTGGGCCACTCTCCATCCGAGCGTACGGTAAACATCGAGGATTCACTCATTCATGATCTCGAAAACCCGTAAACGTCTAAAAGGTTCAAACTGACCAAGAAAACCAAGGGAGGACCTTTCAGACATAAAAAAGGGATTCAAGGACGCTGCAAAAATGACAAAAAAGTAAAAAATATGTCAAATCGCAGCCATATCCGTACGAACACATGTGTAAAAGCATGGTATGTTCGTACGGACAACCTTGTTAACACGCCAAAAATTCCCCAAATCCAGAAAAGGATAGGAAAGGACTGATTAATGGGATGTCCGTATGGACACATATGTAATTATGGTATGTCCATACAGACACATTTGCACATTTTCAGTCCTTATAAATACCAGCCTCCCCCAGCTCATTTCACATAATAATAAGCCTTCCCAGCCTTCCCCCTTCAATCCAGAACCAGTTTCCAGCCAATTCAATGCATTCCGAGGCATCCCAAGGTATCCCGAGCCATCCTGAGGCAATCTCGGTCCATCCTGGTCCATCCCGATCGACCTCCTGACGTCCCATAAACCCTATTCATCCCCAATCAACCTACACCACTCACCAAACTGTTAGTATTATGCCCTAGGCCTATAATTGATAGACTTATGTGCTGACATTATTTATTATTATATGAGAAGTTTATTATTTGATTATTATATGTTTTGCATATTTGTTTATAATAATCTCCATCCCTAATTATTAAGAGAATAATTAGTATAAATATTAATGGATAATCATATGATGATTATATGCATAGAGATGCATATTAAATTTATGGGTACTTGTTAGAGAACAAGTGACTGGACTTGACCCGTATGAGATTTATGTCATGGTCAAATGTCATAATTAAATCTCATATGGTCACTTCATTTAGTCCCTAGACCTGAGATTATCATGGCCTTACATATGGTGAAAGTCATGTTTGATTTTAGTCAAACGATATCTTAACACGATATCTATAAATGCTATCTTTGGCATGATCGGATTCATGATGGGAAGGATGATAAGTCAAGATGGAATTTGTCCCTCGAAAGAGAGATGTTTTACTTGGGCCCCTCGATGAGTGATAATGATGAAAGTGTATGGCCATACCCCAATGCGATTGGATTATCATTATACTCAAGAATCGAGAAAGCATTGAACAAAGACAAGTTGATGAGGACCATGACTTGTGTTCAATATAACATCGTGAGACAAAGGGAGAAATGAAAGTGTACCATTAGAAACGTGAACTCTTACGTTATATTATTTGGGTAGGCATAATGGCTTGCTAGAGTCCGCTTATGTCTTATGAGGGTCGATATGATCGAACTCATTGCCAACATAATATAATCCTATTGGGTCACACACAACTAGAATGAATTGATTAAACCAGAGGAAGAATGATTGAGAAAAACCTGATGTGGCATGTTGCATCGCGCGACACAACAAGGCCATGTGCCTCGTGTGGTCGTGCGACATAACAAGGCACTAAGACGGTTTACAAAATCCTTTCCTAATTTGATTAGGAATCATATACTATACTAATGTAGTATAAATATGAATGTCTATCAACCCTAAAAAGCTAGTCGAAATTCTGAAAAGAAATTCACAACATATATTCTCAATATTCTTCATAGGTTTAAGAGATCTAGCAATCTTTAAGAAGCTTTTCTTGGTTCATTCAAGGGTGTGGATACCGAAAGAGGGTCTTCGCTCATTTATCGATCAAGGCCTAGAGTTCAAGCAATCTGAAGAACGAAGTTTGTGATTCGAAATCACATTATTAAATCGTTCGATAGCTCAAGAACGGAAAGCATTCAAGGTTGGTTATTTCTATCTCATAGGTTTCAATTTAATTGTATAGAACGGATCCTAGGCTCTTGGGTTTTGTGTTATTTAGATGCTTTATTCCTCTGCGCATGGACCCATAAAACCCAACAGTGGTATCAGAGCCCCGTTTGTATCATTAAGTTTGAATTAACATGCTAGAAAAGTAATATAAATCGTTTATATGTTCTTTTGCATGTTATGTATGAGATAGATTGATTGTTTTTGAAACAATATGCCTAAATCATGTTCTATTGATATTGAATTAAATCTGTTAAAAGTCGTTTGCATGATTTAATTGCTCTATGATTTAGAATTGATGAAATCTGTAAATCTGCAAATCTGGTATCAAGATGTCATGCGACACTTCTTGATTGTGTCACGCGACATAGGCTGCTTGTGTCACGCGACAAAGCATGCCTCTGTCATGCGACAAAACAAGCCCATTCTGGGCAGAATCAGTTTGTTGAACAATCCTGCTAATCTGTGAATGTGTTTACAATCTGATATGCTTATGTGTTAATCTGGATGCTATAAATTTATGGAAATCAAGTTTATAGGGCTATGCTAGATTAATTCATTGTTTATGCATGCGTAGTTAATTAAAATATGATTTTATTTATTGTTGTGATGCATGAATTATGTGTTCTTACGTGTTAAGAATTTTAGATGTTTAGTTGAAACATTGTATTATGATTTCCTGAATGTTTAGATTGAAACATTAAGATTTTGGTTTATGATTGTTTATAGAAACAAGTCATATTACACAAAGTCTAAAAGGAAATTGATTGTTTATAAAAGGTATTGATTATGTTGCAAAATCAGAGCTGATTTCTGATTGTGTATGTCTAGGAAAGTTCTGTCGAAGGAGAGATTTGGTACATAAGTAGTCCTCGTGGCTCACCTATCTTCCTGGGAACTTACCTGGTGCACAGTTATGACTATCTTTGCTGATATGTTTATAAACTACTTTAAAGAACCTTCATTTAACTTTTATGTTCTTTATGCCAATTCATGATTAAAACACTTGAGACCATTCGGATAGTTTTGGGTAGGCTTGCCATAGCAAGGTACTTTGATTCTATTCGTCTGCGAGCAAGATGAGGAAATGGTGGTTCCTATACGTTTAAAGTGAATGAACTTAATTGGGTTATCAAAATGGTTTTGGACCCAAGGCATAATATGAGATTAAAATATGCTTAAACATATGATGTCTTGAATAAATTTCATAAAAGATCTAAGAGTCATATATGTGATATGATTGATGTTTCTACCTAATTAATTTAGTTTTGAGCGGTTTGCCATAGAAAACTTGAAATTAAATTAAAGTTGGATCTTAGCCCATTAAATGTATATTATGCTTATTTGCATTGGAAGGTGTATAATTTAGTGGGAGCATTTTATGTAAATGCATTATATTCTCATATGATATGTTTACTTATATGTGTTCATATTTTATGTATATCTTTTTGTAGAATAAATGGCATCAAACAATAATCATCTGTCACTGCGATCTCTCCTTGAGAAGGAGAAGTTGGAAGAGAATGGTACAAACTATATGGATTGGATCCGTAGTGTGAGAATTGTTCTCAGGCAAGAGGAAAAACTGTACGTTCTCGAGGAACCTATTCCACCTGAACCTATTGCCAATGCTACTAGGGCAGTGAAGGATCAATATCTGAAGCACTAGCGTGATTCTACAGATGTTGGATGCCTCATGCTCTCCGCCATGTGCAAGAACCTTCAGAAGGATCTTGAGCACTTGGGGACAGTTGTTCTAAACAATCGACTGATGGAAATGTTCCAAGTTCAAGCTAGGCAAGAAAGGTACAACACAGTTAAGGTCTTGACCTCATGCAAGATGAGTAAAGGACAAGCTGTTGTTCCCCATGCTCTTAAGTTGAAGGGCCACATTGAGCATCTTGAAAGACTCGGTTTTCCAATTAGCCAAGAGTTGGCTACCGACATAATATTGAATTCATTGCCCAAAAGTTTTAGTAATTTTATAATGCACTATAACATGGGAGGCATGAATAAAAACCTTTCTGAGTTAGTTCAAATGTTGAACACTGCGAAAACCAATATTGTCGAGAAGAAAACCGATCAAGTGCTGATGGTTAACAAGGGGAAGGGTTTCAAGGGTAAGGGAAAGGCAAAGGTTACTAATCCTAAGGCAAATGTTGCCAAACCCAAAGAGGCTACCAAGCCCAAAGAGGCTAAGCCCAAGAGGATGCAGTCTGCTTCCATTGCAATGAGATTGGACATTGGAGGAGAAACTGCACAAAATACAAGGAAGCACTGAAGAAGAGCAAAGGTGTTGCTTCGACTTCAGGTATCTTTGTTATAGATATATTCCTATCTACGTCTAGTTCTTGGGTATTGGATACCGGATGTGGAACTCACATTTGTTTAAATGTGCATGGTCTAAAGAACAGAAGGATCCTTGAAGAGGGTGAAGTGGACCTACGTGTGGGGAATGGAGCAAGAGTTGCTGCATTAGCCGCAGGAACTTATGAAGTTACTTTACCTAATGGACTAATACTTGTTTTGAAAAATTGTTATTACGTTCCATCTTTAAGTAGGAATATTATTTCAATTTCATGTTTGGATAATGAAGGTTTTAATTTTCTTATATGTGATAAGAAGTTTTCCATTTACAAGAGTGATATGCATTATTGTACTGCTATTTCATTCAATGGCCTTTATATCCTTGATGTTGAAAATCGTGATAATGATGTCTATAACATTAACAAGAGATCTAAACCCAATGATGTAAACCACACTTACTTATGGCATTGTCGTCTTGGCCATATAAATGAGAAACGCATTTCTAAACACCACAAAGATGGATTTTTAGACTCACATGATTATGAATCATATGAATCATATGAGACATGCGAGTCTTGTTTACTTGGCAAGATGACCAAGGATCCATTTACCAAAACTGGTGAAAGGGCGGGCAACTTATTAGGCCTCATACATACCGATGTGTATGGACCTATGAGTAGCGATGCTAGGGGAGGATTTCGGTACTTCATAACATTCACTGATGATTATAATAGATTTGGATATGTTTATCTAGTGAAACATAAAAGTGAATCGTTTGAGATATTTCGAATATTTCAAAATGAGGTGCAAAACCAACTTGGCAAAACTATTAAAGTACTTCAATCTGATCGAGGTGGCGAATATTTGAGCCAAGAATTTGACAGTCATCTTAAGAGTTGTGGAATCGTTTCATAACTCTCTCTACCCGAAACACCACAATGGAATGGTGTGTCTGAGAGGAGGAATAGAACTTTGTTGGACATGGTTCGTTCTATGATGAGTCAAGTTGAGCTTCCTCTATCCTTTTGGGGACATGCACTAGAAACTGCTGCTTTCACTATAAACAGAGTTCCTACCAAATCGGTTCAAAAGACCCCATATGAGATGTGGCATGGAAGAAAGCCTAGTTTGACTTTTATGAAGATTTGGGGTTGCGATGCATATGTCAAGAAGTTAACTTCTGACAAGCTAGCACCTAAGTCTGACAAATGTGTTTTCGTAGGTTATCCTAAGGAAACCAAAGGATACTATTTCTACAACCTAAACGAGAACAAAGTATTTGTTGCTCGAAATGGTACTTTCTTAGAAAAGGAGTTTCTTCACAAAGGAACCAGTGGGAGTAAAATAGATCTCGAAGAAATTCGAGAACCCGACACATTGAACCTATGGTAGAGACTGAACCAAGTTCACAAGTAGTTATGGAATCGGTTCAAGACGCACAAGTTCTTCGCCGAAGTGGTAGGTCATGATCCGAACCCGAGAGATATGGATTTCTCATTACGGAAAGTGATGAAGTGGAGTTAATCGAAAATGATGAACCTACTTGCTATCAAGAGGCTATGTCCGCTCCGGATTCGGAAAAATGGCAAGAAGCCATGAAATCCGAGTTACAATCCATGGCTGATAATCAAGTTTGGAACTTGATTGATCCACCCGAAGGTGTAAAAACCATAGGGTGCAAATGGGTTTTCAAGAAGAAGACCGACATGGATGGGAAGGTGCACACCTATAAGGCTAGGCTTGTAGCTAAGGGATATATGCAGATTCATGGCATCGACTATGATGAAACTTTTTCGCCTGTAGCCATGCTTAAGTCTATTAGAATTTTAATTGCCATAGCCACATATTATGACTATGAGATATGGCAAATGGATGTCAAGACAGCTTTCCTTAATGGGAAGTTACTTGAGGATGTATACATGATACAACCTGAAGGTTTTGTTAGTCCAAAAAATTCTAACAAGGTGTGTAAGTTGCAGAAATCCGTTTATGGATTGAAGCAAGCTTCTAGGAGTTGGAATCTACGTTTTGATGAAGCAATCAAGGAGTTTGGCTTTATCAAGAACGAAGATGAACCTTGTGTATACAAGAAAATTAGTGGGAGCGTAGCACTATTTTTAGTGTTGTATGTCGACGATATCTTACTCATTGGAAATGACATTCCTGCACTACAGACTGTCAAGTCTTGGTTAGGAAAGTGCTTTTCAATGAAAGATATAGACGAAGCTGCATATATCCTTGGTATCAAGATCTATAGAGATAGATCCAAGAGGATGATTGGTTTAAGTCAAAGTACTTACATTGACAAGGTTCTTAGAAGATTCCAATTGGAAAATTCTAAAAGAGGAAACTTGAAAATGTTGCATGGTATATCTCTTAGCAAGACTCAAAGTCCTAAGACTAATGATGAGCGAAAGATAATGAATGGTATTCCATATGCTTCGGCAATTGGGTCTATTATGTATGCTATGTTATGTACTAGACCCGACGTTTCGTGTGCTTTAAGCATGACGAGTAGGTACCAATCGGATCCCGGCAAACCACATTGGATAGCAGTCAAGAATATCCTCAAGTACTTACGAAGAACTAAGGATGTATTCTTGGTCTTTGGAGGAATGGAAGAAGATCTTGTAGTGAAAGGCTACACAGATGCTAGCTTCCAAACCGACAAGGATGATTTCAGATCGCAGTCTGGATTTTTGTTTACGCTGAATGGAGGCACTGTGAGTTGGAAAAGTTCCAAGCAAAGTACCGTCACTGATTCTACAACCGAAGCTGAGTACATAGCGGCATCTGATGCAGCTAAGGAAGCCGATTGAATCAAAAAGTTCATTAGTGATTTGGAAGTCGTTCCAAGCATCAAAGATCCTATTGAACTTTACTGTGACAACAATGGTGCCATTGCACAAGCAAAGGAACCAAGGTCACACCAGAGATCCAAACACATACTTCGACGTTTCCACATTATCCGAGAGATATGTGAAAGGGAAGACGTACAGGTATGTAGAGTAGACACTGATGACAACGTGGCGGACCCATTAACTAAGGCTCTCTCGCAAGCTAAGCATGATGGTCATGTTAGGTCCATGGATATTCGATACATGGGAGATTGGGCCTAGTGCAAGTGGGAGACTGTTAGTGTTATGCCTTAGGCCTATAATTGATAGACTTATGTGTTGACATTATTTATTATTATATGAGAAGTTTATTATTTAATTATTATATGTTTTGCATATTTGTTTATAATAATCTTCGTCCCTAATTATTAAGAGAATAATTAGTAGAAATGTTAATGGATAATCATATGATGATTATATGCATAGAGATGCACATTAAATTTATGGGTACTTGTTAGAGAACAAGTGACTGGACTTGACCCGTATGTGTTAGTACCCGGTCCGAAAAAAGGGACTGAAGTGCAATTCGGGAAAATCTGGGACTAAAATGGCATTTGGAAGCTTTTGGACCAAGTTGGAATTTATGGAAAATTCAGGGACTAAAATGGAAATATGGAAATTTTGGACGAATTTGATATATAAAAATTCCTGGGATTAATTGAAGTATAAAATCCCAAAGAGCGAAATGCAAAAGAAGTCATTAAAGTGGTCAAAGTGGGCTTGGAAATAGCGGAGACGAAACGAATATTAGTTATACAAAATGAGGCCTTTGCATTGCACCAGGATGGCCGGCTAATTCATGGACATGGCCGAGAGTTCTAGGCAATTTGGGGCCAAGGTTGTTGCAATTTGGGCCAAGAGAAGCAAATTGGGCCAAGCTCTTTGGCCGATCGACCATTTATCAGCGCCGCCAGAACCTAATTTCTAGTGCCGATCGAACCTTAATTTAAGTGCCGATCGGACCTTAAATTAAGGCCGATCGACCCTTTATTTTTGTGCCGATCGAACCTTATTTTAGGGCCGATCGATCCTTCAGCTGGCCCAGCCCAAGTACCGAAGCACTATAAATAAGTGTGCCCGGCTCCCATTCTAAACACACAATTCACTCGGGAGAAAAGAGACTACTCTTGTTTTACCCACAGTTCTTCCTACTCTCTTCGAATCGCCCTAGATTCGATCCCAAAGTCTTGCTACGATTGGTAAGACTCTTTTTAATATTTTTGTTCCCTATTATTATTATTGTCTTATTATATTTGCATGCTTATTATATTTTAATTGTTCCTTTATGCTAGATTTATGACTGTTTTAATATATTTAAATATGCAATAGCCGAGGATGATCTAAGGTTTCGCCCTAGAAACCCAATGGATCTAGGAACTATTTCTTACTTTCCACCTTAGTTATAATTGTCCCATGATCAATAATCCCCCAAGGATGAACGTTGATTAGTGCACCTTCCGAGGGCCTAAATCAAAGGTTCTAGGGTGTGATCATCAATTAATTCTTTCTCTCCCCTCCTCCTTATGCATGATCCCGTTTCTTCTATCTATTCCTGTAAACACCGCACACAACCAACACCCCATATGCTAGAAAGACCGATCCGTCGGGCAATAGGAGTGATAACGTTTCTTCTTCTGTTGTAACTTGACCCCCGAACCCAATTAACTGTTTAGCTTTTTTTCAAAGCTTTGGGCTATATCAAAGTGGCGTGGCGACTCTCAAAATTAAACTAATATTTTAATATGGTTTAAATCGAGTGTCACTAAATGAATATCCCATTTCGGTCCGACATTATATGATTAATTATTTTCAAACTTCCGAATGCGCGTTGCATCGGGACGGGGTATTCACAGTATGAGATTTATGTCATGGTCAAATGTCATAATTAAATCTCATATGGTCACTTCATTTAATCCCTAGACCTGAGATTATCATGACCTTACATATGATGAAAGTCATGTTTGATTTTAGTCAAACGATATCTTAACACGATATCTATAAAGGCTATCTTTGGCATGATCGGATTCATGATGGGAAGGATGATAAGTCAAGATGGAATTTGTCCCTCGAAAGAGAGATGTTTTACTTGGGCCCCTCGATGAGTGATAATGATGAAAGTGTATAGACATACCCCAATGCGATTGGATTATCATTATACTCAAGAATCGAGAAAGCATTGAACAAAGACAAGTTGACGAGGACCATGACTTGTGTTCAATATAACATCGTGAGACAAAGGGAGAAATGGAAGTGTACCATTGGAAACGTGAACTCTTACGTTATATTATTTGGGTAGGCATAATGGCTTGCTAGAGTCCGCTTATGTCTTATGAGGGTCGATATGATCGAACTCATTGCCAACATAATATAATCCTATTGGGTCACACACAACTAGAATGAATTGATTAAACCAGAGGAAGAATGATTGAGAAAAACCTGATGTGGCATGTTGCATCGCGCGACACAACAAGGCCATGTGCCTCGTGTGGTCGTGCGACATAACAAGGCACTAAGGCGGTTTACAGAATCCTTTCCTAATTTGATTAGGAATCATATACTATACTAATGTAGTATAAATATGAATGTCTGTCAACCCTAAAAAGCTAGCCGAAATTCTGAAAAGAAATTCACAACATATATTCTCAATATTCTTCATAGGTTTAAGAGATCTAGCAATCTTCAAGAAGCTTTTCTTGGCTCATTCAAAGGTGTGGATACCGAAAGAGGGTCTTCGCTCGTTCATCGATCAAGGCCTAGAGTTCAAGCAATATGAAGAACGAAGTTTGTGATTATTAAATCGTTCGATAGCTCAAGAACGGAAAGCGTTCAAGGTTGGTTATTTCTATCTCATAGGTTTCAATTTAATTGTATAGAACGGATCCTAGGCTCTTGGGTTTTGTGTTATTTAGATGCTTTATTCCGCTGCGCATGGACCCATAAAACCCAACACAAACTCCATACACCCAAAAAACAGCTAAAAAGGGTCAAAATTCGTGAGTCTAGCGAGTGTGAACGAGAGCTAACTAGGGGAGGTTCTGCCCGAGTGAGTGCATAATTTCTCTCCTCTTTAGATCCCCCGAGTGTGATACGAGAGTTAATTAGGGGAGATTTTGCCACAAGTTCCTCCTCTTTAAACACCCTCAACCAAACACATTCCTCCTACAAACCCTAGGAAGATAGAACGTAACCAACATTGGTGAGATCTTCTTCCGCACTTTAAATAATGTTTTAAATTTCAAGTCTTTAAATACATTATTGCTTTAAATATACTGTTTAAAATGTAGTCTTTATTTACTATATACGTAGACCCAAACCGTCCAAACGATCCCACAAGACCTTCCCATTGCACTATGGAGGTCTAACGGTGATAGCGGTTTGTTAATATTCCCTGCACTGTCTTTTCATTATTTATTTTCAAATGCATTTTTAAAGCACACGCACACACACACACAACTTTCAAAGAAAAGGGTACAGAAAGACTCATGAAAATGAGGCGACTCGGGTGAGCACAAAAATCTCTTCTCGAGGCGTAACCTGACCTCCGAACTCAAAAATCTCATCACACAACAAAAAGCCTTTTCTCAATGTTTTGGGCATAATCAAAATGGCGTGGCGACTCTACACCTTTCAAAAATGAGGAAGGCCATCCGGCTGCATCTCAGATCAGGTAATTTCAGTTGGCGACTCCGCTGGGGACTAACTTGTTTTAAAAACTTAAAAAAAAAGATTTTTAAAACATGATGAGGGTCAAACTTTCATTTTACCCCTTTCTTTGACTGACGTTTGTGTGTTGTGCTTTACTTTTTCTTTTCATTAAAAAAAAGAAAATAAATGCATCATAATATATATGTGTACATACTTTTAAAACACATTCTGCAAAAACCCCTGTTTTACTCAGAAAAAGAATTTTAGTGACCGCACACTATGCACACTCTTATCCTGTACACTTGCACACTACAACCCCAAACCCGGGATGGTCTCAGTTGTAGTTCGATTGGTGTTCCTATGCCTCTCTTGCGCACACGGGATCATTCCAAACTTCCCATCCTAGCCAGTGTCAACCATGGACTTTTGTGTCACACTCTGTCCAAAGACTCGGTTGGTTTTTAACCTAGTCAGTGTCATAAAGCCTAGATGCATATTCAATGTCAGCCATTATCTGAGTCAAAACCTAAAAATCAAGATCTCTTACGAGAGCAAGACAATGAAAGGTCATGCTAAAATCTTGACCCGATCTTGATTTCTAATGTTAACTTAGACAACGGTCCATATCGGATATACGTCCTTGCCCATATGACAACATGTCATCAAGCCTTTAATGTGTCGTTCATGAGAATATGACATAGTCAAAACCTAAAGTCAAAGATCCCTTGCGAAAACAAAGCAAAGAGAGGTCATGCCAAAAATTTGACTCGATCTTGACTTAGGATATTGGCTTTGCTCACTATTCACATGGCGGAAGCATTGAAACCTACATGACAGGCTCGGTCCTTAGGTTCGTTTCTCTTTTTGGCCGGTGGAAACCGCTTGCCCTATAGGACCCTTGCCCGGGGTTGCCCACCCTGAGAGGTCGAAATACAGGTGCAAAATGAGGGGCTTATAGCCGTAATGACGGATTCCACTGACCCAGGATCTAGAAATGGTTGCGAAAAATAAGAGCAATATTTTCCAACTATTTAGGATTCTGAGAAAATATATTTTAAGTAAATTAAAACAAAAATAAAATAAAAAGGAAAATGCATGTCGCATGAGCTTTCTCCCTTCATAAAAAAAACCCTCCTGAGTCTAACCCTGCCTTTTACCCCCTCTAGTGAACCGAGAGTGGTTAAGAGTCCCCGAGTGTCGTCTTTTCAGCATTGACGTTACAAGGTACGACTGCCCTTCTGGTTCAGCAGTCAGAACGGTCCGTTATTCTCCCATGGCAGGGTCGACAGATAACCGTGAAGGAAATATGACTCCGCCTCTGGGAAATCTCCAAACGATGGAGGAGGTGCTGCAAGCCTTTGAAACCCTTAAGAAGCGCCAAGAAGAGTAGCAAGATTTGATGAACATTCTCTCCTTGAGCCATATTTGGCTCCAAATGTTGCTGATGATTTTGTTGAGCCTAATGAGACAGGTGTTCTCCCACAAGCTACACCTAGAACAGAAAATCATTCAACACAAGGAAATCCATCTACTTTGACCGCACTTCCATCATGTTTTTCAGAACCAACATCAGAAGTTCCTACTGAAGATGGTCATTTAGAAGATGATGCAGTCGAATCCACTCCCATACATTCCATAGAGCCAATACCTCAAATCACATACAATGATTGGAATGACTCAAATGATATACCTCTAAAAGACCTTCAACAACATCAACTCAACCAGACTTACCTTTGGAAATTCATGAAGTTAAAGATCACCCAATCAATAACATCATTGGTGATTTGTTTTCTGGTGTTCAAACAAGAAGCTCACACTATGATGAGCACACTTCTATCATATCTTAAATTGTACCAAATAAAGTTGATGAAGTACTCCAAGATTCAAGTTGGTTTGTTGCTAAGCAAGAAGAGCTCAACTAATTCGAAAGATGTAGAGTTTGGACTCTAGTTCTAATACCAAAGGTCAAGGAGTAATTGGTACAAAATGGGTGTTTAGAAACTAGATAGATGATAATGGAAGCATCACAAGAAATAAAGCAAGGTTGGTTGCTCAAGGATATAGACAAGAAGAAGGAATCAATTACGATGAAATTTTTGCCCCTGCTTCAAGACTTGAAGCTATAAGGATTTTCTTAGCTTATGCCTCTTTCAAAAGATTCAAGCTTTATCAAATGGATGTGAAGAGTGCATTTCTCAATGGTGAACTTCAAGAAACCGTCTATGCTACACAACCTCCTGGATTTGAAGACAACAAACATCCTGATCATGTCTACAAACTCCAAAAAGCTTTGTATGGACTCAAAGAAGCTTAAAGAGCATGGTATGATACTCTATATAAATTTCTCTTAGAAAAGGGATTTAAATGATGTAAAATTGACACAACTCATTTCATTGCCAAATATAATGATCATTCTTTACTTGTTTAAATATATGTTGATGATATCATTTTTTGCTGTACTAATGAAATCTTGTGTATGCATTTTGAGATGAGCATGATGGGAGAACTTACATTCTTCCTTGGGCTACAAATCAAACAACGTAGAGAAGGTATCTTCCTTAGCCAAGCAAAATACACAAAAGTTCTAATCAAGAATTTTGGAATTGAAAATGCAAAAGTATACGACACTCCTATGGCCACCGGTAACAAGTTAGACAAAGACTTGAAAGGTAAGATGGTTGATCAGACTTTGTATCGAGATATTATTGGATCCTTACTATACTTAACTGTTATTAGGTCAGTTATCATGTTTAGTGTTTGTGTTTGTGCTCGCTATCAAGCTGATCCTAGAGAACACATCTTATAGCTGTAAAACATATCATTCGTTATATATCTGGGACTATTAACCTTGGACTTTGGCCTTCCAAAGAACCATCTTTTAATCTTATAGGTTACTCATATGCAGACTATGCAGCTTGTACAATTGACAGGAAAAGCAATAATGGAACTTGTCATTTCCTTGAAAATTGACTTGTTGCATGGGCCAACAAGAAACAAGCTTCAGTTTCTATTTCAAGAACGGAGGCTGAGTATATTTCAGTTGGGAATTTTTGTTGTCAGATACTGTGAATGAAGCAACAACAGGTGGACTATAGTATCCATGAAGGAAATTATCCAATCTATTGTGACAATACATCAACCATTACAGTATCAAACAACCCTGTCATACATTCCAAAACAAAGCACATTGATATCAAGTATCATTTTCTCAAGGACCATGTTGAAAAAGGTAACATTCATTTAGAGCATGTAGGTACTGACAATCAAATTGCAGATATTCTCACTAAAGCTCTGGATTCTAAGAGATTCATATACTTAAGAGGAGAAATGGGTATGCTTGAACTTGTATAAACTTGTTCATAATCTTTTGTCTAACTAATATTGTGTGTTTTGTGCGTTTATGATTTAAGTATAGGTCAAGATTGGCCCATTCCATTCAACACGATCGACCGCACCAAGGCTATCATAAGCACGGTTGACCGCATTAGTCCTTTAGCATGCATGTGCCTCATAACCAATCCAAGTGGACCGCATGTATCTAAATGGAACGCATGAGCATATAAAATATCATATCTAGGCTTTATAAAAGCCTTTATATACGGTCAACCGTTTAAATGCCAACTCAACTGTATCCATGAAGACATCAGGTAAGTACTCTAACTTTTTATTCAAGTTAGGAACTTGTCCTTTTTTGGACATGATAATTGCATAAGGGTACTTTTGCGATCACGTTTTCCCTCATTTTTCATAAATTCAAATCATTAATGAAGAGAATATTTTTGTCTTAATTGGCACATCCTCCAACACTTGTTCAGCCGTTATTGGTTGTCAAGGTGAAGACAAAAGGAAATATCCCTTATACAGAGGACATTTCTGTGCACTATCCCACTTCCTTAACCATTCCCTCTACTACTTCACTTCTTCACTTCCTACAATCACCTGCACAACCTCTCCTCTGCTGTAACTTCCTTGTCCTCGTCTCTCTCTCCCTCTATCTACTTTCTCTCACTAAAATTGCAAGTATAAAATGGCTCCATCAAGAAAACATTCATCAAAGAAAGTTTATGAGAAATCAAGCACTGATTCCTCATTGTCCAAATTCGTCATGGTATGAAACTTCTATCTATAAACCTTGAAACTCAAATTTTGAATACTTGTTCATTTTTCTTCATGAAAAGGGGAAAACCCATTTGGTTGAAATCCTCTATTTAATGATATTTGCTATGAATTTCTTCTATATTCTTGTTCGAAATTTGTTTCTATACATGTTTATGCCATCAATTTCATGTCTACTTAGCCTCTTGATGCTTCAATAGATGATTTTTTTCATAGTAAAAGCTTCGAGTTTTTCGAAAGTTCATAACTGATTTATGAGAATTTCTGGGTTTGATTCATGTTTTTGATGTCATTTTGTTGAAATTCTAGCTATTGGGAACATGAACATGTAAACTTTGCTCAGTTTTAGTCATTTCTAGAAATATGTTCTTGATGTTCTTACTGTTCTTTATATGTTCATCATATGTTCATCCAAAAATTTCAAAATTTCTTTATATATTGGGTCTTGATTCATATTGATCAGCTTTATACTTTTTGATCCAAAAATATGCATGTAATAACTTGTTTTTAGTTTTGACTCTAACTCTCTTCTGTTCAAAGTTGCTAAGTGCTTTGCTCCCTTCTGAGCTCAATACTTACAACACTTGTCTATCTCTTACTCACATTGACATTTTTTTAGAATACAAGTCATTTCATCCATGGATGAGTGATAGACAGAAAAGATTTAGCACAGGATGCTTTGGGCCATGTCATGCTGAAGGCATTCTAAGAGAGTGGAGTCCTTCCATTCTTCAAAATTAAGCAGACATTCCACATTCCTGCTCTGGTGGATCAATTCTTCCATTATGCAAGGGAGATGAAAGTGAAGGATGGTAAAGGAAGAACTATCAAGTTAATCATAACCAAGATACAAGGAGTGCCATTGGACATTGACTATGTAGACATTGCTACTGTCTTAGGTCTCCCCATCATCAAGATAGACCCAATGGAGATTGATCAAGAAGATTTGGACATTCTAGCTAAATCACTGATAGGGAGCAAGTTTGTGACAACAATACCTAGAAAGAATTTTGATGAGTTGATGTACCATATTGGTCATCTGGTAGGACACTGCTTCTTCTGCAAAATTGGCAACCAAGCCAATTTCAATAATGATCAATAGAAGATCTCTGCTGCCATCTTCCAAGACACTAGGCTGCACCGGTCCAAGATTATATATCAAAGACTCTTAGCTTGCATCTGTGAATGCCAGAAGAATGAAGTTGCTGGGCATAACAAGTACATAACCCACACCAGGTTGATCTCTCTCCTACTCACTCAGACCATGTAGATTAGAAAAATTGTTGATAAACATAGAGAGATGCATGAAGAAATCCCCAAGTCAAAAAATTTCACAAGGAAACTATGCAAATTTTCCGAAACAAATTTGATGATTAGCTTTATCATCAGTTTTGGGAGAAGGACCCCATTGAGGAGTATGTACCTCCTAAAAGCCAAATGAAAGTTGAGAAGACTATGGTTGAAGAAGAAGAAGAAAAAGTTGAAAAGGAAGACCCAAGGGAAGTGTCGTGGAGAGCCAAAGGAAAGGGCATTGCAGTTGAATAGCCAAAGAAGAAGACTAAGTTTGTTGATTCACCAAGCTTGACCGCACCTGCACGGTCGATCGCACCAGTCAAAACTGCAAAAATTTCCAAGCCTATTCCTCCATCTACCAAGTCATCCACTATTTATCCCAAACCTACCAAGCCCTCTACTCAATCCAAGATAAAATCCCCCATCCCTCCAAAGCAATCACTTCAAGCTGATGAGCAAGAAAGACTGATTTATGCACACTTGTTTGGTGCTCCAGCTCACGGAGAGAAGATGAAGCAAGCTGCTGACCAAAGCCCTTCAAAGAAAAAAAGCAAAGCTTGCGAGTGTGAGGAAAACTGTTGACGACCTTGGGTTAGGAGAAAGTGATGAATATTTGTCTGAAAACTTTGTTGATTCCATCCCTCCTTCACCTCCAACTGAGCCATTAAAATGAAAGTACAAATTTGTTGTCCCTAATGATGATTCAAGTGCTTGGCTGGATGAGCCTTTTGTTAATAAGCCTGGAGTAGAGGCTAGGACTGAAGAAGTTGAGAATGATGTGAATGTGAATGTGAATGATGAGTTTGAAGAAGTGAATGTTAGTGGCCAAGATGGCCTTGATAAAGATGCTAATGTGGATGCTGAAATTCCTCAAGTCTGGCTCCAACCGTGCGGTTGATCGCAGTGTGCCAAACTTAGATGCTCCTCACTCTAACTACTCCAAATCTCCAACTCCTCATCAAAGCCCAAACATTTACTCCAAGCCAAAACGAACCACCACTCTTGACCAGCTCCTCCAAACTATTGAGACCTTAACTTCCATCCATCTGGACATTCAAAGTCAGATTGCACAACTTGTTGCAAACCAATCTGCACTTGATGCCTCTCACCAAAGCCTCCAAGCCCAAATGAATTCTATTCCCTCCCAAATGATTGATACCATTAAGGGGGAGAGTGTTCAGATAACAAAAGTTGTTAAAGATATACTTTCTGGATAGACTTGCACAAGCTCTCAATTGGCTGCTACTACCTTTACACCCATTGCCCCTCCTCCTACAACTCTTAAAAACTCTATCTCCCAAGAGTTTCTTAAAGAGGCAATGAGGGTGATAACCCAATCCCTATAACACAACCTGTCTATTGAGATGAAGAAATTAGATGATGAGATGTCCAGAGCCATGGGTTTAGACAAAGCTGAGGTGGTAGAAAAGATCAAGAACACTGACGATGTTGTTGATATGTCAATCAAAGGAGCTTTGACTACCATTGGGGAAAGATTCAAAAGTGTCAAAGAAAAGATCAGCATTCATACTTTAATGATTGATTATCAGACCACAAGGGTTGAATAGCTCACCAATCTCTCAACTAGTGCTTCACAAAGGGGTAAATACATAAATATGCCCCATAAATCAGGCTTTGGATGCAGATATGCCCCTAACGCCGACAATTGACATCCTTGCCCCTAAACTCATGTAAAATGATAGTATATTTGTCCTTCGTTAAAATTTCGTCCAAAATTTAACAATTTTGGGATCTAATTGAATCAAAACGACGATGAAGTGGTAAAATGTGTACTAAGGGGTTGAACTTATTCAAAAAATAGGTCCTTCACTTATTGATATTTTCTAATGTTAGTCACTAACCTTTTTTCACCTTGGCAAAATATATTTTTATTATTAAAATTAATATTTTTAATTATTATTTAGCATAATCATGATAATATTTAATAAAAAAAATTCAGTAGGATTTTTTTAGAATAATTATTTTAATAAAAGAATTAACAAATAATTTTTTATTTAAAAAAAGTTTATCTCTAAATAATTATTTTATGAAAACATTTACTTCCTCTAACTAATTATACTTAATATAATTACTTTTAATAAATAATTTAGTTATCTTTTTTTTAAAATTATTTAGAAAATATAACAAAATTTACATATTACAATTAATATATTTATATTGATATAAGAATATAACATAATTTGCCAAATATAAAAAAGAAAAAAAATAAAATAAAATACCTACATGTTTAGATTTATCCTCCCTTTATTCATCATGAGAAGATCTCTAGCCGGTCCAGTCTTGAAGCTATCCCCATGCCTCCACCTATTGCCGATAAAATTCAGAAGAAGAGAAGAGCTGATAGAATGCAGGTATTTGTTGATGTTGCTGAGGTTATGGAGCATGGTGATCCTCCAACCGATACACCTCCTCACTTACCAAAACCAATGGCCCAGGTGAAACCAGCAGCCATTTCCAAAAATTCAAAATCCTTAAGCTTAAAAAGTGACCTGCACCTCCCAAAAATCAAAAGCTCAGGCCAGGCAAAGCAAAACATCAACTCATCTCTGACTTCCCCTCCAAATAAAAGCCAAAATATTCCTCTTTGACCTCCCAACGGCAAACCACCATCAGAATACATGGAGAGATTGTTAACCACGTCACTCGACCAGTTGAAAGCACTTTGTCAACTGGTAACCTTTTTATTAGATATCTCTCCCTCAACAATAGAATGACATAAGTTTTGGATCTGCAAATTTTCAGATGGTCTTCTGAGGTTACTTATATGGTAGGGTTAATGCCACAAGTGCCTAGGCTGTCAATTAGGAGAAATGGAAATGTCCAACCATGGAGCAACATTCGATATGCCTCTCTCCTTCTGGGTGCTTTAAGGATGATTCTCTTGATACAGTTAAGGCAAAATGCCTTACCGTTGGTCTCTACTGCTATTGAACTGTTGGAACTATCTTTTGCTGAGATGATGAGCCTAGAGCCAAATTATTTTGTGGCCCCTGCTGTTGCTCATTCTGATTCCTCTTCTGAATCAGTTGATGAGGTTATTGAGATTTCTCCAACCGGCCAAGTGACTAGAAGCAGTCAGGCTTTTACCGATGCTCAAACCGATTCTCCAGCTATCTCTCCAACCGATCAATCAACCGGTATTCCAGTTGTTCCTCTAACCGACCAGCCTCTAACCGATCAGCCTCCAGCCGACCAATCTCTAGCCATCCAGATATTCACTCCCTCAACCGATCATCCTCTTATCGATGCTGTCTTATCGGCTTCTGTTCAACCGACCCCTCAACCGGCCCCCTCAACCGATCATGATAATCCTCAGCGGCCAGTTGTTATGCTTGATCTTTGAATTGCATGAGGCCTTGCTCAAAGGGGTTGCTGATGTTAATGTTGAGTTAGTCAACTCTCTTGCTAAGTCCAATCAGGAGGAGGATGAGAGAAGACTAAACAGAATAGAAACTGGTTTTGCTATGGCCATGGGAAACTTTGTGCAGCTTCTGAATGCTAAGGATGCTACCATCAGAGATCTACTGTTGCAACTTGATGAGTCTCACTTCATCAATAAAGCCTTATGTGAGCAATAAATATCTGGTCAAGCCATTTTGAATGAATCAACCAAAGCCTTCAAGATAGCCGAGCGTGACCTTGCAACCGAGCTGATCAAGGTTAAGGCCCATAATGAAATATTGTTGAAGATGTTTGCTGATGGTCAGCTAGGCAAGTCCCAGAAGAAGAGGAAAAGAGAAGAGGAGAAAGAAAAGAAAGCCAAAAGGGATGCCAAGAGAGCTAGATCTTCAGACCCTGTTGCATCGGCTACACCAACTTCAGTTGCTCCACCGGTCAAAGACCCAACCGATCCTCCAACAATCCTGCTGCTAAAGACTAGGAATGTAACCGATGATATGAATGTCTTTCTTTCAACCGGTCTGCTGATTATTCAATGAGAATTTCTGAACTCTAAACTTGTCCATTTAAATGTTTTGCTTTCTTAAATTTCCTTATTTTTGAATGATTTCACTGCTACTAACCGTTTCACTTTGCAGGTTGTCTCATTCAAATTTCTTTCATTTTATTTTACTTTATTTTTCTTAAGCCTTTATCTCTTGTGAAATTGTCTATGGCTTAGAAAAGTGAGACGAAACTCACAAGTGTTGTCCTTAGTGTCGGCAACACTAACAATAACACACACCAATTCGAAAACAACAAATAAATAGAAATAAATCTAATTTGCAGCGGAAGTAAATAAAGATACACAAGAATTAAATTTTTATCAAGTTATATAAATATATAACTTGATGGGTGCCAGGAGGGTAAGACCTTTTAATATATATAATGAATTAAATACAAGGTCGAAAAGTTCCCTTAATGATTTTCAATCATTAAAACAGGGGAACAACTAAACTAGAACTCTCTCTGAAATCTAACACTCAAAATCTCACAAAAATACAAAGATATATGTGACAACTCTCGAGTGTTGGACAAAGTGTTGCCAACACTGACTGGCGACACTTGAAGAGCAGAATTCTTTCTTGTGCAGATTTGTGTCTTCTGAATTGGATGATATCAAATGTAGATCGACTGCACTTTATATAGGCCTCCAAAACTTGGAGCCTACTCAAAATGATCAGCTAACAGCCTTGAAGTTGTTTCCTCATTTTTAGCTCCTACTCGCCTCATTTGTAGAAGACTTGGTCTTCATGGCTTCTCTTGCTTGTACATCTCTGCTGTAGATACCTTGTACTCTATCCTAATTTCCCCCTAAATAGCTAACCAATATCTCTTTTACTTGGTCACCAATTTTACATATAAATAACATGTTTATATGTAATTTTCTTCATCTCTTCGTAAATCACGCCTGGGCATTTTATGTTGACCTGTTCAAGCTCACAAATAGCAGACTAACAACTGATATTTATACATTAATTTACACATTATTATTTGTGAAAAATAAAGTAACTATTCTGATGTTGCCAAATCCAAATGGCAACACCGTGGCAACACCAGTGGCAACACTGGTTTGGCAACACAGGAAATGACACACATGGCAACACATGTTCTAACATTTACAATCTCCTCCTTAGTTACTGTTTTCTTCACAAAATCCAACGTGATGTTCTTTCAAAAAACAGTTAGTCATACTATATAAAAAATCAAAAAAATGCCATAACCTCACTAGTGGCAACATCAACCTTCAGGCATTGTTTAAATGTTTTCCAACTAAAATATCATAACCACAAAAGTGGCAACATCAACCTGCAGGCATTTTTAGTCACATATCATATATATATATATATCTCCCCATCCTATTTAAACTCCCCCTTAATTACGAAATTAACAACTAAACAAAATAATTATTAATAACTTCAAACAACCACCCAACTGTTTAGCAAAACCAACCAACTAAGTTTGAAGAAAATTCCAGCCGAAACAAAGAAAAAAAAACAGAATTAAAATTGTTTAAAAATCACAAATCGAATTAAACAAATAAAATTGTTTTTGAACCAACCACCAAATCAAATATAACCATTCAACCTTCTGCATTACCAGCTTCTCCATCACCTCCCTCAGCTGCATTCGTGCCACTAGGTCCAGCTCCATCAGCTCCATCACCATCACGATCATGCCTTGGCCTTGATTGATCTCCCCTATTTTGGAAGAAATCAATTCCACCATATTCATCATGTCTGACCGCATGTCTAACCACCCCTGCATCACTGAGTCGATATGCTTCACCTGCCTATTGAAAAAATTTAGTACCATAGCAACATCTAACATAGCAGGAGCAGTGTTGCCTGGAGTGTTGCCAATCTCACGGGCAACACTTGGGGCGACACTGGTAGAAGGGGCAGCAGTTGGAGGAGCTGTTGTAACTAAAACCCAGGGCAAATCTCAGTGCCTATCACCTTCAGTGAAATGTCTACTAATCTTATAGAACACAGGCTTTTCAGAGATGTTGTCCGCATTCCATAGCTTGAGATTTTGGAACAAGAGGACATTATAAATGAGGGAAGGGAAAATAAAAGATGAGGTTTTCTTCTTTCTTGCCCATGCAGCTAGGTGAGCAAAAACCAATCTTTCAAAATTAACTCTCTGTTTGTTACCCAATTTGTATAATAACATTGCTTGCTCAAAAGTAAACATGTTCTCATTTGCAGTTGGTAACCAATTTGTGATGCAAATTTTATGAAGAACACTAAACAGAGATGAAAGATGGGTTGCTTTGAAATGATCACTCCACACAGAAATTCTCCCTCCGGTCAGAAATCTAGCTAGGGTATTAGGTTCGACATCCAAACACTCATCTTCGATACTAGAAAGGCCAAAAGATTTGTTGATGACAGAGGGATTAAAATCATAAATCTTACCCCTCACAAAAATCTTTCCATAATGAGGAGTACTCCTGTCATCTATATCCTCCCTAAGATGAGCAAAAAAAGTTCCTAACTATGCTTTTGACATAACTTAAAACCTTAGTAACAGTAGGCAAAAAGTTTCTATCCTCCAGAAATTGGTACACCCCTAGACTACTGAATTGAATCACATTGATGTTCCTTTCATTCAAAATCCTCTTATTCGAGTCTTGAACCCACTTATCTAAGTTGAATTCACAATAAAACTCATCAGATAGGAATGGACATTCATAATATCCAAATGATTCATAATCTGACTTAGACTCTTGAGAATGAGTAGGGGTTGTTACCTCAGGCCAGGAGATGGGAGAATAAGATGGAGAGCTTGACTGGGGTTTGGACTTGGTTGCTGGTGTTGTCTCAGGTGTTGCCATTGAATTGGCAACACTTGGGGCAACACTCTTTTGAACTTTCTGTCTCTTTGCTACCCGGAACTGAGCTTGTGCTAGAGTTTCTTCATCCTCAAGCCATGCTTCCTCATCCTCATCTGAAGTAGACGAAGGCTCCTTGGTTTCTTTGAAAATTGGGTCCGAATTTTCCTCGGACGAAATATTGAAAGAGGAGCTTGAGCTATCTTCCACATTAACTGGATCATCAGCTGTGTTTGATGGAATTTTAGACCTAAACAATGTCTTAATCCTTTCGGATTGTCGACGAACTCCACCCCTAAATGACGACGAAGCATTAATAACTTTTCTTTTCTTGGTTTTCTTTTGGGGTGCAAAGGTGAGCTCTAAGGAAGGGGTAGCTTCATGAAGGCTTAAGGGAGTTGGAATTGGAAGAGGGTTGTGGAAAATGATGTCCAAACTAGGAGAGGTGGATGGTGTTGCTGAGAATGTCGCCGGAGATGTCTCCATTGGAATGGCGACATTTGAAGCGACACTCGAGGGAGCTAGAGGCAAAATTTCCATGGGGGACGAGATTTGGGGTGATTTGTTTGGGCTCGCCATGGAATTTTGTTGGAAGAAGACGAAGAGGAACAGGGGAAAGGGATTTACGTTTAGAGAGAGAGAGACGAGGTGAGAGAGACGGTGAGGGAGAGGGTTTTAGAGAGGGGAGTAATTAAATGGATTAGGGATTTAAGTTTGATTTGACATATTCAAATCCACTTAAACCCTTATCTAAACAACCCACACACTGTTATCCAGCCACTTGTTTTAAAAATGTAATTTTTTTTTAATTTTTTAAAATTTTTTTTTTAATTTTTTAATATATAATAACTAAAAATAATTTTAGAAATATCCATAAAATTTTGTTTTTCAAAATTCAAAAGAAAATGAATTTTAAAAAATAGATATTTCGAAATTACATTTAGTTAGACAAAAATTAAATATTTTTGCTAAAAATCTTTTAAATTTCACAAACTCTAAATATAAGAAAATAGACTTTTGGAAATTCAAAATTTAATTAACAAAAATAAAAATAAGAAATAAAAAAATAATGTAGCATCTACTAATGTGTTGCTAGCAATGTTGCATAATACACAAGGCAACATTTTTAAAAAAATTCCCTTGATATTTTTTCAGCATATATATAACTTGTCATTTTCTTTGGCAATTTTAAGCAAACTTTACACTTCTTTTATTTACAAGGAAGCATCGTAGTAGCGAGCTCCGTGCCCCGAGTTTTTTTATTAAAGTTTAAAGCTATATGTAGTAAGTTTTATACCTTTCAAGTAGGGTACACTGTAGTAGCGAGCTCCATGTCCCTAGTACTTAGTATAAAACAACTACATTATACTCCCGTTTTGGCAAGGAAGCATCATCGCAGCGAACGTCGTGCCCCGAGTTACTTTGGGAGTATTTTAACAAGCTTTACCTTTTTTAAATATCAACCTCCAAGCATTCAAGTTCAAGGCATTCAAGTCCCTCATAAACACTAGACCATATCTCTGTTAGGACAAACACTGAGCACCATCAATCAATAGCTGTTGTGTTCCTAAACAAGACTATGATTGGAACACATTGATTGAATCACACACACACCCTAGAGAAATCAGTTCAACTTGTGAGCACATCTCTAGAAAACACTTGGTCATTCTTGTTGCACGATCCATTAGTGGCCACTTTACTTTTAGCAGCCTTCAATCATTTGGCTTGCAATTTGTAATAGTTAGGTATCATTATTAGTGCACTTTCACAAATCCAAGTTTTGACCAAATTTGGTAGAGGACGTAGCAGTTATTTAACACTGGGAACCTCTTCAAACAACTGTGTCATTTCCTTTTATGTTTGGTTATTATTTGTGTTGTTGTAACCGGTTGACAATCTCTCAACTGGTCACAACCTGTTGATTCTAGCTACTGCTTACCTGTTTGTCTTTACTTGAAAATACAACTGTTGCATGAGATTTTAACTTACTCTTTGAAAATCCCTTGCCTAACCGATTTGTGTGAGTACCATAACCGATATCATTTCTGCTGTGCAAACTAGTCCCATCGGTTAGCCCTTGAGAATAGATACTCAACATTTTTAAAAGGTTTTTAAGAGTTTTAAGAAAAAGTTTTAACAGGCTATTCACCCCCCCTCTAGCCTGATTCCTACCAATTGGACCTAACAAAGAGATAAACATCAGTTTTTTTAAAAAAAAAATCATATTTGCTAAAATTATTAAAAATAATTATTCTAAAATATTTTGCTGAAAAAAATTATTAAATATTATCATGATTATGCTAAATAATAATTAAAAATATTAGTTTTAATAATAAAAATTTTTTTTTGCCAAGTTGAAAAAAGACTAGCGATTAACATGAGAAAAAATCAATAAGTGAGGGACCTATTTTTGAACAAGTTCAACCCCTTAATTCACAGTTTACCCCTTCAACGTCATTTTGATTCAGTTAGTTCCAAAAATCGTTAAATTTTAGACGAAATTTTAATGAAGGGCAAATATACTCTCATTTTACATGAGTTTAGGGGCTAAGATGTCAATTATCGACGTTAGGGGCATATCTACATCCAAAGCCTAATTTCAGGGGCATATTTATGTATTTACCCCTTTCCAAATCATGGAAAATTGGCTGACCGCACTTGAAGCTGCTACAAATGGTGAAGCTACAGAGCTTAGAAGAGTATTGCAAGTAGTTGGTACTGAGGCTTCTAATTTTCATATGCCAAAAGATCTTCCTCCAGCCCCTACTCCTCGAGTTGACCCTGCTGTCAACAACTACATCAACATAAGGGATCATGACAGCTTGAACCTACCTCCTCCTCCTCCTCGTCGTTGAAGATTGATGATTGAAGAATGAAGACTGAAGCCTAAAGACTTTGGAAGCCGTTTGTTTTTTATGCTTCCTTATTATGTTGAAACTTTTTGTAAGCCACAATTTCTAATCTTTAAGTATGAATTAATTGCATGCATCATTATGGTTTTTGAAAACTTTATTTATTCAAATTACTTGTTTGTAGGATAATGATTGCATTATTTCTTAACTCATGCATATAGCTTAAAATGTATATCTTATACTTGATGTTTATACATTTAGTTTACAAGCATTCATATATTTCATGTTAACATTTTTTAATACACTATATGTTTGTTTCTTACTCTTTATACGAAGTTAGAAACCTATAACTTAGGCTTAGTGTATGCATTAACTTGGTACACGAGTTACCATATTTAAACTTTTGTACATATTTTTACCAATTACAATGAATTAGCCTTTGTTATAGTAGATAATGGTCTCAATCAAATAGGGGGCAATTGTTGGGTATGCTTATTATAAACAATTACTATTACTTGATTTGATTGATGCCATCACCTATTTTATTTTACATTTACTTTAGGAACATATGTATGATGTTATGTACTTCAAATTTTTAGCTAAGTCTATTTTTATATTAGAGTTACTTAGGCTTTATAAGGATAGAATTTTAAAGTGTTTTGCACAAAAAGGACTGAAATGGCTGACCGCGCGATCGACCATACGGTTGACCGCACAGGTCATTGCAAAGCATCAGATGGAATGTGGTCGACCGCAAGACGGACTGTACTACACTACTGCCCTTAGCCAATTTGAAGAGCTTGAATTTTGAAAATCAAATCTTGGTATAATTTACTATGTCCACAACTCAGAGTTAACTTATACCGCTTCAGAGTTCACTATGAGAATTTCAAAAATGAGACAACTGTTTTCATTCGTACAAAGACGCACCACCTTTACACTAACCTCTGCAATATGAACACAAAAAGGAAATTTGCTCCAATTAGACATCAACAGCACATTGATACTTATCCAATAAGGATTTCCAATGGCTACTTGATCACCCAATGATATAAAGAGGCCTTGTGTTAAAGACATGAAGATTGTCAGAGATATTGTTGTTGAAATCCTCAATAAGTGTTCAAACCCATACTCAGATTTCCAGAATCTTTTGAATTTTCAAAAACTTCATCTTCAAGCCTTCAAGAAACATTCCTTACCCATAAATCTCTCAATCCTTGTAACCACAACAAGATTCATCAAGCTCTAATACTTCTATTATAAAGAAATTTTGAATCTTGAACACACACCCCCCTTGAAATCAATCTTGTTGATTGAATTAATTGGGATAAACTGGTTACTGTCTATTATTAGGTTAATAGAAAATATAGTTAGATTTGATATTAATTCTCAACTTTTTAATCCTTGTAACAGTAGCTCAAAGATCTAAATATACTATCTCCCTTAGAAAATTCAACACTAACCATCTTTGTAGAGGATTTAGACCATTTACGATTGAACCTATCCAATTACCTACTTCAACACTTTCTGCACTTTACATTGTTTGTTCTTTAGTTGCTTATTGTTCCTTGTGTTTGATCTTCAATGATATCCAACCTTATTGTGAATTGTGTTTATAGTAGAAATCTGTATTAGCATATTTTTCATCCTTACGGTTGACTACACTTTCCCATTTGCGGTTGACTACTCATTTTCATTACTACACTTTTTATAATTAGAAACTTTCGCTATACATTTTACTATATTAGTAGTTGGTTTTTACTTGAACACACTTTAAATATATTAAACAAATGTTGATTTTTGAAAAGGGTTACAAAAATTTTATAAAACTATTCACCCCCTTTTAATTGTTTTTAATACCTTGTTGCACACTAATACAACTATCAAATTACTTTGTTAGATAAGTATATTGTCAATTAAATTAAATTACTTTGTTAGATAAGTTTATTGTCAATTAAATTGAACTTCAGAAGCAACAAAGAATAAAATTCCCCACTAGCCAACTTGCTAAAGTTAGAGACCATATATTGTGGCAGTGATTGTGAGAGTTGCTCGATCCGCCGTCATTCATGAAAAGGATGGCAGCATTTCGACAGATAATTGTGCTTTGTATGCACTTGAGTACTTTAATTAAGATTTGTCATCTCTTTATTTGGGGGAAACAAAGATAAAATTAGTTTGTGACATATTAGGACCAGATGTTAAGTTATAATTTGGGACGAGGCCAGACAACTTACTCGCCTCTTTGGTCTCGAGGATCGTATGCTTTCTCTCATATGATGTGATCTAGATGGTCTTTTTATTAGAATTGGGTAATCATTCCAATAAAAGGCCTTAATAAGGATGATGATATCAAAACTTGTATGCTGAATCAATTATATTCTTCAAGTTGATGTGGGACAAATGGGGTTATAACATGTCACCTCACGTGTAGGCTGACATGACCATCGGATTTACACGTGAACCATTAAAACGCTGGCATACCATTAGCTCTAAAATTGTCAATGGCTTCACTGGAAAGAGATGTTACCGTAGATGTTACCCAACACCTTGGATAACACACTGACGGACATCACACACACCACAAAACTAAATAGTTTGAAAAAGATTTGTGCAGCGGAAATAAATAACACAAGATATAATTTTCTCAAGTTATATAAATATATAAATTGAGTGTGCCTAGATGGCGAAGACTTTATAATCAATATAGAACAATTACAAAGCCGAAAGTTTCCTATAGCTAAAACAATGATAATGCTCTATGGAACTAATGAGACAAAGCACGAATCCTATCCTTAGCCAACACTCTCTTAAAAACTCAGTGTTTAAGCTAGAATAACAAGGGAGGAAGGATTATAAGAACCAAAACTACATTGTCTCTCTTGTGCTAAGGTGTGTGTGTTTGATATTTGGTATTTGGCACATCTTCAAATGAATCAAACCTAGCCTATTTATAACCTTCAATTGCCTTGGAGGCTACTCCAAAATAACAACCCTTGATGTTAAAATCGTGTGAGAGGAGTGGAGAGATTTCTTGGCTTGATTTCCTCTTCATGCGCCAACTTCTCCTCCTTTATAGCAACCGAAACTTGATGCCCAAGTCCTTGCTTTATCTCCTTGTACTCTCTTGCTTTCTTGGCCTTGTACTTCTTTCAATAATCAGCAACAACCCCAAGACTTGGTCTTCCCACGTTTTTTCTTCTTCATCAACAAATGTGAGCCAAGTAAAAGTTACACATAAATCTCCTATTTATGTGGAACTTATCTTCAACCTTATTCCATGTCTTTAGCTATTAATCCAACCATGTATTAACCTGAAATATGGACCAACAAACACATATATCTTGCAAATAATATTAGACATTAGGATATAAAATAATATGGAAAGAATTATTAAATTACAAATCATTCCAGTTCGGGTAACACCCAACTGCCAGTGATAGCACCTGTGGTAACACCCACAGTCTGTACTAACAATCTCCCCCATAATTGATAATTTCTTTCCAAACTCCAAAGTGCTGATCCCTGCAAGAAAATGTTAGCCATAACAGAGTAACTTCATAGTTATCAACTCCCCCATAATCAAGGAATTAACAACCACAATGATTTTACAAAATACTAATTATGAAAACATATTTTCCAAAATAACTAGCAACCTAAAGTTCCAAAGATAAATCAAAGCTACTGAGCTACTCTCAGTTTAAACAACCCTACAAGTTCAACCAAAAGCAAATAAACAAACCACCAAAGTATTTAAAACATGTTTCGAATAAAAACATAAAAGAAAATTGTTTATCAACCACAAAGTACCACAACCATAAGAGTGGCAACATAAACCTTCAGGCAATGTTTTGCAATCACTCTTCTTGCTCATCATCAGCTCCTTCTTCTTCATCCTGTTCTTCCCCTTCTTAATCTCCAGCATTTGTGGCAGCACCTTCAGTAACATCTGCAGCAACACCACTAGCATCTTCACCACCACCACCACTTGAACCAACTCCATCAGCACTATCATCTCCCCTAGTTTGGGAAGAAACCTGTCGAATAAACTCATCAGTAATTTCCTTGAGCTTAGTCTATCCTTGCACAATCTCGATAATGGCAGCAGTTTGTTTGTGGAGAAACGCCAAAACTGTGGTCTTTGGTATTGTTGGTGAAGCATTCCCAAGAAATTGTACACATTTGCAAGAACATGAGCTGCATCTTTACCTGAAAAACTTGGAGATTTCGAAGTAACATTCGGGGTAACAGTATAAGTAACACCCTGAGCATGAACTGCATCACTTGACCCTATTTCCTTTTCCTTTGACCAAGGAAGATCACCTGTGAACCTCACACTCTTGGTGTTCTTCTTAGTCAGTTGAGTATCTATAGCATAGAGATCAATGTTTGGAGTGTACTCATCCGACTCTTCAATGGGCATTTTTTGAGATTTCAAAATTTGAAAAATCAAGGAAGGGTAAGGAAACATTGTAATATCTTTTCTTCTACCCCACGAAGCCAAATGTTTGAAAATCAGTCTACCCAAGTTCACCCTTTGATTTTTCCCCAACTTGTACAATATCTCGACTTGTTGCAAAGTCACATATTGTTCATTAGTTGTAGGAACCCAATTAACAATGCAAAGCTTGTGAAGCACGGCAAAGAGTGAAGTGAGACGGGAAGCAAAAAAATGAACTTTGGTTTTGGGATTGGGATTCTTGGGCCATTCATGCACGACATTATTCGAAATAAACTAGCAATTTCATCCTTATGCACGAGAGGACTATCATCATCCACATTGGAGAGTCCTAAAGTCTTGTTGATCAAAGAAGGGGTAATGGAAAAAAATCAATTCCTTAAAAACACCTTGCCATATTGATCGGACTTATCATTTTTTAGGTTTGCATGAAGATTGGCATAGAAATTTTTGACAATTGCCTCAACAAATTTCGAAGGATGAAAATTTGCTTTCAAAAAGTTTCTATCTTCCAAGAACTGATACACACCATGCTTTTTGAAATCAACCTCATCAATGTACTTTTCTTTGAGAATTTTCGTTTCATTGTGCCTTAACCAAAACTCCATGTTTTCTTTTCGATAAAATTCCAATGAGAAGTAAGGTTTTGGAAAAGCTACATTTACATCATCAAAATCTTTCTCAAGAAAATCAGAGGATTCAGAATAGGCAAACTCACTAATTGAAGACTTTGAAGCCTTAGAAACAGAAGGTGTTACCTTGGGTGTTGCATCCCTCTTGGTAACATCTTTAACAGCAGCCTTTTTCCCTTTGCCCTTTACGTTTCTTTTCACCACTTCATACAAAGGCTCTTCTTCCTCAAGCTCCCAATCTTCAAAAGTCTCAACAGATTGACTCCTCTCGGCGTCGACATGGAAATCTTCATCTGAGACATGAGCGGAGGAGAGACCAAGGGATGATTCTTCAGAGACTTCCACGGGTTCAGAGGAAGTATTTGAGGTCCCTTTGCTCCTCATGGCAGTGAGCCTACTCGAGCTCCTCTTTTTGGTGAGATGACCCGAGGGTTTTTGAGCAATGGCTTTTCTTTTGGGTTTCTTGGTTGACGGAATAGGGGGTAAAGGTGGTAGCATCACAATGGGCAAGGGTTGCGCCATTGTTGTCACCAAAGGAGGATTATCAACCGACATTGTCATCGCCGGAGACACATTGAGAGGGGTGGTCGAAGTGTCCATTTGGCTTGGACCACTTGAGCCAACGCCCGGAGAGACCTCCAATGGGGCGGAAGAGAGAGAGAGAGAGAGAGGAGAGAAAATAGGAATTTAGTTAGGAAATTTAATTTGACAAGACTTATCCCACTATCATAATTTATCTCCTATATTTACTCTAATTTAATTACTCAACCTCCCCCTATTTTCTAGCCACAAAAAATAATTACTTTAAATATTTACTCAACCTCCCCCTATTTTCTAGCCACAAAAATTAAATACAAACTCCTCACATCAAAATAAAGACATCCGACCATTATTTTGAAAAAATATATTATTTTTTTTCATTTTTTTTTCATTTTCAGAGTTTTTTTAATTTTTAAGGATACAAAAAAACGAAAATAATAAACAAAATAAATATACATAGTCCATATGGTTTTTGAAAATCAAATCCCTAGATTTTAGAACTTAGTTATTTGAGTTGTTTATCAAAGATAAAATTGGTTAGTTAAAAACTTTTTCAAACTTTGTAAACTCTTAATCAATAAAAAGACTTTCAAAGTTTAAGAATTTAAATAACATAATTGAAAATAACGAAAAAAAATATAATATAGCACATACAAATATGTTAATGGCAATGATGGTAACACCTAGGACAACACATATGATAAAAACCCCTTGATAAATATTTTCATTTTCAAGCATTTTAGGCATAACAAGCTTAGCCATTTTCAAGCACTTCAGGCATAACAAGCTTGTAAGAACATGAGGCATAGCTAGTTATAAAAATTCTTTTACACTTCTTTAAACAAGGAAGCATCGTAGTAACGAGCTCCGTGCCCTGAGTCTTATTTCAAGTGTAAAGTTTCATTGATTTATGCCGTTTAAGTAGGGTACACTGTAGTAGCGAGCTCCATATCCCTAATACTAAGCACAAATCACTTCATACATTCTCATTGGAAAGAGTACATCGTCGCCACGAATGCCGTGCTCCGAGCTCGAGAGAATGGTATGGTATAAGAATTGCCTCTTTGCCTTTTTATTTATCATATATCAACATTAGTGACTTTGTCACTTTAAGCACAAAAGGAGTTTTTAGAAAATATGTTATTCAGGGTGTTATCCTACCATAATAAAAAGGTCAGCATGTGCAGCCGTGAGAACTCTCATAGCTCAGAGAAGTATGGGAACCCTCACAGCACAGAGACTAAAACCAAACAAGCAAAAACATGTACTAGTATACATGTGTTACCCCAGGTGTTATCAGCACCCATGGTAACACCTTACAATAGAGGACATTTTTTAGAGAATACAAAGACCAAGAGATCTTTTTAGACTAGAGAATCTATCATGGTCTAAGGGTTTGGTGAAAATATCAGCAAGTTGATACATTGTATCAATATGCTCTATATTTATTATCTTTTTATCTACCATATCTCTTAAAAAATGATGACGGATGTCAATATGTTTGGTACGGGAGTGTTGTACGGGATTTTTGGAAATATTAATAGCACTCAAGTTATCACAGTATAAGGTCAAGATATTGTTATCAAGACCATAATCATCAAGCATGTGTTTTAACCAAATTAGATGTGAACAACAACTACCGGCTGCTACATATTCTGATTCAGCCGTGGATAATGAAACACAATTTTGTTTTCTACTATACCATGATACTAAATTATTTCCCAAGTAAAAACATCCCCCACTTGTACTTTTCCTATCATCCATATCCCCTGCCCAATCCGAGTCACTAAAGCCTACTAAATTAGTATTAGTATCTTTACTATACCATATCCCTAAATCACTAGTTCCAGATACATATTTAATGATCTTTTTAACTGAATTTAGGTGAGACACTTTAGGATTGGATTGATATCTAGCACATACACACACACTGTACATCAAATCAGGACGACTAGAGGTAAGGTAAAGGAGGCTACCTAGCATGGAACGATATAGGGTTGGATCAACATCTTCTCCCACTTGATCCTTTCCAACTTTGAGAGAAGTGCCCATAGGAATTTTTGAGCTCTTCGACCCTTCCAACCCAAACTTCTTCACCAGGTTCTTTGTATATTTGCTTTGGGAGATGAAAATCCCTTCACTTGATTGCTTAACCTGCAAGTCTAGAAAGAAGTTAAGTTCCCCCATCATGCTCATTTCAAATGTTGATGTCATAGCCTCTACAAAATCATTTAATTTTTTTTTTGATGTAGAGCCATATACTATGTCATCAAAATAGATTTGAACCACGACAAGTTCTTTTCCATGTTTCAGAATGAACAAAGTCCTATATGCTTCTCCTCTAGTAAAACCATACTCTAGTAAAAAACTAGTTAACCTACCATACCATGCACGTGGAGCTTGCTTTAACCCATAAAGAGATTTATCAAGTCTATACACATGGTCTGGTTGAAATGGATCTTCAAAGCCTTTTGGTTGTTCAAAAAAAACTTCCTCATCTAAGTATCCATTTAAAAATGCTGCTTTAACATCCATTTGAAACAATGTGATTTTAAGAAAACAAGCAATGGCCAACAAAAGTCTTATTGACTCAATTCTAGCCACGGGTGCAAAGGTTTCGTCATAGTCGACACCTTCCACTTGTGTATAGCCTTGAGCCACAAGACGAGCCTTGTTCCTAACAATGTTACCATATTCATCAGTCCTATTTTTAAAAATCCATTTTGTCCCAATAACATTAGTGTTTGTGGGACGGGGTACTAAAGACCAAACATTGTTACGAGAAAATTGATCAAGTTCGTCTTGCGTTGCTTGAATCCAGAAATTATCTTTCAAAGCTTCAATCACATTTTTAGGTTCTACGGATGAAGTAAAACAAGTGTATGTTACCTTTGAGTGTGGTGGACATGCACACATACCTCACCATGTCATGGTAACTAATGGGATCCTTACGTCTTGTGTAACACCTCCCCAATTACTTGAGTTGTAGGATGATTCCTACTGATTCTAGGTGGAGGATCTCTTCTCACATTCTCGTGAACCTCAGTTTCAACTCCTTCTTGATCTTCATTCGCTGGACTGGAATCAGGTGCTATATGAGGAATTATCTCATCAACGGTAACACCCTGCTCAGTTTCTGTGTTACTATCAGTGTTAGCACTCGTGATAACACCTGTAGTAACACCTTCTGGACTGACTTCTTCCAACAGCTCCAAGGGTGTCTCTTGAACACTTTCTCCTGCAATACTTGAGTGATCATCAAAAACAATGTTCATAGATTCTTGGATGGTTTTTAACCTTATATTAAATACCCTATATGCATGACTATTTGAGGCATACCCAAGAAAAATGGCCTTATCACTCTTAGAGTCCAATTTTTCTAAGTAGTCCCGATCATTGAGAATATGACACACACAACCAAAGACATGGAAATAATGAACTTTTGGTTTCCTACCATTCAAAATTTCGTATGGAGTTATGGTTGTGCCGGATCTTAGAAAAATTCTATTGGCCGTGTGACAAGCAGTATTTAGTGCCTCAGCCCAAAATCTTTTCGAAATTCTATTTGAAAATAAAATCACACGAGTCATTTCAAGTAAAGACCTATTTTTCCTCTCGTCTATCACATTTTGTTGAGGCATTTTTGGAGCTGAAAATTCATGGTGAATACCTTTTATTTCACAAAAACTTGAAAAAGAAACATTCTCAAATTCCCTCCCATGATCGGACCTAATTCGAAAAATTGAAGCATAAAACATGTTTTTGATCTTAGAGTGCAAGATTTTGAATTTTTCAAAAGTCTCAGATTTTTCCCTTAAAAATAAACCCAAGTAAATCTTGAAAAATCATCAACAATGACATAAGTATATTTCTTGCCTTCAAAACTTTCTATCTCAAGTGGACCCATGAAATCCATATGCAAGAGTTGAAAACAATGTATTGTGCCAGTGTGTTGCTCATGGTGTTGGGCAGCACTATGGGTAACACGAGTTTGTTTCCTTTTGAGACAATCCTCACAAACAATTTTTTGTTTAAGATCAAGACTAGGAATGCCTTGGACATCATCTAGTTTAACTATCTTTTCTATGTTACGAAAGTGAACATGTCCCAACTTTTGATGCCACAATGTAGTGTCATTAATTTTTGCCGAATGGCATACTTGCTTGTCTTTAACAAGATAACAATTATCATTAGATCTTGTACCTGTCATCACACAATTGTTAGTCTTATCATAAACTTCACAAGTATCTCTATTAAATTTCACCTCTAAGTTGTCATCATAGAGTTGACTAATGCTAATTAAATTAGCTACAAGACCATCAACTTGTAAGACATTCTTTAAGGCTGGAAATCCAGACACATTTAGTGTCCCTTTCCCAATGATATTACTCTTGCTCCCACCACCATACGTTACACTACCCCCATGAACCATTTTATAGTCTTTTAAAAACAATTTTGTTCCTGTCATATGACGTGAACATCCACTATCAAAGTACCAAAAACCTTCAATATTTGTTTTTAAAGCAGTGTAAACAACATCACATCTCAGATTAGCTTTAGGTTTACACACCTTTTTTGAATTTTTACCATTCTGACGGGGTGTGTTATCCTGTGTGCTGGGCAACACATTAGGTAACACCAAGGGACTGGATAGTTTTTTCGAAACAACATGGCATTTATTTTTAAAATGTCCAGGTGTGTGACAATATTGACACACTTTCCCTTTGTCACATGGTTCTTTTGAAGAAGAATCTTTGTCAAAAAAATGTTCCTTAACAAAACAATTCTCATTATCATTCCTAGACAAAGTAGAAATAATACTATTCAAAGATTCTTGGAAACCAATACCTGCTTTGAGAGGTGTACTCAAGTTCAAGATCTCATCCAATTTGGTAGATTTGGTGTTGAGTTTTTTCAAGGTGGTTTCGGCTAGAGTCAACTTGCCCTTGACTCTTTCAAGCTCAACTTCTCTCTTGGTTGATTGAATCTCCATATGAGTCTCATAGGCCTGGAGTCCTTCATTCTTCTTGGTTAAAGACTTAACCAAATTGTTCTCTTTCTTCCATTCAACGAGCAACTCCTCATAAAGGTCTTTTAACCCAGAAATGAGGTCATCTTTGCTCTGCTCATCCTCTTGTGTACTTCCTGTATCAGGGTTAGAAGAACCAACAAAACAAACAACATTATTATCACATAATTCATCATACCTGTCGGGTGTGATCACAGATATTATCTCAGACTGGATAGCACCTTGGGTAACACTGTCACCATCCGTGTCACTTACTATGACAAACATGGTTGTTTGATTAGATTCTTCCTCCTGAGATGGTCCTTCATCCTCATCATCACTGAGATAAATCCATAGGTTCTTTCCTCTCTTCCTTAGAGTATTTGCACACTCATTGGAATAGTGACCCCAACCCGAGCATGCATGACATTGAATGGATGCAATGTATTTCGAATCAGAGACCTTAAGCGATGCGAAGATGCTCTCCTTGGATTAGATTTTGGGTTAGATGGGAAGGTCCTTTTTGGCATCGAATCATAAACTTTGGTTTGCTTCTCCTTTGCTTTCACCTGCATTTTTTCATTGTTATACTTTCTAACCATAGAATTGTATTTTCTAGCAAGTAAAGCAACACTAGCATTTTCATCAATTTCTTCAAAAATCTTATCTTCATTTTCTTCCAAAGAACTCGAGGTTTGAGTTTTCAAAACAACATTTTTCCCTTTAGATGCTTCACTTTGATCTAGGATATTTAACTCAAAGTTTTTCAAAATACTCATTAAAAATTGATATCCATAGTTGAAAGATTGTGAGCCTCTTCAATAGATGAAACTTTCATATTAAAACGCTCAGGAAGGGTTCTATTTGCTTTTGAGACAAGTTGTTTGTTAGTAAATGGTTCACCCAACAATTGACACTCATTAGCAATATCAAATAATTTTTCAAAATAAGAAGGAATAGTTTCATTTTCACCCATCCTTAATTTTTCAAATCTGCTAGTGAGACCCCTAAGCTTAGTTTCACGCACACTGCCATCACCTTCACAAAAACATTGTAAAATGTCCCATGCTTCCTTTGCAATGGAACTATTTTGAATAAGTTTGAAAATATGCATATCAACCCACTCAAAAATGGCATTAAGTGCCTTTTCATTGAAATTAGCTTGGTTGATCTCTTCCAAGTTCCATTCTGATTCAGGTTTGACTTGAACGTCACCATCCTCATCAGCAGGTAACATTGGTAAGGAGTAACCATTTGTTATAGATTGCCATGCTCGAAGATCAATTGATTTGATATGCGAGCGTAGACGGATCTTCCAATAACAATAATTCGAGCCATCTAACACAGGAAGATGCTTATGATTAGGATTAGCTGGATCATAAGCCATGACACCTAAACCAAGCACTTAGTATCGTCAAGTGACCTGCTCTGATACCAATTGAAATTGTCAATGGCTTCACTGGAAAGAAATGTTACCGTAGATGTTACCCAACACCTTGATAACACACTGACGGACAACACACACACACCACAAAACTAAATAGTTTGAAAAAGATTTGTGCAGCGGAAATAAATAATACAAGATATAATTTTCTCAAGTTATATAAATATATAACTTGAGTGTGCCTAGATGACGAAGACTTTATAATCAATATAGAACAATTACAAAGCCGAAAGTTCCCTATAGCTAAAACAATGATAATGCTCTATGGAACTAATGAGACAAAGCACGAATCCTATCCTTAGCCAACACTCTCTTAAACACTCAGTGTTTAAGCTAGAATCACAAGGGAGGAAGGATTATAAGAACCAAAACTACTTTGTCTCTCTTGTGCTAAGGTGTGTGTGTTTGATATTTGCTATTTGGCACAAATTTAAATGAATCACACCTAGCCTATTTATAGCCTTCAATTGCCTTGGAGGCTACTCCAAAATAACAGCCCTTGATGTTAAAATCGTGTGAGAGGAGTGGAGAGATTTCTTGGCTTGATTTCCTCTTCATGCGCCAACTTCTCCTCCTTTGTAGCAACCGAAACTTGATGCCCAAGTCCTTGCTTTATCTCCTTGTACTCTCTTGCTTTCTTGGCCTTGTACTTCTTTCAATAATCAGCAACAACCTCAAGACTTGGTCTTCCCACGATTTTGCTTCTTGATCAACAAATGTGAGCCAAGTAAAAGTTACACATAAATCTCCTATTTATGTGGAACTTATCTTCAACCTTATTCCATGTCTTTAGCTATTAATCCAACCATGTATTAATCTGAAATATGGACCAACAAACACATATATCTTGCAAATAATATTAGACATTAGGATATAAAATAATATGAAAAGAATTATTAAATTACAAATCATTCCAGTTCGGGTAACACCCAACTACCAGTGATAGCACCTGTGGTAACACCCAAAGTCTGTACTAACAAGCTCAAACCAACAAGGATAACAACCATCATCAACTTAGTCCAGCTTTAATACCATAATAAAGTATAAGTTTTCACCTTAAAACCAATTAATGTCAAGGAGAGTGACCCATGATCTTTATAAGTCATATGTAAGGTTTGTCAATTTTCGATTTGGGATAGTATCTCTAACACATCCGTCACGTGTAGCCAGGCTTTGCCAAATGCATATAACGTGTACTTATTAATCGGGTGACGTGTAGCAACATCTGGGCCATTGGGACTGTACGTTTAACGGACATGCTCTGATACCATATAAGAATTGGGTCATCATCACATTAAAAGACATTGTTGAAGGGTGAGAATATCCAACCTTATATTTTAAATCAATTATATTTTACAAATTGACTTGTGACAAATGGGGTTATAACACTTTTTACTTTCCCTATCTGATCATATGCCGTTGTTTTCAAAAACGGGGGCAAAGAAAATGGTCGATAAAAGAGGTATTTCTTAGTCTAGGTGAGTGTTTTCCATCAATTTCGAGACAGATTTACATGATAATGAATTATTGTATTGTCCATTAGGTTCTTACATGGCAAAATGACAGGAAGATGGATTTCTATAGACATTCTAAGAAACATTAAGTTAAAATAAAATTGTATTTGAAAATCACATGAATTTTTTTTTCTTTTTAAAAATATTATTTGATACATGGAGTGGCAAATATTTCAAGGTTCAATAAGCTGCGAATTTTTGAATCGGATTTTTCAAAAAAATAAAAAAATATATTCTGTTTTAAATCAAAGTAAAAGGGATAGCCTTGTAACTTAACTAAAACTTGGGACTTAGAAATAAAGAGAGGGAGCAAGAGGGTTGTACTGAAAAGAAGAAAAACCAAAAAGTAATAAAGGACTAATAAAGCAATAACAGATTAATAGAAAATATCTCGGTTCATATTTCTCATTCAGTAAACTGCCTTTTATAGGCAAGTTTCCGCAAGCATCATTTCACAAATAATGTTTACTATTTGTGATTACTATTGGTGTATAGTGGTGGATAGTACATTATACTACAATTTGATACATTATATTGTTACAGTTTTGATGTAGGAAATCTGACTTTTATAAAAATTACCTATCAAGTGCACTATTTTATCAATTTACTAATATGCTTACTTGTAAGGTTCGAATCCACATGGACGAAAGTGGAACAAGTGTAATTTATTAGCTTAACAAAGTAACAAAAAAAGGGATTTGATTGTTTAAATTATTAATTTAACAAAGCAAAATAAAACATTTAAGATAAAAATAGAGCAAGTGATTCATGGATTGGAAATTATAACAATTATCACTTCATGCTTTTTATTTCATATAAAAAGGATTCAATCTCACTTTTGGGTTCATTCACAAAATTATAGAGTTAATATTTTAATATGTTTCGTGAAGTTGATAAAAACATTAAAACCTTAATATCTCTATATTTTTTTTATATATTACGTGAAGTCAATACAAACATTTAAAAGATTTAATTTAAAACACAATAACATAAAAACCTAGATTCATTGATTTCCATGAAATACTAAATTAAATCTATCATTCTCAACAATGGTCAATGTATAAATCATCCATGTGAGTGAAAATATTTATACACAAATAAATCCAATGGCCAAAAGTGATTTAATCATACAATTGAACCCAAAGAATGATATTGAAAAATGTTGAGAGAACAAGAATGAGAAAAAGGTAGAAAGAATTAAAATCCTGTAATAAATATCCAATTATTACTTACCTCAATTCACGAATCAAATAACTTAGCATTGAAAGACCATTAAAATTAATAAACCTTATTGTTGAATTTTCAAAAGAAATAAAACCTAATCTAATTTGTACAAAAGAAAAAGAGATATAGAGGATGATAAAAGATAAGAGAAGATACAAAAACTAGTATAGGGGTCCTTTATATAGTAGGAGGGAGGAGAGATTCCTGATTTACAGTCAAAATAGGTCAATTTCCTAGTCAAATTAGGATTCTGTCGAAATCCGTCACAAATTTTGTAGCAAAATCTGTTGAAAACTCCTTTTAATTCTGTGACATACCAAATCCGTCACTAATTTCCATTGCTGATACTTAGCCGGCCATAGGCGCGGTCTTTCCAGCCTTGGCCGCGCGGTCGCCCTGACTTGATGCCAAAATGGGGCGGCCGCCCTGATTTTGGTGCGGTCGTTCGGCCTTTGGCCCAATTTTCTCGGCCACTCCTCGGCCACGGCCTACAAAATGCGGCCATCATTGGTGTTTGGTCGGCCACTCTTGAACTTCAGCGTAGCAACTGCCGGCCATCCTTTCTTGCTTATGCGGCCAAGTCCAAATTCCAGTTGAAGTCCCTCCTTTTCTAATGTATTGCAATTTAGCTCCTGAACTTTACAATACCAGTTTACTCCCTAATTTTTCATAATTGCAATTTAGTCCCTAAACTTTCAAAACAAGCTTATATCCTCTATTTTCTGTCTAATTGCACTTCAACCCCTGTACTTTCATAAAACTAACAAAACACATTAAATTATCAAGGTTTTGAGCATCAAATAAGCTTGGAAACATATCTTTTGGATGGGTAAAACCACATCTATCAAATACACTCAAACTTATCTTTTGCTCGTACTCGAGTAAAACAAAACTAAGAAAAAATAAAACTAACTAACTAATTAAAGCAAAAAAATATTTTAGGGATTATTCAATTCACATAATAGGTTGTTGGCACAACAAGTCTCAAATTTTACAACACATAATCTACAAGTATTATCATGAACATGGGGTTATATTTACATTGATGTATCTAAAATACAATTCTCAACCACATAATGAAATATAAATGAAATATGAGAGATCAATGTTACCAAAATAAGATATTTTATATGGTCACTTGTGTCATGGTATAAATCAATGATACAAAGAAAAATTTCCCAAGGACACTCATGTGCATGTTTAAACAAAACTGTCCCGGCTACTATTTAGGGATCAAATATGGCTTTATGACTTGTAATGTATCTCAAAAATCGCGGGCTAGGTTCACGGTTACAAAAGAAGGTAAGACATATGAAGTCAAGTAATGAAACTAGAGAGTCTTCAACAAATATCCTCACTTTGAATTTATCACTACGCTGCATGCCAACCCATTGATTCATCCCCCAAACTTATAATTTTGCATACTTTCACAATTGGGGTTGATCACGTTTCTTTCTTTTTAGTCGCTTTCCACTTCAACATTAGAGAGGGGCAAGGCTTTTCAGATTTTTCTTCACTTTTTTTTTTCTTTGCACATATATATCACGAATAATATGTTTTCAATACTTTTCTCAAACCCTTCTTTTCATTAAATAACACAACCCTTTTTCTTTATTTTCATGACCACTTTCCACCCTTGATTTTCCAAACATCAACCACAATTCCCATTCATTCCCTAGTTTCACTTTTTTGAAAATGTGAGAAAATGGTTTATAAGTTAAAAGGGTAGGATAATGTGGGTATAAAAGAAGGCGAATGGTGGTCTAAGATAACCTCCCACAGTCATGCAAACATGTTTTAGGAACCCAGAGAATTCCAAAGTGATCATATAAAGGTCTCCTAAATTGGTAACAATAATCAAGAAAATAAATATGAATTGAAATGTTGAGCAATCATACTTTACATGTTTCAATGCAATTATATCCTCGTATTGATAATAATGCTCAAGATTTTTAAAATAAAAGCACCCTCAAATCATCATCGACTCTTGCCAAAATCCCAAAATATGAAAATAACAAAAATTTTAAATTTTCCTATTTTTTTGGAGGGTAACACTATATACACTCCCCTATTAACCCACAAACTCGGAGAGATATCTACTCCCAAACTCAAAACATGCTATGTACTTATAGCAAAGAGAATTAAAACATGACTTGGGTTCAAAGGACGATAAGACACAACAAAAAAAACAAAAACAAAAAAACAAAAAAACATACCTAGGTTGGTTGCCTCCCAATAAGCGCATTTGGTTAAGGTCTTTAGCCCGACCGTTGTCCACATTTGGACTTCACTTTTAGTCCTTTGGCCCACTTTGCAGTTTCGCGGGTCCTTATTTTCAGATCAATCCTCATGTAAATTCCTTGAGATATACGATCATTCAAGGAATTTTTTTACGTTTGCTCTTTTTGGGCTTTTCTGCTTGTGGCCTCTTACCACATTCTTCATTATTACAAGAAAGAGGGGGCATAATAAAAATTTCAAATTTCTCAACAGAATTGCTAATGGGTTGAAGGTCTGCATCCTCATTATTGTTCCCAAAGGAGCCAACAAGGGTGAAAGATGTCTAGATAGGGGTGAATAAATGTTACAAATTTTTTGACCTTTTTTTTTAAATAAACCTCTTGCTTACAAAACCACTCTTACAATTTATCAAAACCGCAAGTGAGGTTTATAAAATGAACAACGGTATCTCTTAGTAACAGAGTGAGGTTTGATAGTGAGTTTTAGAAAATAGCAAAGTGATGTTTGACAATGATTAACTTTAAACACAATTCTCAAATATGGTAAACCTATTAAGATCAAATAAGATCAAACAGATAAGACAAATTAGTTTGAACTATGAAAAATAAAGGAAATGCAGTAATTAAAGAACACAATATTTGGGGTGGTTCAATCGTAAATAATCTATGTCCACTAACAAGATGGTTAGTATTGGATTTTCTAACTAATGGATTTTGTATTAGATGATGAGAGAGATTACAAGGTTATATGAATCAAACTTAAATCTAAAATCTAAACAATGAAGCAAATCTTATACTATAACCAAATGATTTAATATATGTGATTAATCAAATGAGTTGTGTGTGTGATTATCAAGATTCAAGGCTCTTTATATCTGTATAATTTAGAGCTCAATAAATCTGAAGTGTTACAAAGGATTGAATTTCTGGGCTTGGAAATATGTTGTTGAAGCTATAAAGATTTGAAGATGAAGATTTACAGAATTCTAGAAATCTGGAAATTTCTTCAAATCTTCAAATGACTCTCTCAAATGAATATTCTTAAGCAATCTTCAAATGATAAAGATTGGGGGTATTTATACTCATGCACCAAAAAGTATACGTTTGGAACAGATGTAGCAAGTACAGTGCTGGCGCGTTCTGATTACACCATGTGTCCACTTTTGTCCTTTTGATCAAAAGTTGTTGATAAGGTTGTACAGACCTCACACTACATTCTGGAATGAATGATACCTGTCACCTTTTCAAATTCTTTTAAACTCTGAGTGACCGTTAGACACGTTGATTGAACTTGTAGTTAACTCAACATTGCTGACGTGGATCAATCAATCAAAGGTGGTCCAAATCTTCAAGTCTTCAATCATTGGATGAGGTTGGTGAGATGTGGTCTTATGACGTGCGTTCTCACATATAAGGTTTGCCTTGCGGTTTGCTGAGTGCAATTTCATGATGAGGTTTACACAAGCGGTTTGTTAAGTGCGGTTTCATTCATGAGGATTGCACTAGCACTGTGGTTTTGCATGACTTCAAAACCTCTTGACTTTAAACCTCATTTCCAATGCAATTGTGCCAGTTTTCAAGCCTAAATAATCCAATTCTATAAATTGGACTTGTATTAAAAAAATTGAAGTCTAAGTTTTATTATATATGGGCCTAAAGACTAAAAAATATAGATGAGGTTATGGTATCAATCAAATTAAAGCTAAAGTAAGGAGGGTTAAAGTATGCATACCCAACTATCTCCCCCTATTTGAATGATGCTATTACATACTATAGCAAAGGCAAAATATTGTAATTGGTAAAAATTTGTCCATAATAATTAACATGGTAAATCATGTCCCAAGTCAATGCACACACTAACCTAAGTTATAGATTTCTATACTAGAGAAAGATATAACTTACAAAGTGAAAGTATAGAAATACATTCAGTGTATACATTAAATATATGAGTTTAAGTTTAGTTATGAGATTTAAACTGAATATTTAAACATCAAGCACAAAATATGAGTAGTTTAAGTATATGTGCATGAGGTTTGAAAAACAATGCATTCATTGTTCTACAAATAAGCGGTTTGAATGAACAAAGTTTTGGAATCAACAATGACGCATTCTTTCATTACTACCTTCAAAGAGGTTTAGAAATTATAATTACAAGTAGAAATGGGAAATTAAAAAATAGTAAAACAAAACAAAAATAAGTAAACAAAATTACAAAGAGTGTGGTTTTAATGGGGCGGTTGGAATGGAATGACCTGCTGAGCATCTAAGTCCACAAAACTTTGAGCAGCAGGTCCATTTACAACTTCATCTTCAACTGAGGCTCCTAAAAAGTTGAAAGCAGAATTCTCATCCCTCAAGGTTATTCTAATCTCTTCTTGAGTCCTTCCTTGTGCAGCTTCCACTCCCCTCAAGGCATTCACAACACTAATCACCCTTGCATTGTTTGCTCCAACCGCTCTAGTGTTAGCTTCTGTATTTTCCTTAAGCTCATTCACCTTGGAGGTATTTTCAGCAAGATTTTCATTAAGTCCTTCCAGAATCCCATTTAGTTGAAGTTAAGATTTTCATTAAGTCCTTCCAGAATCCCATTTAGTTGAAGTTGAATGGAAGCATTCAATGTATTATACAAAGTATGAATGGAATCCTGGATTGTGGTTGAAAATGGGTTTGGGATGACTGCAACCTTGACTCCAACTCAGCAAAACTCCCCCTGAAATTGTTATCCATCTCCTGAAATTTGAAGCTCAACTTGTCTCTAATCCCTTCATTAAGAGCTTCCAGCTTCTCCCTAACCTCATCAGTTATACAGGGCAACCTTTCGGTTATACCATCTACAACTAAATCAATCTTCACCTTTAGCTCTTCCCTTAGCAATTCAGCATCATTCTGAAGATTTGCTTGCATAGAGTCTAGTACAAACCTTATGCCAGGTTCTTCTTGATGCGGCCTTGAGCTTCTTAGTTATTCAAAGATTTCAATTTTAAATCTTCCAAGGACTGACTCCAGAGAGTTGCAGAATAAATCTGAGAGTTGATGTAGGCAATCCTTGAGTTGCTCTTTGTAGACCGCATCTCTTAGTGCTTGTAAAACTATAGCAGCCAAATCATTTCTGAATTCTGAGAAACAGGCTTCAGCTGAGTCTTTGACAGTTTTTGCTATATCTCTCTCCCCCCTAAATGTCATCATCAAATGAGCTCTTAAGCTTACCCAACTCAAGGGTTTGAGAGTGTGCCTACTCCTGGAGACTGAGGTTTGATGCAACCAATTTTATCATATGGCCTTGGTTGGTGTGGAGTTGGCTCTATATGATATGGAGAGTATTAATAAGTTAGGAATAATCTAAAGGAGGGGTTGAGGAGGAAGGAATATTTGAGAAAAATGGAGGAGGTTGAGTATGGGAGGTTTGGGGTGCGGTTGAGATAAGGGGTGAGGTTTAGGTTATGGGTGCGGTTTGGGTTGGGGTGTGGTTTAATTGAAGTGGGAGGTGGGGTTTTGGAAGATATGGGAAATTGGGATTGAGTGGGGTTGAGGTTGAGTAGGAGGGGTTGGAATTATTTGAGTTGCAGTTTGGATGGGGGGAGGGACTGTAGAAGTTGGGGGGACTGCGGTTTGAGGTAGGGGTGATGAGTGAACCGTATTTGATTGGGGTTGAGTTTTGGAAGGTGAGGTTGATGGGGTGGAAGTATGTGGAAGTGGGGAAGGTTGAGGTTAGGTTTGAGGTTAAGGTGAAGGTGGAGGTGTTTGAGGTGAGGTTTCCCTAAGGTTAGAAGGAGGAGGGGATAGATGAATTTGAGAATTTGGAGGAGGTTCAGCAAAGAACGTTGAATCCTCAGTCCACTCCTCCATCATGGCTCTAGTTGGGTTGATAGGGTGAGGTCTATGGGAATGATGAGGTTTATTATCATCACTTGGGCCTCTCCTAGTAGAAGTAGAGATAGCATGCCCAACTGATGGTAAGGGGGACCAATCTTGGAAGGCAAGATGGAGAGGGGTTTGGTAATCTTGGAATGGAAGGTTAGGGTTATTGAGGTCTGTATCAGATAAGGAGGAGGATTCCTTGTTGAAGTATGAATCTGTCTCTCCAGCCATGGGGTTTATGAGGTGGCCAAACTCATCAAACTTTCCAAAATTTTTGGCCAGCCTCTTGGAAATATAGTTAAACTTCTGCACTCCCCTTCTCACATCCTCTATAGTCTTTTTTTTTGGCTTCCCTTTGGTGGATGACTTTCTGCAAGCCATTTTGAAACTTTTCTTGAGAGTCTCCCCCTAAACCTCAGCATCTACTTGTGGTTCATCAGATGATTGAGGTTTGGGAGATGACTGCGGTTGGGGGGGGGGGAAGACTGCGGCTTGGAGGATGCAGTTTCATTGCCATTTGTAGCTTTAGCTGCCAACCTTTCTTCCTTCCTTTTCTCAATCCTTTCTAGATATTCTCTGTGAAACCGCAGCAAAGCTTCATCAGAGGTAATATTCTTGATTGCTATCTTAGCAGCAGCAGCTAGATTTGGAACTTCAACCTCTTCACCTTCATCTTCATTTTCAACCTCTTCAGCTATTCTTTCAACCTCTTCTTCAACATATTCATCTATCATTGGTTCATCTTCAAGGACCAATTTCTTTTTCAGCTTCTTGGCCCTACTTGGCCCACCAATAGAAACTCCATGAGGTTTAGTAGTTGGTACGGTTTTGGTCTTCTTTATGGGCGGCTCAGCCTTGCCTTTCCCTTTCCTTGTCTTCTTCACCACATTGCCTATTGCAGCATCTGTGGTTTTTGGATTCATTGCTACATAGGCCTCCTTGGTTGGGAGGGTATCTCTATCCCAAATTTCCTTGTAAGTTTCAATCTCCATTCTAGTACCTGAATGCATGACACACACTCAGGCCAAGGGATTCTTCTCCAAAAGACCAATCAACCATTAACTCTGGATTCGGCTTCCTGTGCTCCTCCATATGCTCATAGTTTCCAAAGATTGCAGTCAGGAGCCTGCATAAGGGCCTCCATCTTTGGTCAACACCTCTTGTTTTGGATTTGCTATATGAGCAGATAATTTCCTCATGAGTATCTTGGGCCAATGAAGAGGAATCTCTGAGAAGATGACTGAGCAGTATATCCATTGCTGGATTGTGAAGTTGTTGTGGTTACCATTCTTCCCACAAATGGATTTTCCAGTCAAAAAGCACAGATGGGACATCAACTCCCCAAAATTCTTTCTTGGAACCGCTTTGTACTTCCCAATTATAGTGGGCAAGCCTACGGTTGTAGAAGCGGTTGCATCTTGGACTTCCTGAGATACCCTTTCTTCAGCCTTGGGCACACGAAATTCATACGTGTCCTTGATGTCCATGTAGTCTATGGTCACATCCATTCCTTGCACATTTGCAGTCATGCATGGAATTGTCGTGCCATTTGCCAAGTCTCTCAATCCAGAAGAAGCATTGGCATAAAACTGATCTACATATTAGGGGATGGTGTAATGCTGCTTCTTGTGAAAAGGGGAAGGACTCCTGAGGCCTTCATCTTTCTAATCATCTCTCTCCCCAAGGAATCTTGCATCAATTCTTCTTCTCTAATTTCCCAACCTGGAAGAAAGAAATGGGGATTTTACAAAAATATACTAAGTTAGATTCACAATAAAAAATCAAAGTTCACATGCGGTTTAAGCATAAATGCGGTTTAGCAATAGTGCGGTTGAGAAAGTGAGATCTCTCAACTTCTAAGTGAACTATGAATTTTACACAGGCAATATAACAAGTGTAGGAAATAGCATGCGGTTTAGATAGAATGCGGTTTACATTATCATGAAAATAAGTAGCATAACATCCAACAGTTAGAGTAAATGAAAAACAACATGCCGTTTCTAACAGTAGCAGAAACAGGTTTAAACATGCGGTTTAACCGTGCGGTTTAACCTATGCAATTTCACCATGCGGTTTTTACTCTAAGGAAAACATGCGGTTTCTAGTAAGAAAATATGAGGTTTTTAGAGATGAGGTTATAGGGTATATCCAGTGAAAAAATTTCAAAAATTTTCTAAGTAAAGAAAACACGATTTAGGAATCATACAATCTAACATATAGCATTTTTTCTGAAAATTCATATGAACATCATATGAATATACGAAGAACACGATGAACACCAAGAATAGAGCCAAGATTAATTTCACCAAAACCAGCAAATAACATGTCAAAATGATCCTTAAAGGTTGTAGAACAACAATATAAGAACAAAATCATAACTTTTGCCCACAATAATCATGAAAACATGAAGAACATAAAGTGGGTTTTGAAAACCCAAAAATTGTAAATCCTAAAATTAGCAACCTGGATATGTATAGATCATCAAATAAACTACAAAATTAGAATCAATACTGCAATACGAGCAAAACCCAACATAAATAAGTTAAAATGATGAAGTAATAAAGGTTTAATTAGCAAAAATCATTTCAGCAGTCGAAGGGTTTCTTACAAGTACATCCATGGAGTTATTGCAGAAATCAAAGATTAGAAACATACCATATCGTTGAATGCTTTCTTAGGAGCTTTAGGGACTCTAGGGGTTTTGGGAAATGCATGTTCTCTTGTTCATTTAGGTGCCATGGATTCTCAGTTTAAGTGAGAGAATATAGAGAGAGAATGTGTATTTAAGACAAGTGAAAGTACTGTTGACAAAGGGTTGGCATAAAGAGAAAAAAAATAGCATGAAAATGGTTATAAACGGTTTCTCTTGGGTGGCGTGAAATTAGGAAATGATGGTTACACTCTCCCACTACGTGAACCACCTTAACTGTTCCACCCTTTCATCTAATTCACGTAGCCCCATGACGGCTGATGTAATGGGTTTAAGGAAATATTCCTTTAGCATTAAATGCATTTAAATTTCAAAACAACGTGAGAAAATAATTGCAAGAGTATCCTTATACAATTAATTTGTCTCAAAAAGACAAGGATCAAATAATAAATATAGAAAACTTACCTGATACACGTGGCATGCAGTTTGATATAATGAAAAAAAAAATTAAGTGAAGAAAGTATCAAACACTTGCTGAAGCTTCTTCAAAGCTAAGAAATGAAAAACGTTGAAATTTGTACAAGTGTTGAAACGCAGTTTGGATCATGCGGTCTTGATGCATGCGGTTTGGTTCACGCGGTTTCAACAAGGGTGAGGTTTTGAAATCTCAACAGGATTTTAACCTAAATAACATACTTAACACACAAGTTAGTAACAATAAGCATATAGACTTATTTAATTTCAAGCATACCCATTTCTCATATAAGGAATGTAAACCTCTATGAGTCAAGAGCCTTTGTGAGTATGTTAGCAATTTGATTTTCTATCCTTACATGCTCTAAATGGATGTTCCCCTTTTCCACATGATATTTGAGAAAATGATACTTGATGTATATATATTTGGTTTTTGAGTGCATGACTGGGTTGTTGGAAACTGAAATTGTTGAGGTATTGTCACACATAATTGGGAAATTTCCTTCATTGATTACATAGTCAACCAATTATTGCTTCATCCAAAGTATTTGACAACAGCAACTTCCAACAGCAATTTATTTAGCCTCTGTAGTTGAAACTGAAACTGAGGCTTGCTTTTTGCTGGCCCAAGTAACTAGTATATTTCCAAGGAAGTGATATGTTCCACTAGTGATTTTCATGTCTATGGTATAAGCTGCATAATATGCATCTTACTAACCTAAAAGTTCAAAATTCGAATCTTTGAAATATCAAATTCCAAGATTAGTAGTCACAGAGAGATAGCAGATTATACGATTGACCGCACTTAAATGTGCTTCTCTAGGATTAGCTTGATAACAAGCACAAACGCAAACACTAAACATAATATCTGGTCTACTAGCAGTTAATTAAAGTAATGAGTCAATCATACCTCGATATAAGGTTTGATCAACCTTTTTACCTTTTAAATCCTTATCAAGTTTATTGCCAATAGCCGTGGGAGTATCATATGATTTAGCATTTTAAAGTTTAAACTTATTGATTAACTCCTTTGTGTATTTGGCTTGCTTGAGGAAGATTCCTTCATCACATTGTTTAATTTGAAGCCCAAGGAAGAATGTCAATTCTCCCATCATGCTCATCTCAAACTTGCTTTTCATTAGCTTTTCAAAACGCTTACACAATAATTCATTTCTATAGCCAAAAATAATATCATCAACATATATTTGAACAAGTAAAGAATGATTATTATATTTAGCAATAAATAAAGTTGTATCGATTTTAATGCGTTTGAAGCCTTTTTATAGAAGAAATTTTGATAGAGTTTAATACCATGCCCTTTGAGCTTGTTTAAGTCCATACAAAGCCTTTTGGAGTTTGTAGACATGATTTGGAAATTTTGAGTCTTCAAATCTAGGATGTTGAGCCACGAACACGATTTCTTAAAGTTCACCGTTGAGGAAAGCACTTTTAACGTACATTTGATAAAGCTTGAAACGTTTGTAAGATGCATAGGCAAAGAAAATTCTGATCGCTTCAAGTCTTGCAACTGGAGCAAAAGTTTCATCATAGTCAATTCCTTTTTCTTGCCTATATCCTTGTGCAATCAACCTCGCTTTGTTTCTGGTGATGCTTCCATTTTCATCCATCTTGTTTCTAAACACCCATTTTGTACCTATAACTCCTTGATCATGAGGTTTAGGAACTAACGTCCAAACCTTACATCTTTCAAACTGGTTGAGTTTTTCATGCATACCAACAATCCAACTTGAATCTTGGAGTGCTTCATAAACTTTCTTGATTTCAATTTGAGATAAGATAGAAATGTTCTCATCATAGTTTGATCTCCTTGTTTGAACTACAAAAAATAAATCACCAATGATATTTGATAGAGGGTGATTGCCAACTTCACGAACTTCGGGGGGTAAATCTGGTTGAACAGAGGTTTGCTGAAGATTTTCTATTGGTACATCGTTAGATTCTTCAGTGAAGTCATTGAATGTAAGTTGAAGAAGAGGTTCAATTTTCTGAATGGGTGAATTCTCATCTAAATCTTCCCTTGGAGTTGCATCTGCAGTTGGAATTTCAGATGCAGTTTCAAAATTATCTGAGGGAGGTTCAGTTGAGGTTGATGGATTTCCTTGAGCTGAATGATTTTGAGGTTCTTGATTTGGCTCAGGTGAGGTTTTAGAACTTTCATCCGTTTCATTAGACTCAACAAACAATCAGCAACATTTGGAGCCAAATGTGGCTAAAGGAGAGAATGTTCATCAAAAGTAACATGCACAAATTCTACTATCTTTAAACTAGATTTATTAAAAACACGAAGAGCTTTAAAATATTTAGCATACCCAACAAAAATACATTCATCAGCATTAGCATCAAATTTACCTTTTTTTTCTCTTCCATTGTAGAGGATAAAACAATTGTAGCTAAAGATTTTGAAAAAGGCAATGTTGGGGATTCTTCCTCTCCAAAGTTCATAAGGAGTTTTGTTGTAGGTTTTGTTGATGAGGGAGCGGTTTTGAGTGAAGCACGATGTGTTGACTGCTTCAGCCCAAAAATACTGAGGAAGCTTAGCTTCAAAAATCATTATTTTTCTAGCCTCAATCAACGTCCTATTCTTTCTTTCCACAACCCCATTTTGTTGTGGAACACCGGCAGTAGAAAAATTGTGATCAGTTCCATGGTCATCACAATATTGAGCAACACCATTGTTTTTGAATTATGTTCCATTATTAGACCTTACACTAACGATGTCATCTTCTTTTATGGTTTGGATCCATCTAAATAGTGAGGTTAGAATTTCATAGCAATCATCCTTTGTGATCATCATTTCTATCCACGTATATCTTGAGTAATCATCCACTACTACTAAAGTATATCTATTTCCTCCAATGCTAGCAGTGGTGACGGGTGCAAACAAATCAATGTGGAACAATTGTAAACATCTAGAAGGTGATGGAGCAGTCTTGATGGTGAAAGACAATGTAGTTTGTTTACCATGTTGACAAGCAAGACACTTTTCTGCATGATGATCAGCCACTTTGGTTAAATCGCGAACGAGGTTTTCCCTTCCAATTTTCGCAAGATACTTGAAGTTCAAGTGACTTAAACACTTGTGCCATAGCCAACTATTTTTGCTCACATTTTTAGCTACAAAATAGAGATTAGTAATACCATGTAGAATTTAAATCAACCATGTAAAATATTACTCTTACGAATCCCTGTGAGTAATGTGACTCCGGAAATGCCATCTTTGATAAATCAATTTAAAGAAGTGAAGTTGCAATGCATTCCTTTGTCACAAAATTGAGAAATTGATAGGAGATTGAGCTTGAGTCGTTACAACAAGTGAAACTTTATCAATGGTGAGGTTTCCTCTTCTTATTATTCCATAACCTATTATTTTTCCTTTGTTGTTTTCATCAAAGATTACAAATGGACCGCTTGTTTCAATGATATTTTCTAATAAAGATTTATCTCCAGTCATATGTTTTGAGCATACACTGTCAAGATACCATTCATTTGATTTTGCTTTGGAGTGACCAGCCATTAAGTAGAGGAACTGAAAAAATATACATTTAAAAATGAGGTCCACTTTATTCTTTTGGGTCCTGAGGTTAGCATCTTTTGATAACCCACACATGTTTGATAGAGTGAGGATTATGTTTTCTGACATTAGGTGTGAACCTCAAAAGGCATTATGCACTCTTGTGACCAGAACCATCATATATATAGCAGTAATGAAAGATGTAAGCAAACTGAGGCTTAACATACTCTTTACTTTACTTAGGATCAGCATTTGTTTTTGGGACAGAGGTTTTAGCTTTTACAAAGGCTGTCATTTTATGTTTGACCGTGACTTTTCTAGCAACGCTCATCTTGCTTTTGAAAGCAGGATGTGCGGTATAAGAAGAAGGGCGGTCAGCCACAAATGGAACCTCATCAGTGGTTTCATCCTCTGAATCTTTTCCTTTCATTTTGAAATTTTTTCCAAAATGTTTATTAGGGTAGACATAGTGGAAGTTAAGTTTAGCCTTTGGTTCCTGTCCTTTACCCTTTGAACCAGAATGCTTTTTGTTAGGAATTTCATGAGTTTGCTTTGAAAATTCCTCACTTTCCACAGCAAGATGCACACTTCAAATTGTCACCAGTTTGGAATCCCAAGCCTTCTTTGTCACCACTAGACTTTTAGGATTCAAGAATTTGATCAATGATAACACGAGATTTGGTACACTCATCAATTACCTTTTGGAGGTCATTATTTTGAGAAACCAAGTTATCGTTTCTAATTTGAAGTGCGGCAACCTTGGTTTCCAGAGTGAGGTTTAGTTCAGTAAGAGGATACATGCTTTTGATTTGATCCTTCAGAAGTGTAACTTCAAACCTCAATACAATTTTCTCCATCTTAAACTGAGTAATTTCATCAGTTGCTAAAGATAAAGCTTTATTAACATTTTCAAATTTTCGGATCATCACTTCAGCTTTCTTGAACATCTCTTCATGTTACATGGGAGAGACCTCTTACAACTTTTTCAAAACTTTTGGATTTAAAGTGATTTTTGAAGGTGTTTCATTTTTGTTTGGAAAAATGGGATGAGAGTAAGAACTATTTCAAATCTTGTAACTTGGAGTTAGTTTCAAATTAGCATAGTCCTCACTACTAGCCCTAATCTTGGTTTTCTTAGGAGCAACCTCTTATTCGATATCAAGCGACTCGACTGACTCATTATATGAATCATCCAAAATATCCTTGGCAACAAGGCACAGATTAACCTCTTCGGTTTCATCTTTGCTTCCTTTATCAGAATCAATTTCAATCCAAGTAGCTAGCTCTTTTGAGTTCTCTTCCTCAGCAACCATTCCCTTACAACGAGAAAATTTTGCAGGGGAGGTTTTCTTTACAAGTATTCAAATATTGATTGTAGGCACTCAGAAGCAAAATGACCAGGCTTTCTACAGTTGTAGCAGACGAGGTCACTCTTTTTCTTTGTATCAACAAACTTAGAAAAATATGTTGGAGGTTTGCCTTTTGAAAATGGTTTTGAGATTTTTCGATATTTTTGAAACCTTTTTACAAAAATGGTAAATTCATCATCATCCATATCGATGAGTGATGAAGTTGAAATGGAGGAATCTGACGTTTGCTTAGAAGAAGAAGGTTTCTTCACATGTTCAACGACATACAGAGAAAGTGTTTTGACTTTTCCTTCAACCTCTTCAATATGATCCATCTTGAGTTCATGGACTTTAAGATTTGCATACACGTTACTTAGAGTCCAATTATTTAAATCTTTAGAGTACTCAAGAGAAGTGGGTTTGTTAACCCATCTTGAACCTAATGCAGCAAGAAATGTCATATTAATTTCTTTGTCAGTTAAAACCTTTCCAAGAGATAGACAAGAATTTACTATATTAACATAGCTATCATAAGTTTTACACAAGGTTTCGTTGGGTTTTCTGTTGAAGTTGTTGTATCTCTCCTTTTAACAACAAATTTCATGTTTTCCTTGCAGAGATCATCTCCTTCAAGATAGATTTCAGTTGTATCCCACATCTCTTTTGCGGTTTTGCATTTCATAACTTTTTGAATAGTTAAAACAATCAAAGTGCCAGTGATAATATGTCTAGCTTTGTTGTCCAAAGCAACTAATCTCTTTTCTTCATCAGTCCGTTCAGCTTTTAGTTTCTTGATTTCTGGGGTGTGTTGGTGGCAGGAATGGTGTTGGCCTTCATGGGAACAAAGGGGCCATTAATCACGCAGTCCACCAGCATCTCATCACTAGTTTCCAAATTAATTAACATTCGAGTCTTTCAGATGTTCTAGTGGTCTTCATCCAGTAAAGGAATGTGTGAGTTCTTAATTATTGTCATGGTTTTTGAGTTTGCCATGACGAATCGGCACCCAAGCTGTTAAGCTTGAAAAACAAAAAAGTTTTATAAATGTGTTTTGCTCTGATACCACTTGTTGGTCCCAAAGGAGGCAACAAGGGTGAAAAACAGCTAGAGGGGGGTGAATAGCTGTTACAAAATTTTTGACCTTTTTTTAAAAAATAAACCTTTTGCTTATAAAACAACTTTTGCAGTGTATTAAAACCGCAAGTGAGGTTTGTAAAATGCATAGCGGAATTTATAAGTAAGAGAGTGAGGTTTGATAGTGAGGTTTAGAAAATAGTAAAGTGATGTTTGACAATGATTAACTTTAAACAAAATTCTCAATGGTAAACCTATTAATATCAAACAGATAATACAAATTAGTTTGAACTATGAACAATAAAGGAAATACAGAAATTAAAGATTTTTTTTTTGGAGTGGTTCAATCGTAAATGATCTACGTCCACTACCAAAATGGTTAGTCTTGGATTTTCTAACTACTAGATTTTGTATTAGATGATGAGAGAGATTACAAGGTTGCAAGAATCAAACTCAAATCTAAAATCCAAACAATGAAGCAAATCCTAAACTATAACCGGTGTATATCAAATGATTTAATCTATGTGATTAATCAAGTGAGATGTGTGTGTGAATATCAAGATTCAAGGCTCTTTAGATCTGTATGATTTAGAGCTCAATAAATTTGAAGTGTTAAAAATGATTGAATTTATGGGCTTGGAAATATGTTCTTGAAGCTATGAATGTTTGAAGATGAAGATTCAAAGGATTCTGGAAATCTGGAAATTTCTTCAAATCTTCAAAGGACTCTCTCAAATGGATATTCTCAAGCAATCTTCAAATGATGAAGATTGGGGGTATTTATACCCATGCCCCAAAAAGTAGACATTTGGAACAGATTTAGCAAGTACAGTGATGGCGCGGTCTGATTGCACCATGTATCCACTTTTTTTCTTTTGATCAGAAGTTATTGATAAGGTTGTACTGACCTCACACGACATTCTGGAATTAAGGACACCTGTTGATTGAACTTGTAGTTAACTCAATGTTACTGACATGGATCAATCAATCAAAGGTGGTCCAAATATTCAAGTCTTCAATCATTGGATGAGGTTGGTGAGATTCAGTCTTATAACGTGCGGTCTCACAGATGAGGTTTGCCTTGCGATTTACTGATTGCGGTTTCATGATGAGGTTTGCACAAGAGGTTTGCTATGTGTGGTTTCATTCATAAGGTTTGCACTAGTACTTAGGTTTTGCATGACTTCAAAAACTCTTGACTATAAACCTCATATCCAATTAATTTGTGCCAGTGTTTAAGCCTAAATAATCCTATTCTATAAATTGGACTTGTACTAAAAAATTGAAGTCTAAGCTTCATTACATATGGGCCTAAAGTCCATAAAATATAGATAAGGTTATGGTATCGATCAAATTAAAGCTAAAGCAAGGAGGATTAAAGTATGCATACCCAACACTCATTGTGAACATCCCCACTCTCCTTCTTCTAACCACCCTCTAGAGTAAACAAAAACAGTTCAATGACTTGCTACTGCCATGTTTCCTCCACAATCTCCACCTTCTCCATACACCAACTTGAATTATCACAAGGTAATTCATTCTTTGAGTCATAATACGAGATTTCATTGACAAAATTCTCCTTTGCGCTCTCCACAAGTTGCCTTTATTGTAGTGGTGATAAATCATTAAAGTAGCATGGCTCACATGTTGGATCATAAACTACCTCTTCCCCATCATCGTTCAATGTCCAAATAAGGGTTGAAGGTTGCTCTTAAGTTTGTGGTGAATATGGATCATATGATGGCTCAATACATTGGCTCCTCTCTGTTACAAGCCTGGTTTAAATGGTTTCCCCACACTTGATTATATAAATCAGGGGAATAATTATATTGCGGTTGCCATGGCTAGAAGGAGACCCTTTCCTGCACCTGTGGAGAATACTTAGGGAAATATGTCCTAGACGGACAATTAGTAGTAGTATGATAATAAACACCACAATTAGCACATGCCTCTTGAACATTATAATTAACAAAATTTCTTTGTGCGGCGAGAATGTCTAATTTTTTAGATAGATCGGCTAGTTGTTTTCTCACTTCTATATAGGCCAATTCATCATCGGATATTTATTCCATACATCCCTCAAAAGTTTCTCACACCTTAATTTACACAACTAAAAAAAAAAAGAAAATAATAAGGAAAACTATTTACACTACAAAGAAAATAAGAAAAGAAAATTATTTACAATACACTAACAAAATAGACCTATTCGCAACACAAGTCAATTTTGTAGTAATATACTTACTTGCAAGGGTCGAATCTACATGTACTAAAGTTTAACAAGTGTAATTTATTAGTGTAACAAAGTAACCAAAAAAAGGGTTTGATTGTTTGAATTATTAATCTAAGAAATCAAAATAAAACAATTAAAAAGATAACAAGAGAGAAAGGAATTTATGGATTGGGGATCATAACAATTATAAATTTATGCTTTTTATATCATGTAAAAAGGATTCAATTTCATTCTTGGGTTCATTCACAAAATTATAGAGTTAATATTTTAATATCTTCCGTGAAGTTGATAAAAACATTAAAACCCTAATATCTCTATCTTGTTTATATATTACGTGAAGTCAATACAAACATTCAAGAGATTCAATTTAAAATACACGAAAATAAGAACCTAGATTCATTGATTTCCGTGAATTCCTCAATTAAATCTAATATTCTCAACAATGGTAAACGTATAAATCATCCATGTGAGTGAAAAAAATTTATACCCAAATAAATCCAATGACCAAAAGTATCTTAATCACACAATTGAAGCCAAAGAATGATATTGAAGAATGTTGAGAGAACAAGAATGACAAAGAGATAGGAAGAATTAAAACCCTATCATAAAGATCCAATTGTTACTTATCTCAATCCAAGAATCAAATAACTTTGGCTTGAAAGACCATTAAAATAAATAAACCTTGTTCTTGAATCATCAAAATAAATAAAACCTAATCTAATATGTACAAAAGAAAAAGAGATATAGAGGATGATACGAGATAAGAGGAGATACAAAAACTAGTGTAGGGGTCCTTTATATAGTAGGAGGGAGGAGGGATTCCTGATTTACAGATAAAATAGGTCAATTTCCTAGTCAAATTAGATTTCTGTCGAAATCCGTCACAAATTCTGTAGCAAAATCTGTTGAAAACTCCTTTTAATTCTGTGACAGATCAAATTCGTCACTAATTTCCGTTGTTGATGCTTGGCCGGCCATGGGCACGATCGCCCCAGCCTTGGCCATGCGGCCGCCCTGACTTGCTGCCTAAATGTAATATCCAGAAATAATAATAATCATATTAATAAATAAATAAATAAATAAAATTTAAATAGTGAGCCAAAAATAATAATAATAAAAATAAGTAATAATAAAATAAAACAAAATAAAAAAAAAAAAATAAATAATGAGCATTAAGTAAGGGAATTTATATGGATTTAAAAACTGTTAATTAATGGGTGTAATAATTTGGGTATATGATGGGTCAGTTATTATTTGCGTAGTAATTGGTAGTAATTGAAATGGAATTACTTTGGTCATCCGTTTCTTGCCTAGAAGGAGTATATATAGTACCTTTTGAGATTTTATTGTGCACAAATAACTAAAGATTGAAAAAGGGCGAGTTGGCATTGGCGTGTTGCAGAGAGAAAGAAGAAAAGGTAAACGTCTTTTTCACTATTTGTTGTAAGTTTAGTTTATATCCTTTTCTAGGTAGAATAAGGGAAAAATGAGAAAGAGAAAAGAAATAGAAGAAAGGTAAGAAAAGAAATAGAAGAAAGGTAAGGTGGAGTGTAAAGAGGTGTATGTGTGTCTGTGTGGGTACGTGGGTATACAAATTGAAATGGATTTTCTTGGAAGTGATCAGAATAATAGAAAGAATGGGAAATAGAGTTTTCTCTTAGCACCCCTAAAGTTTTAGTAGGATTTCATAGTTATCCTCTTGATTAAGAAAGATACATTTAATCCAAAAACTTAAGAAAATATTTCATTTGATATCTTACATTATGCATTATAATTCTTTGATAGATTTTGGAAGGCACATTTGAGGGATGTGTTGTCTTTCGAAAACATTAGCAAAGGCATCCATTCGAGGTAAGGGATTATACCTCTAATTAGGTAATTGATGTCTCATTTCAATTCGTAGGTTTCCATGAATTTTATTGAATATGTCCGTCCTTGAAAATATTAAAAGTCAACCTTGGGTTGATACTTGCTTTGACTCCGTCGAACAATGTCTTTTGATAAAAGTCAAATATTTTAATATCTCCAACTTTTGTGACTTCATGTTAATATTTTTGTACATGAAGTATTGTTATTTGCATATCTCAATATGAATTGGAAATTCTCCACATGATCACTAAGCTAAACAACTCATGTTAATGGGGTATAATTGTAAATTGGCCTTTTAGGCATTTTTGTTCACTGCTAAGGATTAGTAGTGGGGTGTTCTGGAATCACTGTTTTGTATTTGTGCTCCTTGTGGGCTTTTGGTTTGATAAGGTCGATTGACCGCTTATGTGATCATGACTCTGTTAAAATATTCGTTTGATAATGATTGAATCATATTGTTAATTGTTCCATTTTGGTTCTTTTGGAATAAATATTGGATGTCATCGTTCTCATTGATATTGCCTCGTTGAAAAAGATTGTTTATTTTGTGGTCACCTCTTCTTAGTATTCGGAGGGGTCCGTATATGAACTTACTGGGCATTGTTCGCTCACCCTTTCGTATTCTCTGTTCTTTCAGGTAAGCGTTAGAAGGAGGATGATTTGAGAATATTCATCTTTTAAATTTTATGTTTTCTAGACATTGAGTAATGATGTAAGACTTTTGAGTTTCAAATTGTAAGTATGTCAGTTTAGATTGAACCCTAGACCGTTTGGGTTGCAATAATGATCAGAGAATAATTTTGATATATTCAAGCTGAATTAATTATGTATTGTATTGGTAAGAGTAACGGACTCAAGGTTGGGACCCACAAATAGGGGACCGAGATTTGGGTCGTTACAGAATGATATTAGAGCTTTGGCTTTAGGTCCTGAGGTCTTAGAACTTAGGTGAGACACTAAAACGGTAGGAAATAATTATTGTGGACTTATAGAAATTGGTGTTTTCAGGTATGGCGCGATTAATCAAAACAGCTAGGAAGTCCAGTGCTCATCGTAGTATTGCTACTAATGATTCGGGGTCCGAATCTGATGGTGAAATTATAGTAAATAACCCCGAGAATATTGTTGAACCCGTTGTTGACCCGGAACCAGTGATCCCTGAAGTAGAGGAAGTTAATCACGAACCGTTGGTACCCGAGCCAGAAGTTTATTCAGATCCCGTACCTCCTGAACCTGTTGTTCCCAACCCTATATTGTCGGGACCTCTTCTTGGAGAACCGATATTTCCTGAAATTGAATACAGTTTTGAGCCTCTAATGAATTTGGAGTCTAGAATGGATGTTCCAGAATTTCCTTTTATCTCTAATGAGTTATATGCTCTAGTATGCCAGGAGCGTGACCTCTTAAGGGCCCAAAGAAATGAACTGGTGGAGCAAGTTGTGATGCTTGAGAAGCAAATTGAGGAAATTACCGAAGAGGGGTCGAAATATCAGCCTATAGAAGTCGATGATGAGTCGGAAGAAGAGGAAGAGGAAGAAGAAGGAGAACAAACAGAAGAGGTAAGTGAAGTAGAGGAGGAGGAGGAGGAGGAAGAACCAGAAGAGGAGGAGGAGGGGGATGAAATGGAATTAGCTGACTATGCACCACTCGATGTTGTGAATATTGATTCAGATGAGGAATCATGTGAAACCATGGAGGATGAGTACTGGGGCAACGACGACGACAGTGATTGAGCATAGCATTCATGGATAATTTCAATAACTTTAATTAGTTCTTTTTGTGTTTTTTTTTTTTAGAAATCGGGACTTGTAGTAGGAAAACTTGTATTAGTTGGATGATTATAATGAAGGATAAATTATGCTTCTACTATTTCACTTCTATAAAATTTTAGTCGGAATTTCCGTCAACGCAAATTTAAGAATGTCTCTAATAATAGTCGCATATTTTCTCAGAGCAGCATGTCTGGGAGAGGATGTGGCGGTAGGCGAACCCGGTCCAACCGAGGTGGTGAAGAGCAGAACACAAATGACGGAAATAATCAAGCTGATCCTACACTAGCCACGCTATTGGCTAACCTAACACAAGCAATTGTGGCAGGGGTGGGACAAGTGGCTCAAGCCCAAACTCAAGGAACAATGGCTCCGACCCAACAAAATACAAAGGACCCATTGGAAAGTTTTCAAAAGCGGAATCCAAAGGCATTCTCGGGCCCAGCTGGGGCAATAAAACCTGAACATTGGATGGAAAGTATGGAGAAGATATTTGAAACCATGACTTGCACGGATGCACAAAAGGTGACTTTTGCCACCTTTGTCCTGGAAGGGGAAGCGAACCAGTGCTGGAAAGCGAAAAAGCGTCGAGCTGAACAAGATGGAACGGCAGAGTATATGTGGGACATGTTTGTATAGGCTTTCAACAATAAGTACTTTCCCCCAAGTGTTAGGGAAAGAAAGATGGTTGAATTCTTGGATTTGGTGCAAGGAGAATTGACCGTAGATCAGTACGATGCTAAATTTGTGGAGCTAATGCGCTATGCGCCAGCTTTCTTTGAAAATGAGAGCCAGAAAGCCCGAAAATTTGAGAGAGGTTTAAATTCGAAGATTAGTTATCGCCTGACTGCACTGAAGCTGCCCATATATGCTGAAGTGTTAGATCGAGCATGCCTGGTAGAACAAGAATCCATGGAGTTTCAAAAGAAAAAGTCTGAGAAGAAAAGGGGAGTGGAGAATGTTTCAACAGGGACTCGAGGTCAACCGAGTCACCCTGGCAATAACAATAATAAAAGGTTGGTAACTGATAATAATCGCCGGCAAGGGGGGCTTCATGCAAACAAAAGTCAGACTCAAGGGAACCCTATGAGTTGTCGAACATGTGGAGGTAAACTTGAGACGAAGGCATGTTACCGTACTACGAGTGCTTGTTTCAATTATGGAAAGATTGGTCATCAGGTCAAAAATTGTCTCGAACCTCTTAAAGGAGCTTATAACAAGGATAAGGATGATAAAGATAAGGGAAGGCAGCAAGGAAGAATTTTCGCGATGACAGCAAGGGACGCCGAAGCTACGAATGAGGTGGTGGCAGGTACCATTCAAATTTGCTCTCACAATGCATATACTTTACTCGATTATGGTGCTACACATTCTGTGATATCCTCATGCTTTGCTCGTCGTATGAAATTAATTCCACAAAAATTAGAATTTGAATTGGTTATCGATACTCCCGTTAAGAAATCAGTAGCGGTAACTTCCATTTTTAAGGATTGTCCAGTGCACTTAGGAGGAAGGGACTTGAGTGCAGACCTCATTGGGATAGATATCCAAGATTTTGATGTAATCTTGGGAATGGATTGGTTGGCATCTTATCATGCTAAGATAGATTGCTTTAAGAAGGAGGTCACTTTTTGTATTCCAGGGAAATCAAAATTTATTTTTAAGGGTTCTAAGACGGTAAGGGTACTAAGGATCATTTCGGATTTGAAGGCCAGGAAATTGATAGGGAAAGGTTGTCAAGGGTATATTGCTAGCATAGTTGATAATCGTAAAAAGGGAATTGACCTTGAAGAACTTCCAATAGTCAAAGAGTTTAAGGATGTGTTTCCTGAGGATTTTCCTGGCATTCCACCTGAGAGAGAAGTGGAGTTCTTTATAGACCTAGTACCGGGTACTGGTCCTATTTCTAAGGCACCATATCGTATGGCGCCTGCAGAACTTAAGGAGCTTAAGGATCAGTTACAAGAACTATTGGATAAGGGTTTTATTAGACCCAGTGTATCCCCGTGGGGTGCTCCGATGTTATTTGTGAAAAAGAAGGATGGGTCGATGCGGTTGTGTATTGACTACCGCGAACTGAATCGAGTCACAATCAGGAACAAGTATCTGTTACCTAGGATTGATGACTTGTTTGACCAGCTGCAAGGAGCATATCACTTTTCCAAGATAGACCTTCATTCCGGATATCATCAATTGAAGGCCAGGAATGAAGATATTGCCAAAATAGCATTTAGGACAAGGAATGGTCATTACGAGTTCTTGGTGATGCCATTTGGACTGACCAATGCTCCTGCTGTCTTCATGGATCTGATGAATAGGGTATTTAAAGAATATCTGGACAGGTGTGTGATTGTGTTTATTGATGACATTTTGGTTTACTCTAAGACAAAGGAGGATCATGAAGAACATTTGAGGCTGGTACTTCAAATCTTACGAGATAAGAGACTCTATGCAAAGTTTAAAAAGTGTGAATTCTGGTTGGAGAAGGTTGCTTTCCTGGGTCATGTAGTATCTAAAGAAGGAGTTGCAGTGGACCCAACCAAAGTTGAAGCAGTGATGAAATGGGATAGGCCATCTACCGTTACGGAGATTAGAAGTTTCTTGGGCCTCGCAGGCTACTACCGACGTTTTGTAGAAGGCTTCTCTAAGATTGCAATGCCATTAACAAGGTTGATGCAGAAAAAGGCTAAATTTGTATGGACAGATGAATGCGAAGCAAGTTTCCAAGAGTTAAAGAGGCGGTTAGTATCTTCACCAATCTTAGCGTTACCGACAGCTGATGGGAAGTTTGTTGTCTATAGTGATGCGTCACTCAATGACCTTGGATGTGTTCGAATGCAAGATGGGAAAGTTATTGCGTATGCATCAAGACAACTGAAGAATTATGAGAAAAACTACCCAACGCATGATTTGGAGTTAGCAGCAGTAATTTTTGCTCTGAAGATATGGAGGCATTATTTGTATGGTGTGGCGTGTGAAATCTATACCGACCATAAAAGCCTTAAATATATTTTTACTCAGAAGGAGTTGAATATGAGGCAAAGGAGGTGGCTAGAGTTGCTAAAAGACTATGATTGCACAATTTTGTATCATCCAGGAAAAGCCAATGTTGTCGCCGATGCTTTGAGTCGTAAGCATAAAGGGAGTTTGGCATCTCTTTTAGAAGCTGGAAGATATGGTTTGAATGACTTTGAACCCTTTTCCATGGAAGTGAATGTTCGAGGGGATAAGGGGTACTTAGCATAATTGAGAGTTATTCCGAGTTTGATGGAGAAGATTAAGGAGGCACAAGCTGGCGATGAAGAGTTGGTGGAAATAATGAGGAATTTGAATGAAGGGGATGAGTTGGGGTTCCGTATTGATAAGGAAGGCATTCTCCGCTATGGCTCAAGGATATGTGTGCCGTCGGATGTTAAGCTTAGACAAAAAATCTTGGAGGAGGCTCATTGTTCAAAGTTTACGGTCCACCCTGGAAGTACGAAGATGTACCGGAACATGCGAGATACATTTTGGTGGAACAATATGAAGAGAGAAATAGCAGAATTTGTTTCTCGGTGTTTAGTTTGTCAACACGTTAAAATTGAACACCAAAGATCTGGCGGATTATTGCAGTCTTTACCTGTACCCGAGTGGAAGTGGGAACATATTACTATGGATTTTGTCACTGGATTGCCAAGAACAGTTAAGGGGTACAACGCCATTTGGGTCATTGTAGATAGATTGACCAAGTCTTCCCATTTCCTTGCTATTCGAGTAACCGACTCTATTGAAGTATTAACAAAGCTTTATATAAGAGATATTGTAAGACTGCATGGAGTCCCAGTATCAATTGTGTCGGATCGAGATACGAGGTTTACGTCATAATTTTGGAAAAGCCTGCAACGAGCCATGGGAACCAGCTTATGCATGAGTACGGCCTTCCACCCACAAACGGATGGTCAATCAGAAAGGACCATTCAAACATTGGAGGATATGTTAAGAGCTTGCACCTTGGATTGGAAAGGGAATTGGGATGATCATTTGCCATTGGTAGAATTCACGTACAACAACAGTTTTCATGCGAGCATTGAAATGGCACCGTTCGAAGCTCTATATGGACGAAAATGTCATTCTCCTACATGTTGGGATGAGGTGGGAGAAAGAAAGTTGTTGGGACCAGAGTTAGTTCAGGTCACTATAGAAAAGATCCAGTCTATTAGAAAGAGGTTGCTAACAGCTCAAAGCCGACAAAAGTCATATGCTGATAAATGACGTCGCGAATTGGGATTCGAGGTAGGAGATCATGTATTCTTGAAAATATCTCTGACCAAGGGTATCATGAGATTCGGTATTCGGGGAAAACTTAGTCCCCGATTCGTTGGACCTTTTGAAATTTTGGAACGAGTTGGAGAGGTGGCATATAAGCTTGCGTTGCCTCCAATTTTAGCTGGAGTTCATAATGTGTTTCATGTATCTATGTTAAGGAAGTATGTACTAGACCCGAACCACGTAATTGAGTACGAGCCATTACAAATCCGAGAAGATCTCAGTTATGAAGAGCAACCTATCAAGATTGTGGATAAGAAGGATCAAAATTTACGGCGACGTGTCATTCCCTACGTCAAAGTTCAATGGAGTAATCATTCCAAAAGGGAAGCAACATGGGAACTGGAAAGTGAGATACGCGAGAAGTATCCACACCTCTTTTTTTGACAAGGTACGTTAAGTTTGGGGACCAAAATTTCTTTAAGTGGGTAAGTATGTAATATCCAGAAATAATAATAATCATATTAATAAATAAATAAATAAATAAAATTTAAATAGTGAGCTAGAAATAATAATAATAAAAATAAGTAATAATAAAATAAAACAAAATAAAATAAAAAAATAAATAAATAAATAATGAGCATTAAGTAAGGGAATTTATATGGATTTAAAAATTGTCAATTAATGGGTGTAATAATTTGGGTATATGATGGGTCAGTTATTATTTGCGTAGTAATTGGTAGTAATTGAAATGGAATTACTTTGGTCATCCGTTTCTTGCCTAGAAGGAGTATATATAGTACCTTTTGAGATTTTATTGTGCACAAATAACTAAAGATTGAAAAAGGGCGAGTTGGCATTGGCGTGTTGCAGAGAGAAAGAAGAAAAGGTAAACGTATTTTTCACTATTTGTTGTAAGTTTAGTTTATATCCTTTTCTAGGTAGAATAAGGGAAAAATGAGAAAGAGAAAAGAAATAGAAGAAAGGTAAGAAAAGAAATAGAAGAAAGGTAAGGTGGAGTGTAAAGAGGTGTATGTGTGTCAGTGTGGGTACGTGGGTATACAAATTAAAATGAATTTTCTTGGAAGTGATCAGAATAATAGAAAGAATGGGAAATAGAGTTTTCTCTTAGCACCCCTAAAGTTTTAGTAGGATTTCATAGTTATCCTCTTGATTAAGAAAGATACATTTAATCCAAAAACTTAAGAAAATATTTCATTTGATATCTTACATTATGCATTATAATTCTTTGATAGATTTTGGAAGGCACATTTGAGGGCTGTGTTGTCCTTCGAAAACATTAGCAAAGACATCCATTCGAGGTAAGGGATGTTGGACTTTTGGTAGGCTTCTCAAGAACTTAACAGAAAACTTGACAGAAAATGTAACGGAGATTGGAAAACTATGAGACAAGTCGAGTCTTGTATTATATACAATCTCCGTAAGAAGTTATTGCCCCGCACAGGTGCTTACGGTTTCAATGGCAATCTTCTAGTAAGATAAAACGACTTTTAAGTATATGATAGGAGCACTCCAAATCAAATACTCTAACGAACAACACTATGTTTGAAACTTTGGACTTTGAAGGATTTTGATGCAACAATATGCCAATGGTTTGGATATGTTTATCTATCTTACTAGAGGGTAGGAAGGCTCAAATGACTGTGTGTATGAATTGAAATTCGGAGGGTAAGTATATAAAGAGAGTTAAGGGGTTTGTGTCTTTTCTCTTGAAAAGGCACAACTTTCTGTTTGAATTGGCACCTGTTCAGGATCTGCTCGGCCGAGTCAAGGGACTCGGTCGGCCGAGCACCAAGCTGCACGGCCGAGTCAATAGACTTGCACGGCCGTGTCATTCACACTGCTCGGCCGAGCAGACATATGCCTCGCCCGAGCAAGCTTGTCCAGATACTTTGCCCAATTTCTGTGCTCTGCTCGGTCGAGTCAAGGACTCTGCTCGACCGAGCACTTCAAAACACCCTTTAACTAACTTTCGTTAAGTTACAAAACTTTTTCATTAATTTCTCATTCACCCGGAAATGGTTTTTGAGACATTAAATGAGTTATATAATCTACAACAAATGTAGATTACCATTTGTAACTAGTTTCGTTAACAAATAACGAACTTTCGTTAGAAACCTAGGTCAATGTTAAGTCAAACTTAACTTTCCGTTACCCATTTTCAACAATCCCCCACGTGAATGACAATTAATGCATGAATGCAATTTCGTCCAAAGTTCTGGCGAACTATTATTACATCGGGATAGATAGCTTGTGGCCTTGAATCTTCCCTAGTGAAATATTATCGGATATACTAGCCATTTGGTAGCGAGTCGCTTTGAACCAGTGACTGTCGGATGTATACCAAGACAATAATACTCACATAATAACAGTTCTAACAATTGTTGTTCTCACGTTTTGTCCATTTCGGCCCTGGACCGTATCTCATTCATAAGCGTTCATTTAGAGGCGGCCTAATTACCTCTCGCTTATATAGGTGATTCTCACTATAAGGAGTATCATGCACTACTCCACCCGTAGGTATAGAAATCATTAAAAGTTTTCTCAACTTATCCTTACCCTTCTTGCATGTGCTTGTACTTGGATGTTCTGGGAATGAGTATTCAACATCTCCAGGTTAATAAACCGAGTTGTTGTTTCCAAGTAACTCTACTAGAACTTATAACTTGGTTGTCTCATTGAACCAAGGGCCTGGGATCTCCATTTCTCAAGGTTGAGTGTCCGCTATAAGTCCTTTTGTTGTGAGTTTTAGACCCATTCCCCTTAACAGTTTATACAGTTGATCTCGATTACTACCCTTAGGTAGACGGATCCGATTTTGACTTCACATGGCTAGTTGTGACACTCGTATTTTGAGATCAATTGTACTATGGTAGTGTGTCTAAGACCATTGTGTCTTGACTTACCACTATGTTCTACACCTTTTCCTATTTTCCATTGTCGTCACAATGCCTTAGGTCATGCAGACATAAACTTATTCCACAAAGGAATATCTTTTCCAAGAATTTATTAGACCAATAAGATTTTTCCTAAGCTTTGTCTAATTCTATCAACTCATATTCTTTACAATATTGAGTTAGCTATATTATCTTGGAAAGTGACACCTTTACTCCAACTAATGTGAGTGTATTCTAGTGTCGAATATTCAATCAGTATACTCTTTCCATACTATTGAATACCATAGGTATTGTAATCTTTAATCATAAGTATATCTTTAAGTACACCAAGTACTATGACTATACTATTCCGGTGATTGATCACAATTACATTTAGACTTTTAGTCTATCTAGAATGATCAGTCCCTTCGAGTGATCAAATTCTTCTATCGGTCAGTTTCTTCAAGTGGTTATTATCTCTGTACCGATCTGAATTCCCAAGTATTCAGTATCTCTAAGTGGTTTGACCTTCTTAGAGTCTACCTTTCAGGAATCTACTTTACAGAGATTACCTCTCAAGATTCTACCTTACTAGAGTACACCTCTCAGGAATCTATTTGAACTTTCGAAGTACTTTTTCAAGATAATGAGATTGTGATAGGACTATTCCTTCTGATGTTCTAGAAATCTTTATTTCTAATATGACATCGGTTAATCCCCTATCTTTTATGTCAAAGTTCTTCTTTAACATGTCTTTGGTATTCATGATCAATTCATGACTACCATTGTTATCCACGTAAGGACAGACTGTTAACAAATGATTCAGATGTTCCTTTAATGTAGACACATTTGTCACATTCATTAATCTTATTTCCATTTGATAACATAGTTCTATCGAACTTCTCATGCCACTGTTTAGTTGCTTGTTTTAGTCCATATAAATACACAAGTAGATCCAACACGGTTGTGCGACATAGAACGCTCTATTGTGTCAATGGGATAATCTTGCATAAATCATCATGTCCTTTTGACAACTAGCCTGGCTTTATACTTTTCAACAGATCCATCAGCTTTATACTTTCTGTTAAGAATCCATTTGCGACCTAATGGTTTGCAACTTGGAGGGAGATCTACCAATTCCCAAGTATTTATTAAGCATTATGGATTTTATCTCACTGTTAATAGCTTCTTTTCAGAACGAACTATCCGGACCAGATAACACTTCCATAACAGTTGCTGGTTCGTTTTCCAACATAAATGATAGAAAATCAGAATCAAAAGACTTTTCCACTCTTGTCCTTTTACTACGTCTAGGTCCTATCATTTCAAGGAAGTATATTCTTAAAGAATATAACGTGTCTTGCTTAAGTATTACTACTTTTAGCCGAATACCCCCACAATTTAGGTATTTATAAAACAGCTTACGAATACTTCAAATTCGTTAGGAGTTTTTATCATCAAATAACTTCCAAATATATGATGATCCATTCTTTTAACTGTTAACAGTTTCTGTTAATACTAGAAGTTCATATTAATAGAACTTATGTATTTAGCTTGTACCCCCACACTTGAGGTGTACCTCCACATATCAAATATTTTATGAATATCCTAATTCATATTTAATATTTTCCTTTATGTGGATTCATTTAAATGTAATAACCATGTTATCTCCTGACAACATAGTCATAACTATGTTCAAGTGAGGTCTCTTCAACCTTGGTCTCTTCAATCCATTGGTTTCGAAGAATACCACATTGCTAATGGAAACATAATCCATGGTTTTGGGTCCTATCTTAACCTCTTTAGGTTTAGATATTTCTACCTTTGCTAGGTATACCCACATAAAATGGAACTTATCAATAAGGAGTTCACCATCTCCTTAAAAGTTCTATCTTTCCTTTTTTCTGTGATTCAATTGATTTGAGTGTGTAAGAAGCATTCGTTTGATAAATAAGTGTCAGCGTCCCAACAATTATTTTTCAAACGGTACTTCATACTAACCACCTCTATCACTACGAAATTCTTAATTGTTAATTAAGATGAATCACAAACCTTATTGTTTACTTAAAACTTTAAGGTTTTACTTTTACTTTTCCAAAAGATGAACTTTGCATTATCAAATGCAATTATTAATAGAAGTAATGAACTATCTATTTACTATCTCTGGTTTGAACTGATTTCTACAAAAGAAATCACAATTGATTTGCGAATCAAACTTCATCTTAGGTAGTAATTTTAAATTAACTCGTCGACTTAGTAAATTTAAATTTACACGACCTAATTGAACACGCCATAACAATTGGAACACTTCAAACCAAGTAAATAAAATTTGAAATTTTATTCTTCGCACTTAGGCGGATAAAACATTTACAATTCAAGTTAAGGAGTCCTTCAACAAGGTACCCTTTACTAACACAATAACCACATTTGGTCAATTCAAGCTTATGCCCCTAGGCTAAGTTGATCAAAGTCCAATGGAACATATCGATCTTCGATCACATTGGCTTGAAGAGGGTTTCCATCTTGGTTGTTGATTCTAGGATGTCGACATTCCCTAGCCATATGCCCGGGTTTGCCGCAATTAAAACAACTACCTTTGACCTTCTTGGCGGTCCTCTTCACTTTCCCGGTGTTCTTTCTCTTGTTTCCGGTACTTGTTTCCACCAAGTTCACTTGCGGTCTTTTAGTCACAATACACATAGTATTGTGCATCTCGAGAAAATCCCAAAGTTCTCTCGCGGTCTTTATGCCACAACACACCTTGTATTGTGCATAATCCAAGCCATTAAGAATATAATTGCGACACAAGAAATCGTCTGTGGATTCCATGTATCCAAATCATTCTTTGCTTTGGATTCATCCTCGTCGGATATCAATGGTGGATATTCCCAAAGAAATTGCACCAATTTTAATGTTGTCAAATAGACCAACATTTTCTGTTGCCACCTCTTAAAGTTCATCCCGGTAAGAATACCCGGTCTTTTCGCATGTACGAACACATGAGACGGAGGGAGAGCATTATGAGGTGCAACCCTTGAGGTTGTACCAGAAGGAGGTTTCTTACCATGAACCGAGTGAGATGGTGTAGTAGCGGGTGCAACATTGTTGAACGCAGCGTCACCTTGAGAAGGAGGCGTTCCATTCCCTTGACTGGAAGCGTTGGTGTTTTTCTCGGTTGCCATCTCTTGAAGATCTTGAAGAAGCGTAAATAACTTCTTACGATTGTTGGACTTTTGGTAGGCTTCTCAAGAACTTAACAGAAAACTTGACAAAAAATGTAACGGAGATTGGAAAACTATGAGACAAGTCGAGTCTTGTATTATATACAATCTCCGTAAGAAGTTATTGCCCCGCACAGGTGCTTACGGTTTCAATGGCAATCTTCTAGTAAGATAAAACGACTTTTAAGTATATGATAGGAGCACTCCAAATCAAATACTCTAACGAACAACACTATGTTTGAAACTTTGGACTTTGAAGGATTTTGATGTAACAATATGCCAATGGTTTGGATATGTTTATCTATCTTACTAGAGGGTAGGAAGGCTCAAATGACTGTGTGTATGAATTGAAATTCGGAGGGGAAGTATATAAAGAGAGTTAAGGGGTTTGTGTCTTTTCCCTTGAAAAGGCACAACTTTCTGTTTGAATTGGCACCTGTTCAGGATCTGCTCGGCCGAGTCAAGGGACTCGCTCGGCCGAGCACCAAGCTGCACGGCCGAGTCAATAGACTTGCACGGCCGTGTCATTCACACTGCTCGGCCGAGCAGACATATGCCTCGCCCGAGCAAGCTTGTCCAGAGACTTTGCCCAATTTCTGTGCTCTGCTCGGCCGAGTCAAGGACTCTGCTCGGCCGAGCACTTCAAAACACCCTTTAACTAACTTTCGTTAAGTTACAAAACTTTGTCATTAATTTCTCATTCACCCGGAAATGGTTTTTGAGACATTAAATGAGTTATATAATCTACAACAAATGTAGATTACCATTTGTAACTAGTTTCGTTAACAAATAACGAACTTTCGTTAGAAACCTAGGTCAACGTTAAGTCAAACTTAACTTTCCGTTACCCATTTCCAACAAGGGATTATACCTCTAATTAGGTAATTGATGTCTCATTTCAATTCGTAGGTTTCCATGAATTTTATTGAATATGTCCGTCCTTGAAAATATTAAAAGTCAACCTTGGGTTGATACTTGCTTTGACTCCGTCGAACAACGTCTTTTGATAAAAGTCAAATATTTTGATATCTCCAACTTTTGTGACTTCATGTTAATATTTTTGTACATGAAGTATTGTTATTTGCATATCTCAATATGAATTGGAAATTCTTCACATGATCACTAAGCTAAACAACCCATGTTAATGGGGTATAATTGTAAATTGACCTTTTAGGCATTTTTGTTCACTGATGAGGATTAGCAGTGGGGTGTTCCGGAATCACTGTTTTGTATTTGTGCTCCTTGTGGGCTTTTGGTTTGATAAGGTCGATTGACCGCTTATGTGATCATGACTCTGTTAAAATATTCGTTTGATAATGATTGAATCATATTGTTAATTGTTTCGTTTTGGTTCTTTTGGAATAAATATTGGATGTCATCGTTCTCATTGCAATTGCCTCGTTGAAAAAAATTGTTTATTTTGTGGTCACTTCTTCTTAGTATTCGGAGGGGTCCGTATATGAACTTACTGGGCACTGTTCGCTCACCCTTTCGTATTCTCTGTTCTTTCAGGTAAGCGTTAGAAGGAGGATGATTTGAGAATATTCATCTTTTAAATTTTATGTTTTCTAGACATTGAGTAATGATGTAAGACTTTTGAGTTTCAAATTGTAAGTATGTCAGTTTAGATTGAACCCTAGACCGTTTGGGTTGCAATAATGATCAGAGAATAATTTTGATATATTCAAGCTGAATTAATTATGTATTGTATTGGTAAGAGTAATTGACTCAAGGTTGGGACCCACAAATAGGGGACCGAGATTCGGGTCGTTACACTAAATGATGCGACCACCCTTATTTTGGCGTAGTCGCTCGGGCTTTAGCACTATTTTCTCGGCCACGGCCTACAAAATGCGGCCATCATTGGTGTGTGGCCGGCCACTCTTAAACTTCAGCACAGCAACTGCCGGCCATCCTTTCTTATTTATGCGGCCAAGTCCAAAATCCAGTTGCAGTCCCTCCTTTTCTAATGTATTGCAATTTAGCCCCAGAACTTTATAATACCAGTTTACTCCTTAATTTTCCATAATTGCAATTTGGTCCCTAAACTTTCAAAACAATCTTATATCCTCCATTTTCAGCCTAATTGCACTTCAACCCTTGTACTTTCATAAAAATAACAAAACACATTAAATTACCAAGGTTTTGAGCGTCAAATAAGCTTGGAAAAATATCTTTTGGATGGGTAAAACCATATCTATCAAGTATGCTACAGTCCACACATCAATTATTCACAACACTCCCCCTTGCACATAGAACGCTGAACTGAATCACGAACATAGGCTGCATCAATAAAAACCTTTAACTAAGAAAAATCCAGTGGGAATAAACTTAGCAAAGGGAAAAATATTACAGCCATCGTCTTCAGAAATCATCTTTAAAATTGTTTTGAATTTAGTGTTCCCCCTGAATATAGCAATCTCAGATTCATGACTTTGTCGCTCCCCTTGATGATAATAATCTTCCTAGCCTTTGCATTCCGATTCGATTAACAAGTTTTTTGAACGTAGATGTAAGAAGAGACTAAGTGAACATATCTGCTAGATTGTCACTAGAGCGAACTTGCTAGTGACTTCGCTATTCTTTTTAAGTTCATGAGGATAAAAGAATTTTGGTGCAATATATTTTGTTAAATTTCCTTTGAAAACCCATTTGTCATTTCTGTAACACATGCTGAGTTGTCTTCATAAATCGTTGTGGGAAGCATTTTGTTTGATCCGATTCCACAAGAATTACGAATGTGTTGAACTAATGATCTTAACTACACATAATCTCGTGAAGCCTCATATAGAGCTATGATCTCTGAGTGGTAAGTCTGTTTAATGGATCTCCATGAAATTGCTATACCACCATGGAGAAAAACGTAGCCAGTCTGGGATCTAGCATTGTGGGGGTCAAACATAACCAACATTTGAATAGCCCACCAATTCCATATCTTGATTCCTTTTGTAAAGTAAACCAAGGTCATGGGAACCTTAAAGATACCTAAAAATATGTTTAATCCCATTCCAATGTCTTTTTGTTGGAGAACCACTAAATCTTGCAAGTAAGTTCACTGCGAAAGCAATATCAAGCCTAGTGCAGTTTGCAAGATAAAGTAGTGCGCCAATAGCGCTCAAGTAAGGAACTTCTGGTCCTAATACTTCTTCAGTATCTCCTTTAGATTTGAATGAGTCTTTATCCTGTTGGGTATACATACTTTAACCCTCATTACCTTAGCTTTAATTTGATTGATACTATAACCTCATCTATATTTTCTGGACTTTAGGCCTATATGTAATGAAGCTTATACTTCAATTTTTTAGTACAAGTCTAATTTATAGAATAGGATTACTTAGGCTTGAAGACTGGCACAAATGCATTGGATATAAGATTTCAAGTCAAGAGGTTTTGAAATCATGCAAAACCGCAGTGCTACTGCAAACCTCATGAATGAAACCGCACTAAGCAAACCTCTTAAGCAAACCTCAACATGAAACCGCACTTTGAAAACTGTAAGGCAAACCTCATCTGTGAGACCGCACTTCGTATACCACATCTCACCAATCTCATCCAATGATTGAAGACTTAAATAAATTGTACCATCTTTGATTGATTGATCCACGTCAGCAACGTTGAGTTAACTACGAGTTCAATCAATGTGTATAACAGTCACTCTGAGTTTTAAGAGAATTTTAAAAGGTGACAGGTGTCCTTCATTCCAGAATGCCACATGAGGTCCGTACAACCTTATCAACAACTTCTGAACAAAAGCACAAAGTGGACACGTGATGCAATCAGACCGCGCCAGCACTGTAATTGCAACAGATGTTACAAATGGCTACTTTTTGGTGTATCATTTGAAGATTGCTTGAGAATATTCATTTGAGAGAGTCCTCTGAATATTTGAATAAATTTCCAGATTTCCAGAATCCTTTGAATCTTCATCTTCAAACCTTCATAGCTTCATGAACAAATTTCCAAGCCCAAAAATTCAAGCCTTTGTAGCACCAGATTTATTGAGCTCTTAATCATATAGATCTAAATAGCCTTGAATCTTGATAACCATAGACACATACACCTTACTTGATTAATCACATAGATTAAATCATTTGAGATACACCGGCTATAGTATAGTATTTGCTTCATTGTTTAGATTTTAGATTTGAGTTTGATTCTTGTAACCTTGTAATATCTCTCATCATCTAATACAAAATATAGTATTTAGAAAATATAAGACTAACCATCTTTGTAGTGGACGTAGATCATTTATGATTGAACCACTCCAAATCTTGTTTTTTTTTTTTTTAATTTGTGCATTTTCTTTATTGTTTATAGTTCAAACTAATTTGTCTTATCTGTTTGATCTTAATAGGTTTACCAGATTTGTGAATTGTGTTTAAAGTAATTATTGTCAAACCTCATTTTATTATTTTCTAAACCTCACTATCAAACCTCACTTTGTTAGTTAGAAATTTCGTTGTTCATTTTACAAACCTCACTTGCGGTTTTGATACAGTGCAAGAGTGGTTTTGTAAGCAAGAGGTTTATTTGCAAAAAGGGTTGAAAAAATTGTAACAGCTATTCACCCCCCCCTCTAGCTAATTTTTAACCCTTGTTGCCTAGTTTGGGACAAACATATCCATTTCAAGGGATCTGACCATCATTGGTGTGCTAAGTGGATGATATTTGTCCATATGAAATCTTTCTAGTACCTTCTTCACGTATGTAGACTGGTATACAAAAATTCCTTTAGGGAGATGCTCAATTTGTAAGCCAAGACAAAATTTAGGTTTACCCAATTCTTTCATCTCAAATTCTGCATTCAAGTATGAGCGTGTTTCTTCAATTTCTTTGGGTGTTCCCATTATATTTATATCATCAATGTAGATTGATATAATGTATAATCCATTTTGTGACTTCTTTATAAATATGCAAGGACATACATCATTGTTTTGATATCCCTTTTTCAAAAGGAATTCACTTAGTCGGTTATACCACATTCTACCAGACTGTTTTAGGCCGTAAGATGACCTTTGTAATTTTATCTTGTATTCGTTGCGGTTTTCATTTTGCTTTATATTGGGAACTTCAAGTTATTCAATATGTATATCAGCATCCAATGACCCATATAGATATGCGGTTACCACATCCATTAACTGCATTTCTAAATCCTCACATGCTATCAAGGATATTATGTAGTGAAATATAATGCCATACATTACAAGAGAATATGATTGGTCAAAGTCAATACTAGGTTTTTGTGAAAAACCTTGAGCTACTAATCTTTCTTCATATATTACAACCTCATTGTTTTCATTTCTTTTTTGTACGAACTCCCATTTGTATCTTATATGGATAACATTTCGAGGTGTACGGACTACTGGTTTAAACACTTTTCTTTTATTCAGCAATTTAAGCTCAACCTCTATTACTTCTTTTCATTTTACCCAATCTGAACGCTTTCGACATTCTGACATTGATTTGGGTTTTGGATCCACATTGTCGTTGTACACAGTATGAGCAATTATAGAGGTAAATACATTATTGATAACCATAATATTTCTTATATAGGTTTCTCCCATATTTATGCAATTCATTGCAACTTCTATATTTACATCAACCAAATCATCATCATTTGGTAGTTATGTAATCGCGGAATGAATATTTGGTACATTTGCATATGCATTAGAATTTTCGTCTGCAGAACGATCCTTTTCAGGAGGCTTTTGTGGCAACAATATTTCCTTGCTACATTTTGTTTTTCGTGGATTTCTATCTTTCGTACCGATAGGTCTCCCTCGCTTCTGACGTTGGGGATCAATAGTAGATATACTTGATTTAGGGATTTCCACTCTTTGTGCTGAATTTCTTGCAGGTACATGTGATTTAACCACACCTTTATGATCAGTAAAAGCATCTAGTAGATTGTTTGCCAATTGTTGTAATTTAACAATCTTTTGAACTTCTAGTTCAGTTTGACTTGTGCGTGTATCCATATATTTAAGCTATTCGGCATTCCATATGATTTCCCGAAATTCATTCAGTTTTGAGCTTTTATCGCCCCTTAATGTCGAGAACTGCTCTTTATCGAATATGCAATCAGCAAATCAGGCAGTAAATTGATCTCCTGTCAAGGGGTGTAGGTATTTAATAATAGATGGAGACTCATAGCCAACATATATACCTAGCATTCTTTGTGGTCCCATGGAGTTTGGTGGAGATATAGGAACAAAAACTGCACAACCATAAATTCTTAGATGTGAAATGTTGGGCTATTTACCACGCTCCAACTGCAAAGGGGAATATTCATGGTATGCAGTTGGGCGAAAATGAATAAGAGCCGTTTCATGCAATATTGCATGCCCTCAACATGATGGAGGTAAGTTGGAATTTTGTAACAATGGTTGGCAATTAATTTAGTACATTTAATTAACGATTCAGCTAGACCATTTTGAGTGTGAACATAAGGGAGTGGATGCTCCACTTTGATTCCCAATACCATACAATAATCATCAAAAGTCTTTAATGTAAATTCACCGGCATTATCCATTCCAATGGATCTTACTTGATTATCAGGAAATTGTGCTCTAAGTTCAATGATTTTTGCAATCAACTTAGCAAACGTATAGTTTCTAGTTGATAATAAACATACATGACTCCATCGAGTTGATGCATCAATATAGATCATGAAATATCAAAATGGTTCTGATGATGGATGGATTGGTTCACATATATCTCCATGAATCTGTTCAAGGAATTTAAAATACTCAATTCCAACTTTAGTAAGAGAAGGTCTTATAATAAGCTTCCCCTTTGGACAAGCTTCACAAATGAACATGGGAAGGTTGTTAGTTGGCATATTATGCCCAATAGAATTAGTGATAATTCGACGTATCATATTTTGTCCAGGGTGTCCCAAACGACCATGTCATAGTTTTAAAAAAATTGGATCCTTAAACTTTAAACTCATAGCAACATGATTATTAGGGGATCAAACGTATTTATAATATAACCCTATGGACAGAGAAGCAAGTTTCTCAACAATATGTTTTTGACATCCTTTCGATCGAGTCATGAGTAAATACTCTTTTTTATCTTATGTTGTGGTTTCAATGTGAAAATCATTCAATCGAATGACTTTAAAATTTAGGAGAGTACCCTTAAATTGAGGATACAAAATATCATCATGTACCACTAATTATGTTCCCATATGAAGAGTTATTGAAGCTATTACAGAACAAATTATTAGAACATTATCATAGGCAATTGTAGTGACACTCTCTTTTTTCTCAACAAGGGTGTCAAAAAAATTATATCCTTCAGTATAGTGTGAGTAGTTGCACTGTCTACCAAGCATAAATCATTCATGTTCTTCATGTTTTGTAATTCAAAGTTTCACGTTATTCTAAAAAAATGTATAAGATGAGTGATAATAAATTATGAAGAAAAAGATTTAAAATTAAACACACTTGATTGATCACACTTAAAATTAAACATACTTGATTGATCACATTTAGGGAGATTCACATGGGTACTGGTGGAAGGTTCTTTATTCATGTTATCACCTTGATGGACAAAATTTGTCTCAATGCCTTTGCCCTTCTTTTTAATTGACTCTTTATAGAGTTTGGCAAAGTGTTCCGACATTCAACAAGTTTTTGCCCAATGCCTTTTTCATAGCACATTGAAAACATATAGTTTCCGTACTTTTAGTTTCAATATTTGGTTTCTTTGATTGCTTCTCTGTATTATATTCTCTTTTCCATTTCAGGTTTCTAGAGAAGTGGCAATCATTTTGGGGATGATGATTATAATTTATCCCCCTTCCTTAGCCTCTCCCTCGGCCTTGACCTCGACCACGACCACGTCCGTGCCAAGAGTTATTACGCTCACTCGCATTCGCTTCAGGGAATGGAGCGAAAGCAGTTGGTCGAATCTCATGATTCTTTCACAAAATTTTATTATTTTGTTCAGCCACGATGAGACAAGAGATTAACTTAGAGTATTTCGTGAAACCCATCTCTCGATACTGTTATTGTAGTACCAAACTTGAGGCATGGAAAGAGGAGAACATTTTTTCCATCATCATCTCTTCGGTCACTTTTTCATCGCACATCTTGAGTTGTGATGTTGTTCTAAACATCATGAAGTTTTACTCACTTACGGTTTAAAAGTCCTGAAACCGTAAATGGATCCAATCATATTGTGCTTTTTAGAGAATGATTGCCCTTAAATGGTCAAATCGTTATTTTAGATTTTCCCAAAATTCGTATGAATCCTCTAAAGTTAGGTACTCCATTTTTAGTTGTTCGTGATTATGGCGTCTGAAAATGCTCATTAATTGCATTAGCATTCTTGTGTTTTGTAGGCTTGCTTACAAATTCAATAGTATGATCAAGTTTCTCATAAGCAAATTGATATCTGTATCACATATCAAGTAATTATTGCCAGTGATGTCCAAGGGTACAAAGTGATGTTTTGCCTGATTTTCATTGAATTATAAAATGAAACACATATATTAATATATAGTATTATTTTTTAAAAGAAATCATAAAATTCTAATAGATATAAACACAATGATAACTATATTCCAAATAATATTATTATTGCTAACATTAAATAAATAAAATAAAGACTCGTAACATACATCTCAAAATAATCTCTTGGTTTTTTTTTTTTTTATTTATTTATTTATTTATTTTTTTATTTTATTTTATTTTTTTATTTTTTTTTATTTTATTTATTTATTTATTTATTTTTTATTTTTTTTATTTTTTTTTATTTTTTTTTAATTTAATTTAATTTTTTTTTTTTAATTTTTTTTTCACGATAACATTTATATTCGCTTAACTAGGCAAAATTATTTGGAATTTAAGACTTTGTTGTTGTTGTATTTATATATTTAATTAAACAAATTTAATCCAAGTTAAATATCAAAGTAGTTATTTATAAAACTATAAATATAATGTGAATCAAGTGTTAAATAATTAAATCATTGTAGTATAAAAACACTGCAAATTTATTAATATACGAAACAAATAATACAAGCACACAACTTGCACATACTTTTAGCACACACACACCTTTTTCCACATAAATGCTTTTGACTTTATGTGTGTCTTTTTATTCTTTTTTTTCATTGTCATTTTGTAGAAAAATTTCAACACATCCTCTGGAAAGAGGAAAATTATTTGAACAAGCATGTTCAATATGAATGTTAGCATTTTTATGAAATCAAATTACAATATTCACCCTTTCTCTTTGGAGGTTTCTCTTGAATAGCCCTTTAAAAAAATAAAAGGTTCATATTGTATCATCTACCACTATCTGTTTTTTTTAGTGAAAATTCGATAAAAGAGATTAGATAAATATTGTAACAAGTATAAAAATATATTTAGTATATACCTTGAAGTTATTTTTCCATCAATCGTTATATAATATATATACATGTATACATATATAATATATATATACATGTATACATATATATATATATATATATATATATATATATATATATATATATATATATATATACATGTATACATATATATGTATATATATATATATATACATGTATACATATATATATATGTATATATATATATATATATATATGTATGTATATATATATATATGTATGTATATACATGTGTATATACATGTGTATATACATGTGTATATACATGTATATATGTGTGTATATATATATATATATATATATATATGTGGAATATTTGCAAAATCATGAAACGTACTATACACTCAATTACATAAAAGGTAATGTAATACGAACTGACAATATAATGTAACGTACTTTTGATTCTCATTTAAAAAAAGTTAACAAGGTTGGATGATGTTAACTTTTATTAACGGAGTGAACCAACTCGTCAAATAAAATAACAATCGTCAAATAAAATAACAAGGTGGAGGCGGAAGAAGACTACTAAATCCATTAAATAGACTAACAATTGTTAAATGTATGTAACCGGTGTTGTTCTTTTTCTTATATCTTTGAAATTTTTGTTATCTTTTTAACGTCGTTAGGATACGTTCCATTATATAAAATGAGATGAAAAAGTACGTTACATTAAGATGTCAAACCGAAGTATGTTCCATTAATTTAAAAAATCGTATATTACGTTACCCCAATTTGTCGTTTACCCATATATATATATATATATATATATATATATATATATATATATATATATATATATATATATATATATATATATATATATATATATATATATATTGCGAATAGTAAATAATTCTCGCATTCACATCAAAATATATAAGTGAAGGCTGAGCCTATCATTAATAATATTTGGAATAGAGTATTAAAATAAAAGTAAAAATTGTCATATCACCATCAAGGCATAGCCAAATTCATAATGGTGATATACAAAAAAAAATTGATGTTAGTATTGTTAGTAATAAATTAGCGTTATCACTAATGAATTAATATTGATAGTAATAAATTAAAGTTAATATTATCAGTAACAAATTAAAGTTAGCATTTTCATCTTACTACTCTGACATATCCAATCTTTTGTTGATATTCGAAATGAAAGAGTAAAATAATTTTTAGAGTGATTTTATGGATGAATTCTTACAGATTGAAAATGGTGAAGTAGTAAAACAATCGTGTTGATAACGTATTGTAAATCAAAGTAGGGAGAGACTTGTAACTTAACTACCCCGACTTAAAAATAAAGGAAAGGAGCAAGAGGGTTGTAATGAAAAGAAGAAAAACCAGAAAGTAAGAAAGAACTGATGAAGTAAGAACAGATTGGAAGAATATATCTCGATGCATATTTCTCATTCAGTAAACTGTCTATTATATGCAAATTCCACAAGCATTGTCTTCACAAATAATGTTTAATATTTGTGATTATTATTGGTGTATAGTACATTATATTACAACATGATACAATATATTGTTACTGTACGCTACAATTCACATATCAATTATTCGCAACATATTCCCCTTTTTCATGCATCTCAAGAACTCTGAGTCGGTCTAACCAGCTTAAACATATGAGAGTTCTCGCGCGGGTATCATAATTGTCAGATGTCTATGACCACACATAGTTAGACACAAGACATAATATCAGGTCTACTTAACATATTGCGCTAATACATTTTTCGTCCTCAACCTATTCCCCTCAAATCCTTTTCTCCTCGTTAAAAAACTATCAAATTTAAGAAGAAAAAAAAATTAATAAAAATATCAAAAATGAAAAATAAGACCAAGTATATGATCATGAAGCCAAAGAATTTCGCCCACCTCTTGTGCTCACAGCCTCACACAGGCGACATGGTAACGTGTCTAGACTTGCTGCTCTTGCCTTTCTATAGTTACCCAACACACCACATCTCCTCCATGCATGATATTCGGCATAACTTATAGGATCACTAGCAACTGCTTTAACATAAGAAGCCAATTCCTCCATGGAACTAAATTTACTCCCATCTATAATCGAATTAGGAGGGACAAAGTCCATTACATTTGGGGCTCCAAAATATATTGGGATGGCACCAGCATCCAACGCGTAGAACAACTTCTCTGTCACATAACTCTCCGTGTAGGTGTTTTCAATGGCCAGGACAAACTTGTAATTTGACATGGCACAGTGCAAATGGTCCCACCATTTAGGGGTTGCATTTGGGTCCTTAGAACACTCGGGGTAGAGAGAAAGAGCCTTGTCTAGGCCCCCTACGTTGTTCAAACACTTACCGAATGAGTGGTGAGGTAGCAAACTGAGGATGCTTTTTGCAAGCTTGTTTCTTTGTGGAAGACACCGGGATGAAGACCAATAAACAAGAGTATCCTGAAAATTTAGGAACACGTATCATAATGATGGTTGAATCACTGCAATTATTCCCCCATCCCAAAATAAATATCGCACCTTGATTTTTTTGGTCAACTTGCTTGAACTTTGACCACCGTTTTATTAAAAAATAATTCTCTTCATGAAATTATAAAATAATTATTGATAGTGTTTCTTTTGGTGCATCAATAAACCATTTTTAGAATAACATGAAAATAAATATTCATTATTTTTTTGTCAGAGTTCAACCAAGTTGAACAAAAAAAAGTCAAGGTGCGACATTTACTTTGGGGCAGAAAGAGTAGTTAAGTGCCCGTTTGGGAGACAATATAACCATTTAAGTCCATGATACTTCAGTGAAAATAGAATGAAAGAAATCACGACTTGTTCATTTGTACCAAACAAGCACTAAGAAGGGTGCAGCAATCAGGATTGTTTAGAGTACTTACATTGTTCTTAATGGAAGATAAATAATAATTTCGATTATTGTGAAAGAGACCACCAGCATAAGTTGACTGAACATCATCTTTGGCATGGTAACCAATGAAAATATCCTCAAAACCAGACCTCTTTCTACCAGCCTCAAGGTCCATGTATACACGTAGTGGATCTCCATTGCGTCTCTACATGACATACAAAAAGCCATTTTTACCGTTAATATAAAGTTCAAAACTGAAAAAGCAAGGTGAAGCGGCAGAATTCCAGTGATAAATGCTTGCTGCCAACAGAAAATGGGTACATTCAATTGGCACTTTAAGCTACAGAAATTCACAAAGATCACAAAAAACATAAATATGTTGGTTTCTTTATAAACAAATTAGTGAAGATTGAACCTGCAATGTACATATATGAAATCTTCTTACAGCAGATGTCCATTTTAGTATGTAAAAAATATACATCATATTCTAGAAGTTTGATTCCTGATTTGCTCATCCACATGGTCATGAGAACAGAAAAATGAAGATAAGACAAAAACATCAAGCAAAAGAATTAGGGATGTTTGGGGTAGAAAACTCAGCACCCTGGATTAACATCTTGGAAACACGTCTTGGGTTTACGTCTTACGTCAAACGTCTTGAAATTACGCCTTACGTCTTGAAATTACGCCTTGAAGTAACGTCTTGCAGCAGTTTGTTATTTTCTTCCTACTTTTCAGGGACAAAGTTATGCATAAAATAAGACCTAGTCTACGCTGATTCTACTCGACCACGACTTCATGTGAAGGCCAAGTCCAAATCCGTTACTCTATAACGTCCATCATCATGATCCGCATTAACTTCCTGGCCGCAATTCAGGGCGAAATATTAGGGGGACAGTTTTGATTTTGTTATTTCCGTTATCTTTTCTTAGTATTTAAAGAGAAAGAGGCAACACATGTATACACACGCACTCCTAGCTATCACTCTCACACACTGTTACTCTGCACTTTGTATCCAAAACTCAAACTTCAATAAAACAATATCGGTTGAGGTAGATTTTTCCTAAAACCTCCCGAGGTTTTGTGCCGGAGAACGTTTGTTCAAGGGCTTTCCTCATTACGTAATCGTGTCCATCTTGATAGAGAAACTATATTCCATTTGTGCCCAAAATTCATCAAAGGCAAATTTACTTGTTGAAATTTGTCCAAAACAATTTGGCGCCGTCCGTGGGAACTTTAGTTTTTTAGGTTTCAATCAAGATGAGTAATTCAACCTCTGCGACGCCTACAGTTTCAACGGGGGCAAGGACCAACGTATCAAACTTAGGAGATTCTTCTTCCATGACGCTACCTTGGATTTCGTTGGATATTAGTTCCAACATGATGGCTATGATGCAACAGATGAAGAATCAGTTGGACGTGCAGCAGCATACCAACAACATGTTTATCAATGCAGTCACCAAGGTGCAGCAAGAGCTAGCAGCCTCAAGGCGTAGCGGTCCAACAGTCAGCATGCCTGAAACTTCACCTTTGCATCATAGGATTCTTTTTTCAGATGCCGGGACGAATGCAGGGGGCAATCGTGGCTTTATTCTAATGGCTAGCATCGTTCAGACTGAAAGCACCACCGTTACATCTAGCCAGATTCCACTGTCAACATGTTTCACCTTTGCAACCCCACCTCCTATGGGGCAAACAGGAAGTTTTAATGCATTTAGTACTCGTATGAATCAATTTGTTGCCACTAACACTTTTGCAGATAACCCCTTGGCAAGAGAGTTGCAGCAAATCAAGGAGATTCTCATGAATGTTCCAGGAATCACCTTGCCTTACAATCAAGCATCTCCAACCAGTCACCATGACTCTCGTTTTGTTCCTGCCATAGCCAGTGTGGAGATCCCAAAAAGGTTTCAAGTGCCTCCAATGAAGCACTATGACGGCACTACGGATCCAGCAAAACACATAGCCCTATACCAAGAGAAGATGGATATTATTAGTATCCATTACCATCTTAAAGAAGTTTGTTTGTGCAGGGGCTTTGGATCGACCCTAGCTGGTCCAGCCTTGATGTAGCTAACCAATCAGCCTCTAAACTCTATCTCATCTTATTCTCAATTACTCAATATGTTTCTAAATCAATTTTTATGTAACCGTGTATTTGAGAAGCTAACAAGTGACCTTTATAGAGTGGTACAACATTCTGATGAGATGCTTAAGGATTGTGTCTAGGATCAACAAGGAGGCCGTGAGCATTCCCCATATTGACATGTCGCCTGCAACAACAGAGGCCTTTAGGATGGGACTGAGGAGAGGATCACCGTTCTACCAAGATTTGGTCATGTATCCATCTAAGAGCTTGGAGGAAATCAGAACAAGATCTGTTCGTTTCATCAGGCCGAAGGAAGATGACATGGTCCATGGCAAAGCATCAAAGAAGACGCATGTATATGAACATCCTGACAGAAAAGCGAAATCTTCATATCATAGATCTTAAGCGATACTACGTGTAAGTCAAAGTTTATTCGAATTTTGACAATAAGGTATGAATCTCTTCTTACATCTTTCAATTTCTTGTCTTGTTTATTTTATTTAATAAACCCCTTACTGACTTAAGCATCAGCTAACACCCAACTCTAACATGTTTCTGTTTTGCAAGATGAAAATTTCCAACATGTTAGTCAAAAACATATGGAGCAACCTGTTGACACCTTGGATACTAAAGTCAATCTTTATTTGTAACATTGATCGTATTATCGCCTGGGCGCACGATTCTCACACTTGATTCAAAAGTTGGACTTAATTCATCATGTTGTGTGATTAATTACGTCTTGCGTTTAGATCAAGTTGTGAACTAAGGACGTAACATTTTACATGTTACCAAAAGATTGTGACATTTCTACATGTCACCTTTAATCATCAGGTTATAACATCGTTGCATGTTATCTTTACAAATTGGTTATAACACTGATACGTGTTATCTTTACAAAATTGGTTATAACACTGATACGTGTTATCTTTACAAAATTGGTTATAACACTGATACGTGTTATCTTTACAAATTGGTTATAACATTTACATGTTATCTTTAGACTAACCGCCTCATTAACTCCTCAGAAGTGGGTGCCAGTTCGCAAAATATTTGACTCTCCGTGTTCTTGTTGGAGATTCAAATATTTTGGGGGGCAATTATTTGGGGTAGAAAACTCAGCACCCTGGAATAACATCTTGGAAACACGTCTTGGGTTTACGTCTTACATCTTGAAATTATGCCTTACGTCTTACGTCTTGAAAGTTGAAATCACGCCTTACGTCTTGAAATTACGCCTTGAAGTAACGTCTTGCAGCAATTTGTTATTTTCTTCCTACTTTTCAGGGACAAAGTTATGCATGAATAAGACCTAGTCTACGCTGATTCTATTCAACCACGACTTCATGCGAAGACCAAGTCCAAATCCGTTACTCTACAACGTCCATCATGATCCACATTAACTTCCTGGCCGCAATTCAAGGTGAAATAATAGGGACAGTTTCGATTTTGTTATTTCCGTTATCTTTTCTTAGTATTTAAAGAGGAAAAGGCAACACATGTATACACACGCACTCCTAGCTATCACTCTCACACACTGTTACTCTGCACTTTGTATCCAAAACTCAAACTTCAATAAAACAATATTGGTTGAGGTAGGTTTTTCCTAAAACCTCCCGAGGTTTTGTGCCGGAGAACGTTTGTTTAAGGGCTTTCCTCGTTACGTAATCGTGTCCATCTTGATAGAGAAACTATATTCCATTTGTGCCCAAAATTCATCAAAGGCAAATTTACTTGTTGAAATTTGTCCAAAACAAGGGACAAGGTTCCTGGATAAGGCAGGTTACATGAAACATGTAAATGAACACTCCCTCCTTCCCAAATGAGTGTCCATATTTTATTAACTTTTGTTCTATAAAGAGTGATTATTTTCTAATCAAGTTACTCAATTCACCTTTGCTAAGTATCATGCCCGAATGTGCTTTTCAAGTGCTATAATCTGGCCATAATTAACTACCATATTATGTGTACGTGAGCCATAAAATTGCTTGAAAGTCAGCTTTCTAAATTTCCCTGAAAAACAACCTCGCAGTTTGGCACGGAGGGGTAGATTTTAAACCCTGAAGCTTTGAAGTTTTCAATTGTAACTTTCTGGTTTCAGCACCAACATATCAGAGGTTGTCTAACTTTAACCAATGGAAAATAACCATAATTTGATTTTGGTAACTACCATTGGAGTTTCCCTTAAAGAACCTTTCTCATTAAAAAAAAAAAAAGAAAAAGACCTAACTAAAAAACCATAACTTGATTCTAATACCAGCAAGGCCAATTTTTTCTAATCCCTCAACCATCCTATAAGGATTTATCCCTTGGACTGAAATAAACTCTTTACTCTATCATCCCAGTTGATATCATTATATACACTATCCTTGTGTGTTTACAATCTTAAGTTGACTCGGGTGATATAACATGGATATTCTCAACAAATATGAAAGTATCAAAGACATTATTGCTAAAATAGTTTCCTGAAAAGGAAATGAACATTTTCAACTGGGACAAATTACATAAGAACACGCATTTCTTCAAATGCGAGAGGGAGAATCAGATGACTAGTTTTTCATTAATCATTTCATCACACAAAAACATCCTATAACATCTTGTTGAAGAAACTGGTTGTATTTGGATGTGCAACTGAGAAGATCAATATGAGAGGAAGCTGTCTATAAAGCCATGATTCTAAACAAGTACTCCCTCCGTCCCATAGTAAATGTCACATTTGACTTGTCACGTTTTTAAGGAATCTGCTTTACTTGTTTGCACATTACTTGTACAACGATAAAATTGCACTATGCTTGTTTCCATAATTAGAAACGTGACATTTATTTTGGGACGGGCCAAAAAGGATAGTGCGACATTTATTATGGGTCGGAGGGAGTAACAGAGGTCAGTATGACCAATATTGCCTTTCATTTTACTCAGAAAATAACTGATTATATTATAGAAAAATAATTACTTGCAAGACGGACAAGAAGTCTGTCAAAACAAAGAATAGAAACCGGAAGAAGAAAGCAGGAAATAGAGGATAACAAAAACATCAGAGCATTCCAATAGAAGTAGAGCAAATGCCAGATTCAGTTTGGCACTTGGAGGTGGGATCAAGGACGATATCACTTTCAGCTTTTTAGTGGCAAAAGCCTCGCTTTGAAAAACCAACCCCTCTCTCTAGGTTGAATGAAAGAGCATGAACTTGTGTACAAGGCATTGGTATTCAGTTGCTGCATTCAATCGGCCATGGGCTGCCGGGAACCTCTTCAAGAATGTTAATCTCTTGTTTTATGGTCAAGGTATGGTATATGTAATTCAATGAATCTGCAACTCAACTCAACCTTTCTCCAATTACTTCAAGTTGGCTACATCAATCCTCTTTTCTTGTTCGATTTGGTCAAATGCCACGATATTACACAAGCTACACTTATTTGGATCCTCCTTTATTTCTCCCCATGTCAATTTTGCCTTTCCTGCCTGTAACATGGTTGTTGAATTTGATACTACTCATATATTCATAGGTTCTAACCGTGGTAGAACTGAGTGGTCTAAGTTTTATGTGTGCAGTCTTCATCGAATTTATCCCATTCTATCTCCTAACATTGAATTCCGGATGTTCCATTTTTTTTAATCCTAGGACTTCTAAAACTTCTCTCAATTGTTTTGAGTTTATCATCAATCCCATGCTCTGTCTCATTGATAGAAACAATGTCAGAACAAAAAACATTCGCCATGGTTTACTGCAACGACCCTCCCCCACCAAACTGTCTGTCCAAGGACTCCATCGTATACCTTTTCTAACTCATAAGAACCATATACATCTATTCAATTTACTTTCTAGGAAAAAATCCTCAATTGTTTTCTGTAATATTATTTTCATCCTTAAAGGGAAGAGTTTAAAGAGTATATGTACTGCTTGATCAAGTAACAACCATCATAGTAAATTATCCATATTGATTTTCCAAAGAAAAAAGAAACATAGTAATAGATCACTCCTATTCAATTTTCCTGAATGGAACCTAACTAAGGCTATTTTCAACCTAATATATACTCATAGTATGTTTTAACAATGGTAGTAAATTAACTTGCGATCGAATGTTGGTGTAAAAACTTTTTAACTTTAGAATAGAAGTATATTACTCCCACTGCCAAAATGAATGTCCAAAAAAATTCAAATTCAAATTTGCTCTTGAGCAAATTTGAAATTTTTTTGAACATTCCTTTTGGGACGGAGGGAGTAGAGTCAGTAGACTAAGAGAGAAGATTCACAATCAAGTGGGCAACAAGTACATCAACGCTAAAGCTAGAATAATTAATCACAGAAATTGCACGACGCTTTAACTAAAATAGCATAATCCCTCGAAACATTGTCTTAGCATATGGAAATGGAAAAGCTAAAAGCATTACTCCATCCCATAAAACAGGTCTGTATAAAATACTAATCTTTAGATGTTCTGGAATTATAGTCCATCCAGATTCACTATTAAACAGCAAATACCACACAGTCGCAAAGAAGAGCCGCATCTCCTCCTCTCCCAAAACCTTGAAGAGAAAGGATATCACGGAACCGGGAACATCCCCCGGCAACCCCAAATAAACAGTTCCAAAGGTACCTTGTACCACTACTCTGGAGGAAAAGGTGGTCATGAGATTCACCAGAAGACTTGCAATCTGCACACCAATTTGCGAAGATTCCGCATTAGGCTTGCCTAACAGCAACTTATCATCCATGTTGAGTTTATTTAGCACTATTGTCCAAAAAAAGCCCTAATCTTGAAAGGAACCCTAGGGCATTGACTTCCATGTTGAGTTTATTTAGCACTATTGTCCAAAAAAAGCCCTAATCAAGAACTGAACCATGTCTCAACAATACCAACAGCACATCTTAAAACTCATACATAACCTCTTACAATGAACACAAAGCATCAACAAATAAGCACGACCATCGCTTTTCGACATATTAACCAACAACATAAAACTATTAGCAATCTGACGGAAAAACAGAAAAACAAAATATTTACAGGAGTATATGATGGAAGAAAAATGAAATAGGCGACAAAGATATCCTCCATTAACTCGAGCATCAAAATACCAACATCAATCACCCAACAAAAATCAAGAAAAAGGTCATGAAGATATCTACAGTCCCTAGGAGTCTAGGTCCCTAGGACATGCTAGCTCAACTGAAAGTAAAACAGATTCAGACAAAACTTAACCAATAGTCGGGGCAGGACAGGATCCAGGAGGGGGAGAATAAATAGCTTTCATTATTTGTCAGGTTACAGAAAGGAAGCAAATGCTTCAATACTCTCCTGTATAACCTAAACACCCAAATAATGCAAAAGATCAAGCCCCAAGTCTAGTGATATCAAACAATGATGAAGACCATCATTTTGTGCATGCAAAGAAATTTAAAGAGAGAATAATTTCATTGTCTCACAACATGAAAAGTCAACAGTCAACTGCAAACAAAGAAGACTGTAAAAAAGAAAAGAAAGAGGATAAAGTTGAACAAAAGTGCAAAACAGAGCAAGTAGAAAAGAAGAAAAAGCAGGTTCGCAGGTCGTTGAACTGCAGAGGTCGTAGTCGTCGTCGCCGTCGATCGTCGAAGAGAGAGAGAGAGAGAAAAATCTCACTTGAATCGAAGAGAACCAGCCTCGCCGTCGACTGGAGTTGATTGCGATTGTCGTCTAACGTTCGCCGACCTTTCCTCTTTCCTCTTTCTCTTCTCGATATGTCGACTTAGTCGACTAGGGGCTAGGGCACAACTCAATTATAAAAAGCGCTAAAAAATAAAGGAAAAATGACGTAGTTCAGAAGTATTTCCAACTTTCACGCCTTTTCCCCGAAGGCGACGTTGCACGCTTCTCGCCTTTGGCGAGAAAGGCGACGCCTCCCCTAAAAAGGCTACCATCCGCCTGCCTTGTTGCGAAGAGGCGACAAACCCCAAAGGCGACGAAAAAGGCGAGGCGGGGGACGCCTTTGACAAATATGAATAGTCCTGAATCTATTAAAATGGCATTCCGTTAACAACTTGCACTTACAAAGGCCCACAGTACACAATCTGACACACAACTCTCTCTCTCTCTCTCTCTCTCTCTCTCTCTCTCTCTCTCTCTCTCTCTCTCTCTCTCTCTCTCTCTCTGGACTTCCATAACAACACTTTCCTAAAGAACTAATGGCATTGTTACCCCATTAAGTAAATGCTATCCAATGGAGAGAAGAAGGGTCAAATGTATCGCTAGTTCTCCATAGATTGATACAATGTATTACATAAATATGCAATACTCATTCCTTAAATTTGTACCTGTCTACGATACATTTCGTAAAAAAATGAACAAGATTTACTATCACTCCAATAAACAATTACAATCGAGGGAAAAGTTAATGCTTTCCCCACCTCTTAACCATAAACCGAGGGTGTATTTTCTTCTCTCCACCATCACACTACAAAGGTGAGACAATTGTGTCACAATTGTCTCACCTTTCTTCTCTTTTCCGTTCTAATGAATTCCTCCTCATCCGACAGCCCTACCAATCCATCCTTTTCATCCGGGTCCTTCAATTCTTCCATCATCACCTCAAGTTTAACACAATACATTTATGACGTTCCATTGTCGCATTTTCTCAAATCCTATTTCAGACACACGAGTTTCTTCCCGGTCACATAACTTGGCAAGGGTGCAATACAGTACACTACATCTTTTAACTAATACCCCAAACCATTTTCCTTGAGCTACTTTTCAAAGTAAAGCATAGTACTGAGTGCTCCACCACTATCAAACCAATGGGAGTCTTATAAGATTCCTCAAGAATTAATGACAGAGAGTTCAGGTAAAGAAATAATTCTCAAACACCACCGCGCAAGTCCAACAAAGAACAAATGTCCATGCCACATGACATTCTGGTTTTTCGGGTGTGATTAGGATCTTATGAGAAACCAACAAATACATGAAAGCTACAATAATAACAACCCATATAAGCAGAGATAACAATCTTAACCATTTTATTCATGCAAGCAAACAATTCTAACAGTCTAACCATTGTTTACTTAGTCTGGAAAATGAAAATGCATCAAAAAAAAAAAGACGGGGAATAGAAATTAGTACCCGAAGCGGAGGAGTGGAGGTCTCAAAGAACAAAGCATCAGGCTTGTCAACAAGAACAGCTGATTTAGTCCACAAACAACTCAACCCACATCGACAAGAATACAAATTATCCAGATTATCAGGAATCCAAGTCCACCCTTTAACCAAAACCCCCACATGATTCAACTTCAACTCACTACATTCCAATTCACCATCATCAACTCGCTGCACAGCAGCAGAAGAAGAAGAGCCCATCAAAATTGACGCATTCCTGTACTTTTCTCGAAATTGAGAACAACCCACTTGAGAATCCCATTTATTAAAGGCGGCAAACAAATCTGTAAATGGGTCTGGCGGAGATGAGGAAGATATAGAGTAATAGGATTTAGAAGAAGGGAGGCGAGATGAAACAGATGGGAAATCGAGGAATCCAAAAAAGAAGATGATGATGAGGGAGAAACCTAACATAGCTGCGATTGCGAAAGAATTTATGGGTTTCAACAGCATGCTGATGAAGCTGCTGTCAACCCCAAATTTTCACCTTAATAAACACAAATCAGATTGATCTTTGAAGGTCAAATCTTCCCACTGTGTGTGTGTGTGTGTTTGAGAAAGATTTAGTTGAATCTGGTGAAGGGGTTTTGGGGAGATGGTGTGATTAACAAAGAAAGTGCTGGATTGGAATGATCAAGCAAACCACTTTGTAACAACGATCAAGAATTAGCCGTCCTTCCCATTGAAGTAATCTGTCAGTATCTTCGTGATTGAGCATTCAATTCGATGTTCAAACCACCGGCACCACACTTCAAATAGAAAAAGAATTCAAACTTAATTGGGTCAATTGCAAATTTGATACATGACTTTGTAAATATTTGTAATTTGGTTCATAAGTTTGTACTCCTCAGTTCCTACTTTCCTTTTTAGTTCTATTTTCGCTTTGTTTTAATTTCCTTTTTAGTTCTATTTTCGCTTTGTTTTAAGATTTTTAGTTGTTTTATTATCTAAAATGAATAATGTGACTCATTTGTCATTATCATAATAAAAATTTCCTACCCATTTTCTCTTTCTTACTTTATTTTGCATACTCACTATATTTACTTTTTCTTAAATTTCCGTATCAAGTCAAGCTAAAAATATTAAACATAAACAAAATGAGTACTTTTTTTCAATTTAATTCAACATTTACATATTGTTATAATGATTTATTGACAACAAATTTAAATTTTTTTATTAGAATAATTAAATTAAATTAATTTAAAATTATTACTAAGCTTGAGCTCTTAGAAATGTTTGATTATTACAAATATTTGTTTTCAGCTTTTCCTTAGAAAAACCAAGCTTCACTAATAGCATCTCGAACAGTTTGATACAGAAACTACACCAAAATTTTAAAATATTACATTTAGCACCAAAAATCATTCACTGTCTCCAAGAGTTTGCTTCAAATATTGAATCAAATAAAAATAATCTTTATATTTCATTTAGTTGAATTATTTTCAATTAATCGTATAGTATGGTTGATAAAATGATTCAAATTAAATTATATTATATAATATGCTTAAATAAAGTCAAAATCTCACAAAAAACGCATTTTTTCAAGCTTAGGAAAAATCGTGTTTTTAGAAGACGTCGACTCTTCCCCTCGCTTGCGGCGCCCAACTTTACCTTCGGCGACGACGCTGCCCACCTGATCTTCTTCCTCCTCCGACAGCTCAACCACAAAATCCCACCATCTCCATCGCCCTTTCCATCTTCCCTTTCTCTCTCCACTACAATAACTATACACAATCAAACCCCAAGATTTTCTGCTGCTCCTTGATAAAAAAATTATTCAGATTGGATAACAAATCATCATCCTTCCCCCATCAAGACCAATCCCTAGATTTGAAGCAGATTGTTCAAAAAGATTGGATCATCAATGAAGAAGAATTCAACTGAGATCGAGGTGACCCATGTTTGGACTTAGATTTTTATCGACTTAAAAGGAGTCGGGTTTGGATGGGAAAAATCATCATCCATGAAGGAGTTTGACATTTTAGAAGACAAAGAACGGGATTTTTGTTTTGATTCTAGTTCCAATTTTAGCTTTAGACACTTTTCCAGAAAAGGGAACTCTGATTGGAGCTGCATTGGTGGACTGGGTAATTAGATGCCAGTGCATGTGTTTTGGAGTGCCAGTGTTAGTGTATCAAAGTGTCGGTGTTAGTGTAAAACAAGTGCCAGTGTTAGTTTAACAAAGTGTCATTGTTAGTGTAACAAAGTGTCAGTGTTAGTGTAACTAAGTGCCAGTGTTAGTTTATAAACAGACACTTAATATACATGCACTGGCATTTTGTTAAACTGGCACTGACACTTTTTACACTGGCACTTTGTTACACATGCACTGGCACTTTGTTACACATGCACTGGCACTTTGTTTACACTGGTACTTTGTTACACATGCACTGGCACTTTTTTACACTGGCATTTTGTTAAACTGGCACTGACACAAACGGGGAAAACAAAACACGTTTTTCCTAAGTGTCAGGAAAAACTAGTTTTTTATAAGACCAACTCTTAAATAAGTTAATAAATAAGACAATTAATAAATATAAATAAATATATTTAAAATACATATACTCCCTCCGTTCTTGGTGAGTGTGAACTTATTTTCTTTTTCGTCCGTTCAGGTGAGTATGGACTGTTCAAAATGGTAAAGAATCTTTACTATTCCATCCACTCATTCTCTCTCCTACTTTACTTTTACACTCACAACACCAATCAACTTACTATTTTTCCCACTCATTCTCTCTCCTATTTAATTTTTCATACTCACAAACACCTCCTTTCACTATTTATTTTTCTTAGTTTTCCTTAATTTGTATGTTCAAAATTTTGGTCCACACTCACCTGGGACGGAGGGAGTATATAATAAGAAATACTCCCTCCGTCCTAAAGAAAGTCCTAAAGAAAGCTTCCCACTTTTTGTCATGCACGCAAATTAAGAAAATGGGTGGAAAGAAAAAATGTTGTGAGTGTAATTTGAAAATAGGAGAGAGAATGAGTGGAGGGAATAGTAAATTATAATGGTGTTGTGAGTATTAAAATAATGTAGGAGAGAGAATGAGTGGAGAAAATAGTAAAGATTCTTTGCCAAAAAAGGAAAGTGGAAGTTTTTAACGGGACACCCAAAATGACAAAATGAGAAGCTTCTACTGGGACGGAGGGAGTACTAAAATATTGGAGCACAGTCTATAGAATTATTAAAAATAATTTCAACTATGTGTTATTTTTTTTTGTTATTTTTTTTTTGTATTTGTATTTGTATTTGCACTTTTATTATATTTTTATTTGTTTTTGTATTTTGTATTTATATTTTTAATTTGTATTTTAAGTGAGTTTCTCTAATTAATTTTTGTTGTTCATATTATCTTCAATATTTCAACATATTTTCAAAATTTTGTAATTTTTATTTAAAAAATTAATGGTACAAATAACTTATTATAATAAACAATACAAAAAAAAACAAATTAGAAAATCAAATTGAATAGTTTTTCTTAAATATTATAATTAAGATAAACAACAATTAAGTTATACTCTCTCTATTCAAAAATGAATTTTTAAAATTTATTTTAATCAAAAATCATTTTTCAAAAATTTAATTATTCATTTTAACACAAAAGAAGTAAGATATTGAGGGGGGAGAAAGGAAAAATCAAATTTGGAGCATATCCATATCCATGCTAAAGTGGTGCAATATTAGAGTTCTCTTGAAGTCTCATTTTGCACCAAATTCTAGTGTTTTTAATGGGGATTTTCTTGGTTGCTTGAATAGGGTTTGACCAGTTGTGGTAATAGTTGTAGCTGATAGTGTACATGCAAAATCAACAGAAGTAGAGGTTTTGTTCCTCAAGCTTCTCACCATGATGTCCCTGTTTGCCAATATTGAAGATTGTGTGTGAATCAGTCTCCTATTCAATTTTATTGGAGAGGTCTGTAATTTATTATTTTTATTAGTTGTTGAAAATCCAAAAAGTAAAAAAGGACAAAATATTTAAGTATTTGTAAGTAAGTGTTAATGTATTACTGGATCTCTCAAATAAGTTGTTGTGACATTAGGTGAGGCAGTAAGTAATACATTCATTATTGTTGTTGTTGGTTCAAATTGCTCAACCTGTGAAATGAAAAGTGAGAAATAATGTCGTAATTGATGAAAAAGGTGTATATATATATGTGTGTGTGTGTGTGTGTGTGTGTGTGTGTGTGTGTGATGTTCTAAATTAAATCATTATCATGTCATTCATTGATAAAGTTGTATAAGGTTGATTGGATTGGAGAGAAACAATTTCAGCTTGTGTTTCATTATCAACTGCTGGTGAAGATGGGTGCTCATTTGCTTGAGATTCAACCTTGGATTTTGCACAGGTTTTCTATTTCTTTGTTGTCTTCTTCTTTTTTCCAATCAGGACCATTCTCTACTCTAACTTGTTTACACCCTAGCATTGTGGCCATAACCATTACAATTTGTGCAACTCATCTTTTTGCTTTTCCTAATCACTGCATTTTGATTTAAATGTGGATTTGGATCCCTAACCTTATTTCCTCCATCTTCATTTAACTCCTTTCTTATTGCACTTTTTGGCCTTCTAGCCTTTCTCACATTTTTAGGGGTAATAACACCTCACAATTAGTAATAGGCCATAACCACTCACCATTACTTGGTCACAATGCATACTTATATGCCCTCAAAGTTGTTTCCATAGTTAACCAACTTGACATATACTTGTCTGGGCTATCACCTATGAAATAAATTGATGCAATTGAATGACAACATGTTATACCAATTAACTGTCAAATCCTACAAGAATAAGTCTCCATCTCCAAATTGAATGTGAATCCATGATTTCCATAAGTGACCTCAAAATTTCCGGCCCCATTGTTAACTACCCTCCAATTATTATACTTCTGTTTGTTTGTCTCCAACTTTTTTCTGATATTTGGACAAAGTTCATCATTCAATCTCAAAAGCATTTCTTTCTTCTCAGTCAATCTCTTCATCAAGGCTTGCCTAATTTCATCAAGCATGTTGATTATTGGTTTATGCCTTGCTTCTAGGATGTATGAATTAAAACACTTAGATAGATTATTTTCCATACAATCAAAACAAGAATACACTGAGAAGTATGGCCTAGCCCAATGTTTTGCTTCACTTTTCTCAAGCCACTCAAAAGCCAACATATAAGTACTCTTTATCTCAGCAATATTTTCTCAAACTCCTCAACGGTTCCCCATTTAGCAGCAGACCAAAACATGTTCCTAAGTGATACTCAGTAAAGTGTTTTCTAAAGTAAGTATATACATGCCTAGCACAAAATCTATGCTCTGCCTCAAGTAGTAAGTCTTCAATATCAAGTATCAATCCCTAAGACAAAGTGAATGTGAACAATTTCAATAAAAAATGAATGCACTTTATTTCAATAAAGAAAGTGAATATGAAAATTTCAAACAACTTCAATAGACTATTACCTTTTATCTGTCTATCAGGAGGGTCCACCCAGCTCAAGATTGTTTCAAATCATCTTTCAGCTGCTCAAGAAACCAACACCAAGAACTGTAGTTTTTCCCCTTCACAATAGACCATGCAATAGGAAATATGTGGCTATTTCCATCTCTTCCCACAATTAATAATAATTGGCCCTTCACAAATGTCTTTATAAAGCATCCATCTAACCCAATTACTAGTCTGCAACCACTAATCTATCCTTTCTTGGGGGCGTCAAAGCATGCATACTGTGGGGCCCTCCCAGACCCGGGACCTATAGACTCGTGCCCCAAGCTGGAGGGTCCCAAACCACCTCCATTTAAAAAAAAACTTTTATTTTATTTAACTTGAAAAGTAAAACAACATTTAACAAACCAACATTAACATCTCCACCTGGAGGTGATATGTAAACCATCTTTTAAAAGTCATAACATGTTTAGTTACAAACACTACAAATGTAAAAGCTTACAAAAGCCAGCTTTGAAAAACAACCAAATCCATACTTAATTATAACACAACACAACTAAAAAATGTTTTATGACTGTCTCCCCAAAAGAATAACATCCACAACTAATCACAACTCCCAAACCATATACATACCCTGACAACCCAAAAAGTAAGCGGTCCAAACTCCTTTCCGGCCTCATCGGTCTGGTCCACCTGTCTCAGCGGGATCTAAAACAGTAAAGGGAGAAGGGGTGAGAATAAATCTCAATAAGCTATTATGAATGCATCAATATGCCATATAACATGCAACACATAATCAGGTTGCTCACAATCACATTGGTAAAGCGGTAAACACATTACGTTACCTCATTATACCTTTCCCGTCTGAATAATAAGTCGTACAACATCGGGAGTAAAAACTCCACTCATTTGTGAACTGTTTAGGCATATTCACGTCTTATAAGACTCTTAATGCGGAGAAACATATAAGAACTGCAGCTATCTGTAAGGCTTTTCGCTCAATACAGAAGCATTCAACCCCAGTCTGTGGCCACAGAAGGGGAAAGCCACAGGTATAATGTAATTCAATCACTTATATAACAAATCCATAATTGATTGTATCCCATTATACCCCTACATATCAGCTGATATAACCACATTCAAGCACATAATAGATATATGAAAATAAATCCACACCTTGGGATATCAAAACATAACATGGTACTATTACTCATGTTAAACCATCACAATAGTGCAACATATATTTCATACACTATTGAATAATAACAATCCAATAACATGGTATTAATACTCATGCTCAACCCAACATAATAGTGTAACATTTATTTCATACACTATTTAAACAAATAACCATGAATATGTAATCAAATATGGGCACAATGTATATCAAGTAAGCCCTACACATTCATTACACAATATTGAGTACCTTCTATAAAGGTTCCATATCAATTTACCAAGTTTTTATCAACTTTGGTTAAAGTTTCATAAGGTCTTCCAACCATTTTCAAGGCTATTTTTAAAGACCTTCCCGATATCATTTTGAACCATTTAAGACTTCATTGTAAAGTCCTAATGTTGTACTAGAAGTATAGTCAAAAGGGGGTTTAATCCATACTAGGTTGCTTAGGTTTACAATGCTTGAAAACTGATACCAGGGAAACAGCACTGGGCACGTCTCGTGCCCAATGGCACGACTCGTGCCCAACCCCAGCACGACTGCCTTATTGATCACGACTAGGTATCACGACTGAAAACAGGGGGGAATGACTCGTGCTCCAGGGCACGAGTCGTGCCCTTGCCCAGAAACTCATGCTGAGTTCAAAACATCAGCAAACTAGGCAAGAAGGAACCATGTTGTTCATGCTACTTCACAGCCACTATACCAACCAAACCACTTCAATATAAACCTTTTTCCCTATCAATTTCTACCCTTCACAACCCACATAACATGATCCCTCCACCATGTACCAAGATTATACCACCTTCCACTTTAACCCAAGTAATTTACCACCCTTGCCATATTTATTCCAAAGCCAAATTTTCCTTTCATTTCAAAGCCAAATAAAATGAACCAAAAATACCAAAACACATTTATCTCACATCATATCAATATTTAATATTGAATGAACAATTATTGAAAGAAATCATAATAACTTACCAAAATATTTCGAAATAAAAAAAAGCTTTGATCGGTTATAAATGTTCCACTCGACTCCCTGAGCGTTTATTTGAAGTCAAAACGAAGAACGGATCAACGAATGATTTTTAAGGATTTTAGGAAGGTAACCCTAGGTTGATAGGAACGTAGGAAAGAGAGAGAACTGAGGGAGAGAAATATGAAGCTTCTGGGAATTTGAAAGATTTATATAAAGAAAGTTACACCTAAGCTCCTCCAAGTTTCAACTTTTTAAAACCAACCACCTTAAATTTATATTTTCACTAAAGCTCCTCAATACTTTTTATAACCTTTTATTTAAAAGTTCAAATATTATAACTTTACTACCAAATTCCCATTTGTTCCCTTTTAGACATTATATAATTAAAATTACTTTATTATCAACCTAAAATCACATAGGTTAGCAAAAATATAAAAATATTCACATAAACATTGTAATGATCATATAATGTCTAACATGAGATTGTAAGTACCCAAATCTGGCTCATGCCTTCCGGTTAAGTTTTCCGGCAATTTTCCGAACTTTCCTAAAGTCCGGGAGCAATTCCGGAACTGTTCCGAACCTTCCCAAGGAATGAAGGGACTGATTTAAATTAAAAGGGCACGTTTTCCTTAATATGGAAAACCTTCTAGAAGTGCCACCTTGCATGATTCTAGAAATATGCTGAGTCACACAGGATAATGCCGCACGGCTGCATTAGGAGGGAACTCCTAGCCGCACGGCCTCATTAGCCTTATCCAGACTGCCTATAAATAGAGCCCTCCTCTACCCATTTTGAAAACAGAACAAAAATACCATATTCAGCACAAAAAGCTCTGTTCAAGCCCTGCTGCGAAATTAGGAAGTTGAAGAGTGCCAAGAAGCCACCTCCCTCCTCCTTGAAGCCTCCAAGAAGTGGTCCCTCCGCTAGGCAAGAATCAAAGAAGAAGAGGTCACCACCATTGGTAACCTCTCACTCCCTTACCTTGCATTATGCTTGTTTATGTGATATAATTGCTCCTTGCATTCATATATTACTATTATCTTGCTTGGGACTTGGTATTTGTTGTTAAATATCCTATCTTTATTCATATAAACATACCCCCCCTTCCCCTTTGCATCATTTGCATAAAATAAGCATCATTTGCTCCTAAAAATGTAATCTTTACAATAAAGGTGCATCCTTTACACCTAAAAATCTATGCTTTCCATTAAAAATGCATCCTTTGCATATAAAAATCATGTCTTTACAATAAAGGTGCATCCTTTGCACCTAAAACCAATTTTTCACATAAAATGCATCCTTTGCATTAAAAATCATCTCTTTACCATCAAAGTAGCATCCTTTGCTTTCAAACTGTCATCTTTGTGCATCCTTTGCATATAAAAATACTAATTTTCCTCATAAAAAGCATCCTTTGCAATCAAAAGCATCCTTTGCACCCAAAAATGTCATCTTTTCACTAAAAATGTCATTTTTACATGCATATTCCCCCATGTCCCCATTTAGCAACCTTCGATATGAACCGGTGTAAAGATCCCATCTTTACATCGTTTCTTCCATTAAAGGTTCCATAATTTCTTTAGAAAGGGATACACCCTGGAACCTATATCTCCGATAATCGCTTGAGACGAGCACGATAGCTCCCATATAAGCTCAATCGTCTCAAGGCGTAGGATTGATGGGCTAAGGTCACTCCTTTCCTAAAGAATCCCATTTTGGACTATAAAAGAGAGTCCTTCTCTCGATCACGCAAGACCCAAGGTCAAATAGCGATGATCACAAGTCCAAGATGAGGACGGGATCAAAGTTCCGAACACATAAAAATCCAAGGAATCTCGAGCGACAACCAATTAAATGGTTTGTACGTCCGGAAGATAACTTGGAACATCCCCCCCTCTCCTTTTCAACACATGCACACAAGAAAGCACGCAAGCAAGCACGAAAAATGGAATCTAGGGAGACTTGCTACGGCAAGGCACCTTGGGTGAACGACGATCCGTTCTTCCCAAGGGATAACTTAACCTCCGAACCCTAAAATCCTTTTTTTCAAAGTTTTGAGGAAATCAAAATGGCGTGGCGACTCCGTTTTTCAAATTAAACCGGATGTTTTCAAACTCGCGTGAATCCGATCTAAAAACAAAAATTTAGAATTTGGGCACACATTCACAGTTTGGCGACTCCGCTGGGGAGTTCCCAAAGGAGAACGCTTTCATTTTCAAAATAAACGATACCCGGTATATAGGTGGAAACCATTTAACCTTCCTGTATCGCTCCCTAACCCGGGGCTTGGGATAAACGGTGGTTTAACAATCCCACGTACCGGTATCTCTTTTCGAATAAAAAAAAAACTAAAAAGAAAGCTTTTTTCCTTTGAGCGGGTTAGACTCTCATCGCGGATTCCAATTATCGTGCTTGCTTTCTTTGCCTTGCATTGCATCATTTGCATCTTGAGAATTGTGCATACTTTGAACAGGAAGCCTTCTCAAGGCTAAAAGGTTCCTAAAATGTTCGGGAAACAACCTGAAATTGCAAAGGAGTGGAACCTGGAAAATTGATCTATGCAGTCGTACGGCTCAATCCTCCTTGGATTCTGACCGGGCGGCCTCAGTGGCAATTCCACCAGGAAAAATTGAGGTTAATCTGGCAGCCTTGGCAGCTTGGGGCTATTCAGTTCCAAGACTGACTGGGGCTCCCAGAAAATTTATGTGCCTTATCTGTTGCATTTTCCCCCGTCCCGAAAAATCATTCCTTTAAAACACATTTATGAAAATCTCTGTTTTAACTCAAAAAGGAATATTTTTAGGAGGCCGCACACTACGCGCACCTTATATATCCTGTACACTTTGCACGCACGTCCCTTTAAACTCGGGGTGGTTTTTCAGCTGCAGTCACGGACAGCCTTACGATGCTCCCGGGCGCGCACGGAATCACCCCAAACTCCCCATGGCAGCCAGTGTCGACCAATGCACAGTCCGTGTCACACGTTTCAAAAAACCGTGACTTTTGGTTGGTTTTTGGTCTAGTCCGTGTCATATAGCCCAGTTGCATGTCCCCGTAAAGGTCAAGCCTTAGTCCATAACGGAAGTCAAGATCTTTTGCTCAAGCGAAACTCTGTCGAAATTCCGACAAAGGAAAAATCGGTAGAATCTTGACTCCGACATTGACTTCGACCTTGACCTGCACGGAATGCGTAAGAGTCGAGACTGAGTCTGTGCCAAAAGTCAAAAGATCTTCCACACAAGTGGAGCTCTGCCAAAATTCTGACAAAGGAAAAAATGGCAGATCTTGACTCCGACATTGACTTCGACCTTGACCCGCACGGAATGCGTAAGAGTCGAGACCGAGTCCTTGCCAAGAAAATCCAAAGATCTTTCGCTCAAGCGAAGCTCTGCCAAAATTCCGACAAGGAAAAATTGGCAAGATCTTAACCTGGCATTGACTTCGATTTTGACTCACGCACGTGTGAATGTGTGCCAAAATTTTGTGGATTCACGCGAGTTTGAAGACATCCGGTTTAATTTGAAAAACGGAGTCGCCACGCCCTTTTGATTTCCTCAAAACTTTGAAAAAAAGGTTTTTATGGGTTCGGAGGTTAAGTTACCCCTTGGGAAGAACGGATCGTCGTTCACCCAAGGTGCCTTGCCGTAGCAAGTCTCCCTAGATTCCGTTTATCGTGCTTGCTTGCGTGCTTTCTTGTGTGCATGTGTTTGAATAAAAGGGGAGAGAATGTCCCAAGTTGTCTTTCGGACGTACAACCAATTTATTGGTTGTCGCTCGGGATTTCTTGGATTTTATGTATTCGGGATTTTGATCCCGTCCTCATCTTAGACTTGTGATCATCGCTTTTGTAACCTCGGGACTTGCGTGATCGAGAGAAGGACTCTCTTTTATAGTCCAAAAATGAGGTTCTTTAGGAAGGAATGTCCTTAGCCCATCAATCCTACACCTTAAGACGATTGAGCTTATATATATGCTTCATGCTCGTCTTAAGTGATAATCGGAGATATAGGTTCAAGGTTTATCCTTTTCTAAAGAGATTGTGGCACCTTTTATGGAAGAAACGATGTAAAGATAGGATCTTTACACCGGTCCTTTCCGAAGGTTGCTAATGGGGACATGGGGGAATGCATGTTTTAAGATAAAAATGACATTTTTAAGGAAAATATGACATTTTTGGATGCAAAGGATGATATTTAGTTTGCAAAGGATGCTATTTATGTAAAGAAATGATTTTAATGCAAAGGATGCAATTTTATGTGGAAAAATAGTATTTTAGGTACAAATAATGCATAAAGATGTTAAAAGGATGCCACTTTGATGTGAAGAAATGATTTTGAATGCGAAGGATGCATTTTTATGTATGAAAATGAGTTTTTGGGTGCAAAGGATGCATTTTTAATGCAAAAGATGCCCTTTTGATGAAAAGGATGTTCTTTTGATGTAAAGGATACTACTTTGTATGCAAATATGCTATTTTAAATGCAAATGTCCTAGTTTAAATGCAGATTGACATCTTGGAAAAGGTAAAAATCAGATTACAGACTGAGAAGATGAAGGTTCTGCAAACTGGCTAAAGTTGTCGCGTGACATAGGTTGCCTATGTCGCGTGACATACTTAGCCACTTGCAGAGACCTTAACAACTGGGATTTACAGAGGTAACAAGGCTTTAATATAGCCAAATTACTTCACTGATAGATCTCAAAAAACATGTATATGAGCATTTCAAGGGAGTGTGGAAAGGTAAAAGCCAGATTACAAGTGAAAAGATGAAGTTTCTGCAAACTGACCAATGTTGTCGCGTGACATAGGTTGCCTATGTCGCGTGGCATACTTAGCCACTTGCAGAGTCTTCAACAGCTGGGATCTACAGAGGTAACAAGGCATTAATATAGCCAAGTTACTTCACACATAGATCTCAGAGAGCAAGTATTTCAATAGTGAACACTTCAAGAAGGTGTGGATATGAGGGATCCACACTCATCTTGAGTGTTCATGCAAGAAACAATGCCAAGCCGGAGTTTTTACATGAAATGGTATGCAATCAGATGTGGATCTAGGCAATATGATACTAAAGCATGCAACTTTAATCAGGATATATCATTATTAACACATTTAGCATATAGATCTCATGTATAATGAAGATAGGGAAAGGAAAAGGGTAGAAAATCGTTACCCTTGAAGACCACGACTTCCTATATCAAGTTAGATATAGGAGCCTTCAACAGCAACCTCTGGGCCCGAGATCGAAGCCTTGGTTCAATGAGAACCTTTGGTTCTTGATGTGTGTGGGAAGTGTGTGTGGGATTGGTTGTATGGTGGGTGATTTGGGAGGATTAGTGTGGTTTTGGGGGATATGGGAGGAGAGACTAGGCTTACGGGCGTATTCTCTATAGAGGGGCACGAGGAGTGAAGGAGAGGTGTCGAAAATGAGAGGTGAAGGCCTCTATTTATAGGCTGCATGCATGGGCTTAGTATGTCGCACGACATAACAAGCCATAACCGTTTTCCTTCTAGAAACATGCAAGGTGGCAAGCTTCTAGAAGTCTTCTTGGCAAGTTATGTCGCACGACATAACAAGCCCCATCCAGTTCCTTCTAGAAACACGCAAGGTGGCAATCTTCTAGAAGTCTTCATGGCAGGTTATGTCGCACGACATAACAAGCCTCATCCAGTTCCTTCTAGAAACATGCAAGGTGGCAGTCTTCTAGAAGGGAATTTTGCATAAAAGAAAAACATGTTTCTTTCATTCCAAGCAGTCCCTTGACCCTTAAAAGGTTTGGAACATTTCCGAATTGCTCAGGAACTCTAGGAAAGTTTGGAATTGCCGGGAAACTTGCCGGAATTGCCGGGAAACTTGCCGAAATTGCAGGGAAACTTAACCGGAAGGCATGAGCCAGATTTGGGTACTTACAGAAGCCCCTCGGCAACGTCACTTGCAGGGCGAGTGGGGTTGTCGATAGAAAAGGATCCGATCTGGCAAATGCCGAGACGAATTGGGCGACCAAGGTGGTCGAGTGGCTGGACCTTTATGAAAGGCTACCTACGTATCCCGAATGGGAATCAAGCCATAATCGTAGTTCAAAATCCACTGGGGAAAGGGGGCATCATATGTGACAAATTGGCTGAACCTAAAGTAGGCTACCTACGTATCCCGAAGGAATCAAGCCAGGTCGTAGTTCGAGCTTTGACTGGATCAAAATGTTATACTTTCATCTTGGAATAACGGAGATCGAAAGAGAGAGAGAAATGTTATTCCTTCATCTTGGAATAACGGAGATCGCGAGAGAGGTCGAAATGTTATTCCTTCATCTTGGAATAACGGAGATCGAAAGAGAGAGTGAAATGTTATTCCTTCATCTTGGAATAACGTAGATCGCGAGAGAGGTCGAAATGTTATTCCTTCAACTTGGAATAACGGAGATCGAAAGAGAGAGCGAAATGTTATTCCTTCATCTTGGAATAACGGAGATCGCGAGAGAGGTCGAAATGTTATTCCTTCAACTTGGAATAACGAAGATCGAAAGAGAGCGAAATGTTATTCCTTCATCCTGGAATAACGGAGATCGCGAGAGAGGTCGAAATGTTATTCCTTCAACTTGGAATAACGGAGATCGAAAGAGAGAGCGAAATGTTATTCCTTCATCTTGGAATAACGGAGATCAAAAGAGAGAGCGAAATGTTATTCCTTCATCTTGGAATAACGGAGATCGCGAGAGAGGTCGAAATGTTATTCCTTCAACTTGGAATAACGGAGATTGAAAGAGAGAGCGAAATGTTATTCCTTCATCTTAGAATAACGGAGATCGCAAGAGAGGTCGAAATGTTATTCCTTCAACTTGGAATAACGGAGATCGAAAGAGAGAGCGAAATGTTATTCCTTCATCTTGGAATAACGGAGATCGCGAGAGAGGTTGGATTTTGTAAAGAAGTAGGAAGGACTCGATAATTTTTGTAAAGAAAGTGGGACGTACCCTGATAATTTTTGTAAAGAAAAGTGGGACGTACCCGATAATTTTTGTAAAGAAAGTGGGACGTACCCTGATAATTTTTGTAAAGAAACGGGACGTACCCTGATAATTTTTGTAAAGAAACGGGACGTACCCTGATAATTTTTGTAAAGCAACGGGGCGTACCCGATCATTTGAAAATAGAATTGAAAATGCCAAGGGCAAATAAAATGAGCCACATGGGTAAATTTGTAAAATAGGCCACGGGGGCACTGGAGGGAAAACTGGATTGGGAATGATTGGAAATGCCAGGGGCACAAAGGGCAAAACAGGCCTATGGGGGACAAAATTGTAAAATGGAGCCTTCAGGGGCAAAATTGTAAAAACAAGCCACAGGGGCTTAGTATGTCGCACGACATAATAGGCCATGTGGACAGTTTATTTAAAAATTCGCACAGTCGTCATTTTGAAACTCAATTGAAATTGAAATTGAGAGGGAGGCGACAACGAGAAGAGAGAGAGAGCAAACCATCAGAGAGAACTCGAGAGGGATCGAGAGAAATCAAACATCTCGAGTCTGATTCAATTGGAGAAAATGCCTCCTAGATTGCGTCCGACCAAAAGGGCTCCTCAACACGCCCAGTTAGCTACTCGACGAAAAGGGGTGCAGAGGAATCAAAGGCCCTTTCTTCCGCAAGCTCAAAGAGGAGATTTCTATCCACAGCTCGATGAACATACCTCAGATGTTGGGAAGAAAGATGTGGTACATGACCTAGGTTTTTTTGAAAATTTTTGATTTGGGTGAAATTGATTTGATTTTTCCAGACTGTGCTATGAATTGACATGAATTGGCATGTGAACATTGGACAAATTGCATGAATTGAACTAAATGCATATTCTACATTATATGATTTAACCTACTTTTATTTGAAAAAGGGGTGAGATGGACTCAAAGGGAAATAACAATTTTGATGTACTAATGCTTTTTTTTTTGTAAAGAGGATGGGACGGACCCAAGGGAATAGGGATGATTTTTATGTAAAAGTGAGACGGACTCAAAAGAATAACATTGGTTTGGTGAAAAGATGAGACAGAATCAAAAAGAAATAACAGTTCTTTTGATAAAAATTGGGACAAATAAAGGAGAAGAAATAATGAAATATGACGGACATTGGGACAGACCCAAAGAATGATTTTTATTGTGCTATCATGACATGTATTTAAGAGCAGAATGATATTAAATGAGATATTCATACCTATGATATGTTTACCTGTAGGGATTGCGCACCAGAGGTTCCCCCGAGGTGATTGGCAGGCTATGGGAGAGCTTGCCGAGCAGCCAGAGCGAATATATTCGCCTAAGGGCATGAGTCTACGCCTGTCGGGCTGGGCGATTCTTTGAGATGACGAAGGCCATTGGAGACACTCAGAGGAGTGTGGATTTGGTGAGGGCATTTAGAGAGTTGTGGTGGGAGACCACTCACTCATTTCATTTTTCCTGGGGTGAGGCAGCAGTCACACCATATGATTTCGCGGTCATCACGGGATTGCCCTTCTGGTGAGCCACTCTACATAGATGAGCTGCACTGAGTTGAGCCCCAGCCTATTGCTGATGCCGATTTTATGAGTTTGCTTGGTTTCGTTCCCCAGATCAAGAAGGGGAATGGATATGAGTTGGGTGAGCTACATGGCTTGATTGGAGAGCAGAGTAGGGACTATCTTGTGGTTGATAATCCTGTTGAGAGCTGGCTGAGAGCCGAGAGATTGGCGAGAGCTTTTGTATGGGTGGGTTTTTATGACATGCTATTTATCAACAGTGCATCCACTGCCCTGATTTCACTGCTGGAGCTTCTGAGAGCCTGGGATGCTGTGGGGAATCTGTCTTGGGGTGAGGCAGGTTTAACCGAGATGTACTTGGCTCTATATGACATCAGCAGAGGGAAGGCGAAGTATTTCACCTGCTGTCATTTGGCTTTCGAGGTATCTTGACTTCTTTACTTTTGCACATTTCACTCTATCATTTTTTTCCTATTTTGACTTTTCCTTCTTATTCTTTTCAGGCTTGGGCCTTCGAGTATTTTAGGCATTATGCATGGCGAATCAGGGATGAGTGTCCTGCCACCACTTTTCCTGCTCTCAGACGGTGGACGAAGAATGCCAGGAGACAGACCAGGACACCGGAGGGTTCAAGGTGCAGGATTACGGCCTCGTATCATGACACGCTGATATGCTTGAGAGGGACTCCCCAGAGGCTGAGTTTATTCCCTTGGACTGGCCGTTATGATGATCTGGACTTGGATCATGCTGCGCACTTGACAGAGTGTCACAAGCTGCTGGTGGGTTTGTCCGGAGATGCCCTATATTTAGGAGAGAGAGTGTACAGATAGCATGGGCCCAATAGGCATGCTCGGATCACGATGATCCTCCCGGCTAGGATGTGTTGCCTCGCCCGGTTGGCGAATGTAGATGCTTTGATCGTAGGCGTGGCGGCACATCTCTTTACACGGGATGGGGATTACATATTGTATGTGGCTAGGCATCTTCGGTCCCCACGAGTCGAGTTGGCTATGGTGCTCGAGGGTGCGGGACCTCGGCGGCCATGTAGCTAGACCTCCTTTGCCCCCGACTTTCATTGATTACCAGGGTGGCGGTCGTCTGCGGTGAGCTCATATTGATATGTCTCAGACTCATCCTCATCTGGTTCTCCCGCGAGGTTCTAGATCTGTAAGTACTGCTCTTTGCGTCTTTTGGATTGCTTGCATCTCTTTTTGTTATCAATAAGCGCATTTTGACACTTATTATATGCACTTGTAGCAGTATCGGCCCGAGCTTACATGCATTTGACCGGGGGCTTACACGGCTGTGAGCATGATTGGCAAGCTCCCGAGAAAGGTATGAGCTTTTGGAAGAACCGTGCCGGTCACGGGGTTCGATCGATATCTCTCCACCGGCCCCCGAGAAAGAAGAGGAGCCGCTCTGATGACGTGGGCACCAGCGGGGGTATTAGTGGACCGACGCCTCGGACAAAGAATCCAAATGTGCCTCTTCACGGACCAGTTGAGATTGATGATGATGATGATGAGGATGGTGGGGCTGAGACAACCACAGACTACGAGCTTGATTCTGTTGTCATCACTGAGCTTGATGACTATTATCGCATGGGGACCGTAGACTACGAGGCACCTTCTGACGATCCGGATGACGAGCCTGAGGAGGCTGAGGACGATGATGAGGATGAAGATGATGGAGAAGATGATGGAGAGGATAAGGGAGAGGATGATTCAGAGTAGCCCCCCCTTCCCCCTAGATTATTATGACTTTTTGGTTATTGTACCCTTTTTGGGAAAACATATCATGTTATTTTTGCTATGCACACCTTTTAGACTTGGTCTATTTTGGAATGTACATTGTTATCCCTTTTGTTGCACGCATTTATGAAATGGTGGTATGGTAACTAGCTTGAATTGGATGAATTGAATGGATTTCTGGCTTGAATGGATTTCTGGCTTGTATATGTACCAGGTAGATGAATGCATGGGTGTACACGGGGTAAATGAACTCTCCCCTATGCATTTGAGAAGTGGATGAGTGGTATTTGCAGCTTTTGACAAGTCGGGGAGTGCCCTGGGGAATACAAAGACACTGCAGATGCTGATGTACGATGTTGGCTTATTATGTCGCGCGACTTAGTAAGCCATATGGCAGGTTTGTCGCGTGACATAAGTAGCTGAACTTGTGCTTTTCATTGCCTTTGGAATTGGAATGGAATTGCCGACACAGGTTGGAATTGGGTGACCAAAGGGGTCACAAACCTGATCTCTTTGGGGCAATGGCAAAGAAATATTGGTCCCTTCCTATAAGGATGGAAACGAGGTGACCTAGGAGGTCAAACGACCAATCCTACTAGGAATGTGCCAAATAAAAGGGGTGACCAATATGGTCAGATAGTTATACTTTTATGAAAAGCTATCTTACCACAGAGGAATGACGAAGGAAGAGGGGTGACCATAGCGGTCGGATGGCTATACCTTTGCGAAAAGCTTACGCACAATTAAGGAATGAGGAAAGAAAAAGGTGACCAATGTGGTCGGATGGCTGGACCTTTATGAAAGGCTACCTACGTATCCCGGAGGAATCAAGCCTTAGTCGTAGTTCAAGCTTCATTTAGATAGGTTAGGAACGATGTCTAGGATCCTTGAAGTTTTGACAATTAATGGAGGTTGTCACCTGATTGACAATTAATGGAGGTTGTCACCTGAGGAAGCTAAATCTTGCGTCACTATCGAGTAGATAGAGGCAGCTATAGCTGGAAAACTTGAGCATACTTCTCAATCTGTGATAGAGGTAGCTAAAGTTGGATTTTTGACAATTAGGAAACTGTCACCTGGCGTTATCTTGTTATAACGGAAGTAACGGAGGCGCTTTTGGGGGAAATGTTATCATTAGCAATTGGCACGTTACTTGAGCCTAGGGGTGATTTTTTCTTGGAAACAATGGTAGGGACTGGGTCTGGATGTACATATGGAATGTGTTTGGAAATTGTTTAAGACAGGTTTCAAGCAGGTGGGGTCGTATCCCTTGGGTGCGGAATGAGCTGCTGCTGTGGTTACTAAGATGTTATCAATGTGGACTAGAATTTCCTCTTGGGGTGAGGCCAGGTTTAAACCTCGGGTCTCGATGAATGTTCCTTTCTCACACTCTGGCATTTGAAGCTGATGCTGACAGGCTTTTACAACCAAAGACTAAAGCAGATGTCGAAGTGACCAAACCTCTCTTCTGGGGATGGATGCGACTTATCGGAGCCCCGGTCTGAGGAAAAACTTTCTGCAAAGCCCCATGTCTTATTAAAGCAAGGAAAGATCCTTTCATTTGGCAAAGCCCCGGTGGATGAACTGAGTAGGCGAAGTTTTAGGTTTCGAAGAAGTGACTTGGTGAAGCCCCAATCTGATGACCTAGCAAAAATCCCAATATGATTGGTACTGCAAAAGTGATCCTGAGGTTAATCTAAACAAGACTGAATCGATCTTGTGACATGGTGAAGAACCCGATGCGGACCCCAAAAATGACTAAAGAAGCCCCAGTTTAAAGGAATGCTTTGACAAAGTCCCAACCTTGAAGAGTTTCGAGGCAGCCCTAATGGGAATTGTAGCAGAAGAGGGAAAACCTATCCTTTCGTACTCTCTCTTTTATTTTCTTTAGTCACTCAGTTAACCTTAAGAAGATGCGAAAGAAAAGATTTTTAGAAATTTATACATGCAGGGGCATATTTTTCGAAAGGTGGGAATAGATCCCGATTTTGTGTTATTTTGATGGCCTTATTCGATGTAGGCACAAAAACTCGCTTTGGGTTTGACTCTTTTGAGAGAGTATAAGCGTAGAAAGGTTTGTAAAAGTGTATGGAAGCCCCTGCTGACAGAAAATTAGTGTTTAGCACTATTTTTTCTAAGATGTAGAAAAGGAAGACTTGTCAAGACATCTGAAAACTTGTTTTATTTACAATGATCACAAGATTGCTTAAACCCTTTATTGATGTTCGGGTTATTCAACCATTAATCTCGATATGAACAAACATTTTGATTAATCATGAGGAGACAGTCAACCAATGTCGCGGATCAAGGTTGGCTGGGTGTGAAAGAAAGGTTTGTGTATAGGGAGGTCATTGATGAGACCGGGTTTTCTGGGATCTGACTGTGTCTATGGGAGAGGTCATTTGATGAGACCGGGTTTTCGGGAATTTGGATATATTTATGAGAAAGGTCATTTGATGAGACCGAATTCTCTGGGATTTGAATATGCTTATGACCGGACCATTTCTGGTTGCCTACGTTCCCCTCATTGTGAGGAGCTCAGGTCGTCGTAGTTCGGCTTCGGCTGGATTGTGTTTGGCTTTGGGAAATGGGATTTGTGGTTCCTTTAGTGAAAAGGCTCGGATGAGAAGATTGGATGATGAGGCGTGGGCCTCGGGATGATTCCTTGACCAAGTCATTCTTGGATGACTGCTTCTGATTGCTTCCTCTTTCATTGGGGGAGAAAGGATTTGCACGTGCCTACAGGCTTATGAAATGCTTCTGGCTTTGCTTCGACCGCCCCATTGTTATCGACAACTTTCATTCTCTGAGCTTTGATTTTTGCCTGTTCGTCAAGCTTTTGATGGGCGGTCTTGGGTCCTTGGCCTCATTTTCTTTTATTTTTATGTGCAACCCCTGTTTTTGCCTAGACGCCCCTTTTTTTGGGATTTTCGGCCGGGCATTACTCTTTTGCACTAAGATTTTTTCTTCTTTTTTTTTTTTTCTTTTTTTTCTTTTATGTGCAACCCTGTTTTTTGCCTAGACCGCCCTTTTTTTGGGATTTTCGGCCTAGCTGGGTATTACTCTTTTTGCACTACACATCTTTTCTTTTCTTTTTTTTTCTGAAGAACCTGAGGGCCAAGGCGAGCCCCTGCTTGAAATTTTCTTGACATCCTTGAGGTCTAAGTCAAGCTCATATGTTGTTGTCGACATGGGGTCAATCTTTCGAAGCTGAGTGGCCTCTTCTTGTCCCTTGACAATGCCGCCGTCGTTGACTTGGTCAAGGTGATGGGGAGGACATGGTTTGGGAAAGTGTATGGCTTGATGGAGGCCTTTTGTGGGGTAAGGAAAGTGTATGGGGAAGGCATTAGTTGACTTTCTCACACTGATTAATCAGAACGTTAAATTATTTCGAGAGATTATTTGTTGAGCAATGCAAGTGATCATATAAAATAAAACCATTTCATTAAATGTAATGTAGGTGTGCAAATAATGTCTTAAGTCTAGCAAGAAAAGAAGAAGACTCTTTTATAGAAAATTGAAGATTAATTACAATGTCCGTGGAGGACTTGATTGAAAGAGAAAAGTACTAGAACCTACGAAGGTTGACTGAGAGACTATTTTTCTTTCTTTTATTTTTTTAAATCTTGCTAAAGGATAAGTAGACCCTAGTCTAGCTACTCTTATTTGGTTGGGTGCCCGGGGAACTTGAGCTTTCCTTCGTAGATCAGCCACTGAATTTCTTTCTTCAGATCCAAACACTTGTCTGTCACGTGACCATAATGCTTGTGGTACTCACAGAACTTGGTCCTGTCAACTCTACCTGGGTTTCTTGGCTTATAATTCTCGAGAGGTGTGAGAAGGCCTCGTTTCACCAAATCGTCAAAAACTTTGCTCATGGGCATCCCAACATCATGCTGACGTTTCTGACCTTGCACCTCCTGAATTGACCTCTTACCATAACTTTCTGTTTTTGACCCATGAAGGTTCTCGAGCTTCCCATCTTCTATCAACTTCTGGATCTCATGCCTCAAATAGCAGCAATCATCATTGTCGTGCCCGGGGTATTGGTGGAAAAGACAATGCTTAGACTCATCCACCTGAACATTGGGGTTCTTGGGCTTCCAATTCTCCAGTGGCTTTATCAGCTTTTCTTTCATCAGCTTTTCCAGCATCTTGCTTAAAGGAGTCTCCATGTTGTCATAATGAAGGGAGCGGAGTTTTTGGGAGACATTGTTGTTCTCAAGACTTGTATTTCCATTGTCCAATTGGTTCCATTGTTGGATTTGGCTGAAGGAAGCTGCGACACTCTTTCCTTTGTGAGGGACTGGTGCTGAGCCAGGTACGGTTGCTGTTTGGTACTGGTGGCATTGGGTTATACTTGGTGGAATCGATTCCTTTCCTGGTGCGACATCTTGGGTCAAGGGAGTATTGATACTCATCATGAGGTCAAGCTTCTCCTGCATTTGTTTCACTTGCTCCATCAATATTGCCACATGGGGGTCAACGGGGACTCTCGGGTTACGGAAATCGCAACGAGGACTTGTATCGACGGAGAGGAACCATAGTAGCAATCGGTGAAACCTGACTACTGGAATTCATTAAGTCCGGTAGGTGACAGCTGAAAACTTGAATCATCCTTTGGCAACTTGCATTCAGGTGGGTATAGTGGCTTCAGAACATAGCCACATAGCTCGAACTGATTATGTGAAGCTGGAGTATAGACTGGCAGGTATTGCTGAAACTTGGGAACAGGCGGGGTGAAGCCCAATCCGTTCTGAGGAGCTGAGGGCGATGGAGCCCTGATAAGCTGGGATGTTGGAAAGGATTGAGGAGGAGGAGTAGTCCTTGGCAAGGGATCGTATGTGGATGGGGGAAGGTATTGGATGTAGGATGGAAGGTCTTGGTTATAGGATGAAGGGATTGAAATCACTGTCTCCGGAGTCTCATCTTCGACCACTACCAGAGAACCGTTCGACTCAACTGTTACCTGAATTCCATGACGACGGAGTGCATCGATAAGCATGGCTTGGTGTTCCTCATGAACCTTATGGGCATTTTCCAAAGCCAGGACTAACTCTTCCTTCCTAACCATCTGATTTCCTGCACCCTCACTGTTTTCTGTCAAATCTGCCATTCTGACTCTCTGAGCTGACAAAACTGACGGTTCTGCTGAATTGTCTGAACCTAGGGCTTCCGTACTGAAAGGCCGACGACCACAGTTTCACCCACTTCTTTCTCGCTGCGGAAAGGGATAGACAAGGTTTAGATTCGGGGTAAGTGAGGTTTAAGGTAGGTAAGGTTTAGACTCGGAAGGTAAGTGTTTAGGCTTAAGGCTCAAGTAATATGCGCTTATCGCTTAAGTTTTGCTCAAAACACATTTTCTCCTAATCCTAATTGATCGGAAAAGATGAGACCTTGAAAGGTCAAGATTGGAAATTGGAGATCGGACCGAGGAGGTCGCGATTAAGGATTTGACTGCGAAAAGTCGAGATAGAAAAATCGGAAATCGGACCGAGGAGGTCTCGATTAAGAATTTGACTATGAAAGGTCGGGAGATGGAAGATCGAAAATCGGACCGAGGAGGTCTCGATTAGGTATTTGATCATGAAAGGTCGGGAGAGAAAATCGGAAATCGGACCGAGGAGGTCTCGATTAGGGATATGACCATGAAAGGTCGAGACAGGAAAATTGGAAATCGGACCGAGGAGGTCTCGATTAGGGATTTGACCATGAAAGGTCGAGACAGGGAAATCGGAAATCGGACCGAGGAGGTCTCGATTAGGGATATGACCATGAAAGGTCGAGACAGGAAAATCGAAAATCGGACCGAGGAGGTCTCGATTAGGGATATCAGAGATAGGACCATGCAATTATGATTACATTAATTGTTCAAGTTTACTTAAAACAATGTCTTTTTATTTATTTCTATTTGGTTGGAAAAGGGGAGGGTTTGCCCTTCTTTTTCGCAACTACTCTAGATCCTGGATCAGTGGGTTCCGTCACTACGTCTATAAGCCCCTCGTATTCCACCTGTATTTCGACCTCCCAGGGTGGACAGCCTCGGGCGAGGGTCCTATAGGGCACGCGGATTCCACCGACCGAGAGAGAAGAACGCTCCTAATGGGTCTAGCGGGTCATAGGAACTTTTAACGCGCGAGCGATGCGAATTATAGTCAAGGCAATACCGGGAAAGTCTCGTCTTTCAGCCTTGATAGAATTTCAGCAGAATTTCGCTTGCGCGATTGACGTTTTGACTTTTCGGTAATGTCCGAGAAGATAATAGGCATGGGTCGGGCGGTAAAAGCCGGATGACACAGTGTCACATTGAACTTCGTTGCATACGCCGTGCGTGAGTCAAAATCGAAGTCAATGTCGGGCCAAGATCTTGCCAATTTTTCCTTGTCGGAATTTTAGCAGAGCTTCGCTTGAGCGAAAGATCTTTGGATTTCTTGGCAAAGACTCGGTCTCGACTCTTACGCATTCCGTGCAGGTCAAGGTCAAAGTCAATGTCGGAGTCAAGGTTCTACCAATTTTTCCTTGTCGAAATTTTGGCAGAGTTTCGCTTGTGCGAAGTACCTTGACTTCCGTTATGGACTAAGGCTTGACCTTTACGGGGATATGCAACTGGGCTATATGACATGGACTAGACCAAAAACCAACCAAAAGTCACGGTTTTTTGAAACGTGTGACACGGACTGTGTATTGGTCGACACTGGCTGCCATGGGGAGTTTGGGATGATTCCGTGCGCGCCCGGGAGCATCGTAAGGATGTCCGTGACTGCAGCTGATAAACCATCCCGGGTTTAAAGGGACATGCGTGCAAAGTGTACAAGATATATAAGGTGCGCGTAGTATGCGGCCTCCTAAAAATGTTCCTTTTTTGAGTTAAAACAGAGATTTTCATAAATGTGTTTTAAAGGAATGATTTTCGGGATGGGGGAAAATGCAACAGATAAAGGCACATAAATTTTCTGGGAGCCCCAGTCAGTCTTGGAACTGAGTAGCCCCAAGCTGCCAGGACTGCCAGATTAACCTCAATTTTTTCTGGTGGAATTGCCACTGAGGTCGCCCGGTCAGAATCCAAGGAGGATTGAGCCGTACGACTGCATGGATCAATTTTCCAGGTTCCACTCCTTTGCTATTTAAGGTTGTTTCCTGTTCAAAGTATGCACAAATCCCAAGATGCAAATGATGCAATGCAAGGCAAAGAAAGCAAGCATGATTAATGGAAACCACGATGGGAGTCTAACCCGCTCAAAGGGAAAAGCTTTCTTTTATTTTTTTTTTGAAAAGTGATACCGGTACGTGGGATTGTTAAACCACCGTTTATCCCAAGCCCCGGGTTAGAGAGCGATACAGGAAGGTTAGTGGTTTCCACCTATATACCGAGTATCGTTTATTTTAAAAATGAAAGCTTTTATCCTTTGGGATGTCCCCAGCGGAGTCGCCAAACTGTGAATGTGTGCCCAAATTTTGTGGATTCACGCGAGTTTGAAGACATCCGATTTAATTTGAAAAACGGAGTCGCCACGCCATTTTGATTTCCTCAAAACTTTGAAAAAAAGGATTTTAGGGTTCGGAGGTTAAGTTACCCCTTGGGAAGAACGGATCGTCGTTCACCCAAGGTGCCTTGCCGTAGCAAGTCTCCCTAGATTCCGTTTATCGTGCTTGCTTGCGTGCTTTCTTGTGTGCATGTGTTTGAATAAAAGGGGAGGGAATGTCCCAAGTTGTCTTCCAGACGTACAAACCATTTATTGGTTGTCGCTCGGGATTTCTTGGATTTTATGTATTCGGGATTTTGATCCCGTCCTCATCTTGGACTTGTGATCATCGCTTTTTAACCTCGGGACTTGCGTGATCGAGAGAAAGACTCTCTTTTATAGTTCAAAATGAGGTTCTTTAGGAAGGAGTGACCTTAGCCCATCAATCCTACACCTTAAGATGATCGAGCTTATATGAATGCTTCATGCTCGTCTTAAGTGATAATCGGAGATGTAGGGTTCAAGGTTGTCCCTTTCTAAAGAGATTGTGGCACCTTTTATGGAAGAAACGATGTAAAGATAGGATCTTTACACCGGTCCTTTCCGAAGGTTGCTAATGGGGACATGGGGGAATGCATATTTTAAGATAAAAATGACATTTTTAAGGAAAATATGACATTTTTGGATGCAAAGGATGATATTTGGTTTGCAAAGGATGCTATTTATGTAAAGAAATGATTTTAATGCAAAGGATGCAACTTTATGCAAAAGATGCCCTTTTGATGAAAAAGATGTTCTTTTGATGCAAAGGATACTACTTTAAATGCAAATATGCTATTTTAAGTGCAGATTGACATCAGATTATAGCATGGTAAGAGTTAAAATCAGATTACCAACTGGACAGATGAAGGTTCTGCAAACTGACTTAAGTTATCGCGTGACATAGGTTGCCTATGTCGCGTGACATAGGTTGCCTATGTCGCGTGACATACTTAGCCACTTGCAGAGTCTTCAACAGCTGGGGTCTACAGAGGTAACAAGGCATTAATATAGCCAAGTTACTTCACAAATAGATCTCAGAGAGCAAGTATTTCAATAATGAATACTTCAAGAGGGTGTGGATATGAGGGATCCACACTCATCTTGAGTGTTCATGCAAGAAACAATGCCAAGCCGGAGCTTTTACATGAAATGGTATGCAATCAGATGTGGATCTAGGCAATATGATACTAAAGCATGCAACTTTAATCAGGATATATATTATTAACACATTTAGCATATAGATCTCATGTATAATGAAGATAGGGAAAGGAAAAGGGTAGAAAATCGTTACCCTTGAAGACCACGACTTCCTATATCAAGTTAGATATAGGAGCCTTCAAACAGCAACCTCCGGGGACTGAGATCAAGCCTTGGTTCAATGAGAACCTTTGGTTCTTGATGTGTGTGGAAAGTGTGTGTGGGATTGGTTGTATGGTGGGTGATTTGGGAGGATTAGTGTGTGTTTTGGGGGATATGTGAGGAGAGACTAGGCTACTGGGCGTATTCTCTATAGAGGGACACTGAGGAGTGAAGGAGGGGTGCCTAAAATGAGAGGTAAAGGCCTCTATTTATAGGCTGCATGCATGGGCTTAGTATGTCGCACGACATAACAAGCCATAACCGTTTTCCTTCTAGAAACATGCAAGGTGGCAAGCTTCTAGAAGTCTTCTTGGCAAGTTATGTCGCACGACATAACAAGCCCCATCCAGTTCCTTCTAGAAACACGCAAGGTGGCAATCTTCTAGAAGTCTTCATGGCAGGTTATGTCGCACGACATAACAAGCCTCATCCAGTTCCTTCTAGAAACATGCAAGGTGGCAGTCTTCTAGAAGGGAATTTTGCATAAAAGAAAAACGTGTTTCTTTTATTCCAAGCAGTCCCTTCAGCCCTTAAAAGGTTTGGAACATTTTCGGAATTGCTCCGGAACTCTAGGAAAGTCTGGGGAATTGGCGAGAAACTTTCCGAAATTGCCGAGAAACTTGCCGGAATTGCCGGGGAACTTAACCGGAAGGCATGAGCCAGATTTGGGTACTTACAGTAAGCAGTATCAGTTTGATGATCTCGGAATGACAACCGAAGAGGCCATCAACGGATTGGTTCGACAGGGAATGATCAGGCCACTTGATAACTACAACCCTACCAAACCCAATCCGGACTTGGATCATAGCAAATATTGCCAATATCACCAGTATCCGGGCCACATCACTAATGACTGCGTCCCCTTGAAGAAGGCCATTCAAAAACTTGTTGATGATGGAAAAGTTAAGAAGGCTTGCCCCAATGTTGTCCCCGATCTTCTTCAGTGATATCAGCAGAAGCCCAGAGGTTATCCCACCTGCAGACGGCGAAGTCAATCAGTCAACGTCGTAGGTTCTAGAGTGTCTTTTATGTGGTCGCGAGTCTGTCAAGTCCATGTTATGAGTCTTTTATTTGCAGTAATAAAAAATCTTTGTTTCTATTCTTGCTAGACTCGAGACATTACTTGCACACCTACGTTACACTAAATTGAAATAGTCTTATTCTAAATGATCACTTGTGCTGCTCACCGACCAACGCTTTGAAATGGCTAATGTTTGAATTGATCAGAGTAAAAAAATCGGCTGATATCCTTCCCAGAGTGGGGCTTACCAACTCCCCACCTCGTTCCCCATATGCTCACATACCTTCCTTCGTCCTCACCACCTCGTTGCTCGATGAATTTGCACGGATCTTCCTCAGAGTAAACTTAAGAAATCAAATGAAGGCTCAATCTCGTTCGAATCATCCGGTAGGGACTGCGGTTGAAACCATTCACCCCTAGGAAAGCCATTACCTTACCCTCACTAAACAATACTGTGAATGTGTGCCCAAATTTAGTTTTTTGTTGGATTCATGCGAGTTTGAAAACATCCGGTTTAATTTGAAAACGGAGTCGCCACGCCATTTTGATTTCCTCAAAACTTTGAAAAAAAAGGTTTTTATGGGTTCGGAAGTTAAGTTACCCCTTGGAAAGAACGGATCGTCGTTCACCCAAGGTGCCTTGCCGTAGCAAGTCTCCCTAGATTCCGTTTATCGTGCTTGCTTGCGTGCTTTCTTGTGTGCATGTGTTTGAAAAGAGGGGGGGAAATGTCCCAAGTTGTCTTCCGGACGTACAAACCATTTATTGGTTGTCGCTCAGGATTTCTTGAATTTTATGTATTCGGGATTTTGATCCCGTCCTCATCTTGGACTTGTGATCATCGCTTTTTTTAACCTCGAGACTTGTGTGATCGAGAAAAAGACTCTCTTTTATAGTCCAAAATGAGGTTCTTTAGGAAAGGAGTGACTCTAGCCCATCAATCCTACACCTTAAGACGATTGAGCTTATATGGATGCTTCATGCTCGTCTTAAGTGATAATCGGAGATATAGGTTCAAGGTTTATCCTTTTCTAAAGAGATTGTGGCACCTTTAATGGAAGAAACGATGTAAAGATAGGATCTTTACACCGGTCCGTCCCAAGGTTGTTAATGGGGACATGGGGGGATGCATGTAAAAATGACATTTTTAGTGAAAAGATGACATTTTTGGGTTGCAAAGGATGCATTTGATTTGCAAATGATGCATTTTTAATTAAAGGCATAATTTTTATGCAAATGATGCATTTTTATGGTGGAAAATAGTGTTTAATATGCAAAGGATGCTAATTTGATGATAAAAGGATGATCTTTGATGCAAAGGATGCATGAAAATGGATTTTAGATGCAAAGGATGCATCTTTATGGTAAAGATATGATTTTTATATGCAAATGATGCATTTTAGGTGTAAAATGGGGGCTTTTAGGTGCAAAGGATGCATCTATAACATAAAGATTACATTTTTATGAGCAAAGGATGCTAAAGATCACATTTTTATGAGCAAATGATGCCTATTTCATGCAAAGGATGCAAAAGGGGGAAGGGGATATGATAAAGATAGGATCTTTAATGATAAATGCCAAGTCCCAAGCAAGATAATGACAATATATGAATGCAATGAGCAATTAAATCATATAGACAAGCATTATGCAAGGTAAGAGAGTTGAGAGGTTACCAATGGTGGTGGCCTCTTCTTCTTGGGGTTTTGCCTAGCGGTAGGACCAACTTTTGGAGGCTTCAAGGAGGAGGGGGGGGTGGCTTCTTGGCACCTTCAACTTTCTGATCTTCGTGGAGTATTTAGAGAGTGTTTTTATGCTGGTATTGCTCTCCTTGTGTTGTTGTTAAATGGGTAGAGGAGGGCTCTATTTATAGGTAGTCTGGATAAGGCTAATGAAGCCGTGCGGCTAGAGATCCTTGGCTAATGCAGCCGTGCGGCATTATCCTGTGTGACTCAGCATGTTTCTAGAATCATGCAAGGTGGCAATTCTAGAAGGTTTTTTGAATTAAGAAAAATGTGTTTCTTAATTTCCAAGCATTCCCTTCAGCCCTTAGATGGTTTGGAACAGTTCCAGAATAATTCCGAAACTCTAGGAAAGTCCAGGGAATTACCGGGAAACTTTACCGGAAGGCATGAGCCAGATTTGGGTACTTACAGAAGCCCCTCGGCAACGTCACTTGCAGGGCAATTGGGGTTGTCGATAGAAAAGGATCCAATCTGGTAAATGCCGAGACGGATTAGGTGACCAAAGTGGTCGAGTGGCTGGACCTTTGGAAGGCTACCTACGTATCCCGGAGGAATCAAGCCAGATCATAGTTCGAAAAAGATCCACTGGGGAAAGGGGGTGTCATATGTGACGAATTGGCTGAACCTAAAGTAGGCTACCTACGTATCCCGTAGGAATCAAGCCAGGCTATAGTTCGAACTTTTATTGAGTCGAAATGTTATTCCTTCATCCCGGAATAACGGAGATCGAAAGAGAGCGAAATGTTATTCCTTCATTCCTGAATAACGGAGATCGCGAGAGAGCGAAATGTTATTCCTTCATTCTGGAATAACGGAGATCGCGAGAGAGGTCGAAATGTTATTCCTTCATCTTGGAATAACGGAGATCGAAAGAGAGCGAAATGTTATTCCTTCATTCGTGAATAACGGAGATCGCGAGAGAGCGAAATGTTATTCCTTCATTCTGGAATAACGGAGATCGCGAGAGAGGTCGAAATGTCATTCCTTCATCTTGGAATAACGGAGATCGAAAGAGAGCGAAATGTTATTCCTTCATTCGGGAATAACGGAGATCGCGAGAGAGCGAAATGTTATTCCTTCATTCTGGAATAACGGAGATCGCGAGAGAGGTCGAAATGATATTCCTTCATCTTGGAATAACGGAGATCGAAAGAGAGCGAAATGTTATTCCTTCATTCGGGAATAACGGAGATCGCGAGAGAGGTCGAAATGTTATTATTTCATCTTGGAATAACGGAGATCGAAAGAGAGCGAAATGTTATTCCTTCATTCGGGAATAACGGAGATCGCGAGAGAGCGAAATGTTATTCCTTCATTCTGGAATATTGGAGATCGCGAGAGAGGTCGAAATGTTATTCCTTCATCTTGGAATAACGGAGATCGAAAGAGAGCGAAATGTTATTCCTTCATTCGGGAATAACGGAGATCGCGAGAGAGCGAAATGTTATTCCTTCATTCTGGAATAACGGAGATTGCGAGAGAGGTCGAAATGTTATTCCTTCATCTTGGAATAACGGAGATCGAAAGAGAGCGAAATGTATTCCTTCATTCGGGAATAACGGAGATCGCGTGAGAGGTTGAAATGTTATTCCTTCATCTTGGAATAACGGAGATCGAAAGAGAGCGAAATGTTATTCCTTCATTCGGGAATAACGGAGATCGCGAGAGAGGTCGAAATGTTATTCCTTCATCTTGGAATAACGGAGATCGAAAGAGAGCGAAATGTTATTCCTTCATTCGGGAATAACGGAGATCGCGAGAGAGCGAAATGTTATTCCTTCATTCTGGAATAACGGAGATCGCGAGAGAGGTCGAAATGTTATTCCTTCATCTTGGAATAACGGAGATCGAAAGAGAGCGAAATGTTATTCATTCATTCGGGAATAACGGAGATCGCGAGAGAACGAAATGTTATTCCTTCATTCTGGAATAACGGAGATCGCGAGAGAGGTCGAAATGTTATTCCTTCATCTTGGAATAACGGAGATCGAAAGAGAGCGAAATGTTATTCCTTCATTCGGGAATAATGGAGATCGCGAGAGAGGTCGAAATGTTATTCCTTCCTTCGGGAATAACGGAGATAGAAAAAGATGGCGAAATGTTATTCCTTTATTCGGGAATAACGGAGATCGCGAGAGGGGTCGAAATGTTATTCCTTCCTTCGGGAATAACGGAGATCGAAAAGGTCAAAACGTTATTGCCTTCTGGCAATAACTGAAATTTTTAACAAGAAACATTATCCCATTTGGCGATAACGGAGGATTTCCCGGAGGACACGTTATCCTATTTGGCAATAACGGAGGATTTCCCGGAGGAAACGTTATCCCATTTGGCAATAACGGAGGATTTCCCGGAGGAAACGTTATCCCATTTGGCGATAACGGAGGATTTTTAGGAGACAACGTTATATCTATTTGGATGTAACGGGAAAACTTGGGAGAAAGTGTTATTCCTTTTGGAGATAACAAGAATATTTTGGGCAAAAGTATTTCCTATTTTGATTTGGTAATCAATGAAGGTTATTTTTCTTTGTGCATGTCACATGAGCCACGGGCTGACTCTTTTGCGGGAAGGCAATGTGAGAGGATTTTTATGAAACGATGTGTTTGGATGTATGTGTTTGGAAATTGTTTGAGACAGGTTTCGAGCAGTTGGGGTCGTATCCCTTGGGTGCGGACTGAACTATTGTTGTTGCTGAGATGTTGTCAATGTGGACTAGAATTCCTTCTTGGGCTGAGACTGGGTTTAAACCTCGAGTTTTGACTAAAGTTCCCTTCTCAAACTCTGACACTTGAAGCTGATGCTGACATGCTTTTAGAACCAAAGACTAAAGCAGATGTCGAAGTGACCAAACCTCTCTTCTAGGGATGGATGCGACTTATCGGAGCCCCGGTCTAAGGAACAATTTCTGCAAAGCCCCATGTCTTATTAAAGCAAGGAAAGATCCTTTCATTGGCAAAGCCCCGGTTGGATGAACTGAGTGGGCAAAGTTTTAGGTTACGAAGAAGTGACTTAGTGAAGCCCCAATCTGATGACCTAGCAAAAATCCCAATATGATTGGTACTGCGAAAGTGATCCTGAGGTTAATCTGACCAAGATTGAATCCATCTTGTGTCATGGTGAGGAACCCGATGCAGACCCCAAAGTGACATAAAGAAGCCCCAGTCTAAAGAAATGGCTTAGAAAAGCCCCAACTTTGAAGAGTTTCAAGGCAGCCCTAATGCGAATTGTAGCCGGAGAGGGAAAAACCTATCTTTTTTCTTTTTTTTTTATTTAGTCAATCAGTCAACCTTAAGAAGATGTGAAAGAAAAGATTCTTAGAAATTTATACATGCAGGGGCATATTTTTTGAAAGGTGGGAATAGATCCCGATTTTGTGTTATTTCGATGGCCTTATTTGACGTAGGCACGAGAACTCACTTTGGGTTTGACTCTTTTGAGAGAGTATAAGCGTAGAAAGGTTGGTAAAAGTGTATGGAAGCCCCTGCTGACAGAAAATCAGTGTTTAGCACTATTTTTCCTAAGATGTAGAAAAGAAAGACTTGTCAAGACATCTGAAAACTTGTTTTATTTACAATGATAACAAGATTGCTTAAAACCCTTTATTAATGTTCGGGTTATTCAACCACTAATCTCGAGATGAAAAAACATTCTTATTAACCATGAGGAGAAAGTCAACCAATGTCGCGGATCAAGGTTGGCTGGTGTGAAAGAAAGGTTTGTGTATAGGGAGGTCATTGATGAGACCGGGATTTCTGGAATTTGACTGTGTCTATGGGAGAGGTCATTTGATGAGACCGGTTTCTCTGGGACTTGAATATGCTTATGACCGGACCATTTATGGTTGCCTACGTTTCCCTCATTGTGAGGAGCTCAGGTCGCCGTAGTTCGGCTTTGGCCGAATTGTTTCTGGCTTTGGGAAAATGGGATTTGTGGTTCCTTTAGTGAAAAGGCTCGGATGAAAAGGTTGGATGATGAGGCATGAGCCTCGAGATGATTCCTTGACCAAGTCATCTTTTGGACAGTTGCTTCTGATTTTCATCTTTCATTGGGGGAGAAAGGATTTGCGCGTGCCTAAAGGCTTATGAAATGCTTCTGCCTTTGCTTCGACCGCCCCATTGTTATCGACAACATCTATTCTTCGAGCTTTGATTTTGCCTGTCCGTCAAGCTTTTGATTGGTGACGCTGGGTCCTTGGCCTCATTTCATTATTATTTTTTTATGTGTTGTAAGTACCCAAATCTGGCTCATGCCTTCCGGTTAAATTTCCCGGCAATTTCGGTAAGTTTTCCGGTAATTCCCCGGACCTTCCTAGTGTTCCGGAAACATTCCGGAACTGTTTTTAATTAATTTAGGGCTGAAGGGGATCCTTCCTAATTAAGAAACACGTTTTTCTTAATTAGGAGGAAAGGTTCTAGAATTTGCCACCTTGCATGGTTCTAGAATGCTGAGTCATTGTGGATAATGCCGCACGGCTGCATTAGCTCGCTGTCCTTAGCCGCACGGCTTCATTAGCCTTATCCAGACTGCCTATAAATAGAGCCCTCCTCTACCCATTTCAACACACACAATTGACACAACAAATCACCCACAAACACTCCTAATACGTGAAGAATACTGCTGGAAGTTCAAGAAGGTGAAGAAGAAGGCCAAGAAGCTCCCTCCCTCCTCCTTGAAGATCCAAGATCAACCTCTCCTCCTAGCTCGATCCAAAGAAGAAGGAAGCCATTGGTAACCTTGCACGCCCTAACCTCGCATCCTAATTGCTTTATAAATTGCTCATTGCATTGTCTTTATATTGCTTGGGACTTGGTAGATTAAAGATCATATCTTTATATTTCCCCTTCCCCTTTTGCATGCATTAGACACCATTTGTCATAAAAATGTAGTCTTTTCCCATAAAGGTTCATCCTTTGCACCTAAAACCCCCATTTTCAAATAAAAATGTCATCTTTATGCATCCTTTGCATATAAAAATCAAATCTTTTCAATCAAAATGCATCCTTTGCATCCAAAATCCTTTTTCCAAGCATCATTTGCTTTAAAGACCACGTCTTTACCATAAACTAGCATCATATGCTTTTCAAAATGCAATCTTTATGCATCATTTGCATAACGAATGCCAATTTCTTCAAAAAATGCATCATTTGCATAAAAATCAAATCTTTATGCATCATTTGCAATAAAGATCATTTCTTTGAATTAAGTGCATCATTTGCAACCCAAAAATGACATCTTTTCATTAAAGTGTCATTTTTACATACATTTCCCCCATTCCCCCATTAGCAACCTAGGAACGGACCGGTGTAAAAGATCCTATCTTTACATCGTTCCTTCCATAAAGGTTTCATAATCTCTTTAGAAAAGGGACACCTTTGAACCCTATATCTCCAATTATCACTTAAGATGAGTATGAAGCATCTATACAAGCTCGACCATCTTAAAGTGTAGGATTGATGGGCTAAGGACCCTCCTTTTCTAAAGAACCTCATCTTTGACTACAAAGAGAGTCATTCTTTCGATCACGCAAGTCCCAAGGTCTAAAAAATGCGATGATCACAAGTCCAAGATGAGGGCGGGATCATAATCCCAAATACATAAAGTCCAAGAAATCCCGAGCGACAACCAATAAATGGTTTGTACGTCCGGAAGACGACTTGGGACATTCCCTCCTTATTTTCAAACACATGCACACAAGAAAGCACGCAAGCAAGCACGATTAATGAAATCATGGGAGACTTGCTCCGGCAAGGCACCTTGGGTGAACGACGATCCGTTCTTCCCAAGGGGTAACTTAACCTCCGAACCCATAAAACCTTTTTTTCAAAGTTTTGAGGTAATCAAAATGGCGTGGCGACTCCGTTTTTCAAATTAAACCGGATGTCTTCAAACTCGCGTGAATCCAACAAACAAAATTTGGGCACACATTCACAGTTTGGCGACTCAGCTGGGGACATCCCAAAGGAGAAAAGATTTTATTTTCAAAACAAAAATCGATACTTGGTATATAGGTGGAAACCACTTACCCTTCATGTACACTCCCTGACGTGGGAGTTGGGATAACCGGTGGTTTAACAATCCACGTACCAGTATCCCTTTTCGAAAAAAAATTTTGAAAAAAAAAAAAAACTTTTCCCTTTGAGCGGGTTAGACTCCCGTCGCCGATTTCATTAATCATGCTTGCTTTCTTTACCATGCATTGCATCATTTGCATCTTGGAATCTGTGCATACTTTGAACGGGAAACGACCCGAAAAAAAAATAGCAAAAGGAGTGGAATCTGGAAAATTGATCCATGCAGTCGTACGGCTCAATCCTCATTGGATTCTCGACCGGCGACCTCGTGGCAATTCCACCAGGAAAAATCATGGTTAATCTGGCAGTCCTAGCAGCTTGGGGCTACTCAGCTCCATGACTGACTGGGGCTCCCATAAAATTTACGTGCTTATGTGTTGCATTCTCCCCATCCCGAAAATCATTCCTTTAAAACACATTTCTGAAAATCTCTGTTTTAACTCAAAAAGGAACATTCTTAGGAGACCGCACACTACGCGCACCTGATATATCCTGTACACTTTTGCACGCACGTCCTTCAAACCCGAGGGTGGTTCCAAACAGTCACGGACAGGCCTTACGATGCTCCCGGCGCGCACGGAATCATCCCAACCTCCCCATGGCGGCCGGTGTCGACCAATGCACACCCGTGTCACACGTTTCAAAAACCGTGACTTTTGGTTGGTTTTTGGTCTAGTCCGTGTCATATAGCCCAGTTGCATACCCTCGTAAAGGTCAAGCCTTAGTTCATATCGGAAGAAAAACTCTGCCAAAATTCCGACAAGGAAAAATTGGCGAGATCTCAACTCCAACATTGACTATTGACCTTGACCTGCACGGAATGCGTAAGAGTCAAGACCTAGTCTTTGCCAACAAATCAAAAGATCTTTCGCTCAAGCGAAGCTCTGCTAAAATTCCGACAAGGAAAAATTGGCAAGATCTTGACCGGCATTGACTTCGATTCTAACTCACGCCCGGCGTATGCAACGAAGTTCAATGTGACACCGTGTCATCCGGCTTTGCCGCCCGACCCATGCCTATTATATTCTTGGACATTACCGAAAGTCAAAACGTCATTCACTCAAGCGAAATTCGCAAAAATCCTATCAAGGCGTAAAGACGAGACTTTCCCGGTATTGCCTTGACTATAATCCGCATCGCTCGTGCGTTGAAAGTTCCTATGACCCGCTAGACCCGTTAGGAGCGTTCTTTACTCTCGGTCGGTGGGATCCGCGTGCCCTATAGTGACCCTCGCCCGGGCCGTCCCACCCCGGGAGGTCGAAATACGGGTGGAATACGAGGGGCTTATAGACGTAGTGACGGAACCCACCGATCCAGGATCTAGAGTAGTTACGAAAAGAAGGGCAAACCCCTTTTCCAACCAAATAGATATTAATAAAAGACAACGTTTTAAGTAACTGGAAGATTCTAATTTGCATATTGCACGAGCCATCGGCCTAAACACCTACCCCGAGTCTAAACCTTTCCTATCCCTTTCCCGCAGCGAGAAAGAAGTGGGTGAGAACACCGGGTCGGCGACTTGTTAGCGCGAGAATTCTCAGACGGTTCGCGTAATCCTCGGTTTGGTCGATCCAGAGAGTCGAGAATGTCCGATTCGACAGAGAACAAAGACTTGGTTTGGGTAACCGAGATGACTAGGGAAGAAGAGCTAGCCTATAGCCAATCCCCTCCTCCATCCACATATAATCCTTTGCCAAAGACTGTCCCTTTTCGGTCTTCCCCAACATCCCGAGCCGTCGGGGTCCCGACACCCTCACGGCCTTTGCATCACCCCGTGAGACTCTTTCCCTCCTTTCGGCCTAATCCAAATCTCTTTACTTTGGAATCCCAGTACCAACCACGACCTCTCTAATTTCGTCAACGCGCTTTGTGAATTTGCCTATCTCTCGACGGTGGTAGTGAAGAATCAGTCGGGAACGAGAATAGGAATGGATGGATTTACAGTGATGATGACAGTTCCGTAGAAGGAATGGACTTGGAGTCAGCAGAAGTGAAACCCAAAGGGCAAGATGAGGTAGAAAACCACCGACCCGGAATAGGAGATGAAATCACTTCAAAGTGTATTTGCAGCCTGTGTGAAGGATCAGAAAAGGAGAAAGATGCTAGCTTAGAGGGGGCAGTATATGAATCCTACATCCTAGAGTTCAATACTCCTTACAAGGACTTGGTCGGTGAATGGAGGGATTTAATTGAAGCCCTAGCAGAAAGAGGAAAGTGGGCTCCACCCACCGATCTGGAAAACGTAAGCATCGCGGAAGCCAAACTCTCATCAGGGAGAGTAGACTACTATGCTACGGTGTTAGTAGTCACTCCCGAGACCTTGTCCGAAGAAGAGTGTATGGATGCCCCTGGAAAGAGTCTTAAGTCTCGAGGCGACCCAGCCCCTTTATGTCCCGTGACGACAATGATGTTTTCTTGGTAATTCCCAAGTCAAAGGAGGAGTCCAAGATACCTCTTATATGGCGTCAAGTATCCCGACCTGCTTTTGCCCTCATTGGTCATCGAGTCAAGACGAAAGTTCCCGCGAGAGTTACTACAAGTGATACCGATGAAGACACGGTCGAAGTGCCGGAAGGAACAGGTAGAAGAGTGGTTAGCCCGGAAGCCAAAAGCCCGGAAAACCTTCCCGACGGTGAAGAACGAGTAAACCCGCCATGAGGTTTGACCCCTCGTAAATCCTTATTGATGATGGAATTTCTCACTTCAGAAAATGTTTGGCCAATGTCAAAGATACCGTCGGAAGGCCGACCCCTAGAGAAAGAAGGGACATGCTTGACGGTGATGAGGAATGTGATCCCACTCGTTGAAAAAATTGTTGGACCTGGATGAGAAAGCCGGTCGCCGGGCTCCAAACCCCGAAGGTGATAACTCTGTTGCATGTTGACTTTGAAAAGTTTGAATGAGACTGTAAAGGCTCTAAACGGAGAAGGAAAAGGCGAAACCAGCCAACCGCTAAGCCAATCGGAGAGTCGAGAACCCCGAGAAGGTCGAAAGCCGTTAACTTGGGATCGATTCGAGCGGCCTACACCTCCGGTAGTGCCATTAATCAGTTAATCGGCAGAATTGGCCATACGCCGGCAAAGAGCCCGCCTCGACTTTGAAAGAGCTAAAGAATCCTCCAGAGGAATAATGACTCGGGAAAATCTAATGTTTATGTGATGACTCGGTCCGGACGAGATGAATATTAAGCACCTAAGGGTGACAAAAGGAATGCCGTCTCGGAGCCAAAGACAGATAAGAGGCCTTATAAGCTGGAAGTAGAAAAGCCAGACTCTGACAAAGAGGATCCAGTGTTGACTCAGTTGAAGTGTACCCAAGCCAATATCTCCTTGTGGTCCCTGTTAACCTCTTCATACTTCATACCCTCATAAGTTGAAGCTAGAAGAAAGTTTGGCCAAGACCATGGTGCCCATAGATGTCACCCTGCATGAGGTCGTCCAAATGATTGGAAGTATCCACTACGGAAACATCATTACCTTCACCGACTTGGACCTCGCCAAAGTATGGGGCTAGTCATAACGAACCTCTTTACATCACAGTCCGAGTTAGAAGAGCGTCGATTGCCACGGGTATTAGTCGATGGAGGGTCGGCAATGAATGTCTTGCCGGCCAAGATGATGGACTTATTGGACTTGAAGCCAACCGATTGAAGCCTTCTAGTCGACTATTAAGGCTTATGACTCTACGGCACGATCAATTTTGGGGATTGCTACTCTCAAGCTATGGTTCGGAAAAAAGGTCATGGACGTTGATTTTCAAGTGATTGATATTCCGATTTCATTTCGCTCTCCTGGATCCACCGAGATAAATGGGGTAGCCTCTACTTTGCACCGGTGCGTCAAATTTCAGTCAAATGATGGTACTATCACCACCATTTATGGAGACAGTGTCACGGTAGAAGGAACCAAAGACCGGAGACATCCCGATATTGGAAATCAAACATGATGACGAAGGGTTGGCATTGACAGGATTCTCTCGTAGCTCCTTCCAAAGCACAAGTGTGTTGCAGCGACCTCACTACTACTTCCGATAAAATCCCTCCCGCCATGAGAATGATGAGAAAAATGGGTTATCTTTCGGGACTTGGATTGGGTAGAAGACTTCAGTGGTCGCAATACCATCATCGATGTAAAGGAACAGTATACCGTATACGGCTTGGGGTACAAACCAAATTCTCGGAATGGCGAGAAAAGATAAAGGGGTCCATCTCTTCATCCCTATAGTTTATCCTCGACCCATTATTTTACAAAAGGCGAGACACAATACGATAAAAGTGATCACCAGATCTCCTTGCGTAAAACCCTTACGGAGAATCTTGAGAAAGTAAGAGGAAAGCCGACCAATCCTGTTCGAAGAATGTTCCTTGATTTGCCGAGACATTCTGGGGCTACCACTACCGTTCGTAACGAGTATGTCTTCAAAGGAAACTCGACAAATGGCCAAAGAGTCAACATCCAGGGTAATGGATTTCTCCGCCTTTCGAGTTAGCTCTTCCGAAGATCAGCCGGATAGAAGCCGCCAATAGTGAAGACGGTGAGTGGGGCTTGCTACAATTGTTTGATGAAGAAGCACGGATCCCGATTTGATCGACTTCAGCTCAGATACTGAGATAGTTGCCGTAATTGGAGACGATGGTGAAAATCCTTTTGATCCTCGCACTTTGGTAACTAAGACAAATGCCATTGAAGAATTGGGAGACGTTCTCGGGACCGATAGCCAGCCGACAAGAAATGATAGCGGAGCTTGGATTGGTACCTCGTCCTTCCCAACCCAGTCATGTCAAACACCCTGTTGTCCATTCAGTCGAGTCAGGAATCTTTGAATTCCAGTCCTCTGAGTCATCCGAAGGCCTCACGCCTAAGGACTATCAAAATGTAATCGATGTCATCTTTCCCCTTATTTTGAATGAAATGACAGATCTTTCTGAGTATCCTCTTATGCCAACTTAACAAATGATAAATTAACTCAAAACTCAACAACAGTTAATAATGAATCATTTGAACAAGATGCAAACACACTAAACGAACAATACATTAAAGAAATCTTTAAGGTGTTTCGTAAAAGAGGAAAACCGGGCCCAAGCTGCCGAGGAGGTTTTGACAAGTGTGAACTTGGGTACTGTCGAGGAACCTAAAGAGACACAGATCGGAAACTTTTTCCAGGGGGTTGAACGGGACAGACTGATCGATCTGCTCAGGGAATGTTAGTCAAATATATGCTTAGGCTTAGAATTGCTTAATCCCAATCATAACAAGCATTAATGAGGACCCCTAATTTAGTTAGATCAAAATAGAATTTTTCTATGTACCATAGGATCCCTTAGTGCTAGTGCCAAGTGTTTTTGCTATGTATTTTTCTCAAGATTTGAAGACTTGAAGACCTGAGAATTTCCATCAGCATTGTGTGAGTTACCGGTTGGAGTCAGTTACCGGTCAAAGCTTCACTTACCGGTTGAGTATTTTACCGATTGAGTTACCGGACCGGCACCTCTGTTACCGGCCATGTTACTTTACCGGTTAAGGCTTACTCTTCAAGCTTCCTCTTGTTAGCAGCTTGCCGGTGCATTAATTGCTCCCAACCACCAAGCCATCAACTTTAGCTAAAGTTGGTAAAGCAAGCATGCTGACATGACATCTCCGTAGCAAATCACTACCTACTTTGAGAATGTCAAGTAACCGCACTCACAGAGCCCCATCTATCTCTGGAAATCCTCTCTATCCAAATCTCAGGCATTTAATGCAAGGATCTTCCCATTTAATGCTGCCGGTCAAGTTATCATTGCAACCTCTTCAAAGACAACGGCTCCTTTTCAAAGTTCACTATAAATAGTTTTCCTGGAGCATTGAAGAAGGTTGGGTGCATTTATGATTCTTGAGAGTGAGTTGCTTTGAACTACCAACCTGCACATTCTCCAGTTCAAGGCATTCAAAGCAAGTCCCCTATTCACTAGACATCTCTGTTAGGACTTATTCACTGGCACCTCAATCAATTCTGTAGTGTTCCTCCATTAGACTACTTATGGAACACATTGATTGATTCACACACAACACCCTAGAGAAATCGGCTCGGCTTGTGAGCACATCTCTAGAAAACACCAGGTCTTTATTGTAGGACGACCCATTAGTGGTCACCTCTAGTTTGGCAGCCTTTCAATCATTGGCTTGCAACTTGTAATAGGTAGAATCCATTAATAAAGTAGTGCACCTTCACAAATCCAAGTTCTGACCAAACTTGGTAGAGGACGTAGCGCTTATTTAACACCGTGAACCTCTTCAAACAATGTGTCATTTATTGCTTTGCTTGTTTTACGTTGTGTAGTTGTAATCGCTTGATAATCTCTCAACCGGTCACAACCTATTGACTTCACTTATCGCTCATTTTGTTTGTCTTACTTGGAAATAATTTTTGTCTTGTCTTGCATGATATTTTGTCTTACCGGTTTGCCTATTTCTCTAAACCGAAAACTTAATTTCCGCCGTGCAAAATCACTTACCGGTGAGCTAAAGTTTTTCAAAAGAAGTTTTAGCAAAAAGTTTTAAATGTGCTATTCACCCCCTCTAGCCTCGATTCCTACCATTTGGGACCTAACAATTGGTATCGTAGCTAGCAATTTTCGAAAATCATTTTTCCAAGCTTAACCGCTTGAATTGCCAATTCCAAAATGGCGGGAAAAATCATGCAAACATACAACTTGACATCCGTTCCCATGTTGAACGATAACGAATTTCCGGTATGGAAAAACAAAATCATGCGGTACTTGGATTCAATAGATGATAGGTTAACTACCGTAGTCGAGATGGTCCTATGACACCCTTGAAAATCAATCTTGCAACCAGAGCTCCCAAAACTCCTCTCATGGATCATGCGGATAGAGAGTCTCGAACAAGATTTTGAGGTTTATGAAACTTATGTGCCAAAACCACGAGAAGAATGGACTGAGGATGACAAACCGTGTGACTCCTTGGACGTAAAAGCTTTGCACATCATAACCTCAGGACTTGATGACAGACCGTACAAACAAGTACAATGCTATGAGACCGCTCAACAAGTGTGGCAGAGTCTACTCGAGATACTTTGAAGGAGATCAAGTGGCCAAGGACAACAGACTCTACAAAAGTGTTGCTGAGTTTGAGTCCTTCAAGAAGAATCCAAATGAGACAATGAAGGAAACGTACGACCGATTCTGCGAGGTGAGTAACTCTTGTGCATCTTTAGGTAGAGTCTATACCATGAAAGACCTAAACATGAGATTCCTCAATTCTCTTGGAGACTTGTGGCATGTGAAGGTCGCTATTTTGAAAGAGTGCCGTGACTTGAATGTTACTCATATCCGTAACATTGTGTCTACTTTGTTCTTATATGAGGAAGAGCTCAACCGGCTGAGTGGAGTGCAAAAACAATTTAAAAATTTATCTCTGCCACTCGCATCGAGATCTTCCTGGTTCTTCTATGCTTACCACCAAACCACTACCGTTGACTCTCCCTCAATATCTCGGCCTCAACCAACTCAAGCCAATACCTCAACTAGTACACCTCTTGAGGTAGAGGATGAATTTGCCGCATTTGCTAGAAATTACAAAAGGTTTAAGGATTTTAAGAAATCTCACAAAGCAAATCATTCCAACCCAAATCCTCATCTTTCCATAGATCTGGAAACTATCAAAGAAAAGGCCAAACCTCAACCTCAACCGATGGTAAAAATGCCCAAGGTGAGCTTGTGTGTTACAATGTAGAAAACCCGGCCATTTTGCCTCCAAATGCCCTCAACCGAAATATGAATTTCGAGGAAGAAACCGTTCAAGAAATTTCCTAGATCTAAGAGTTTAGTAGCGGAGGATGCAACCGAAAAGGCTTTACCGTTTGGTTTGAGACCGACTACGAGAATGAGGAAGCCGACTTTGCCGACTCGGATGAAGATGCCGATGTCGCTTTTGTTGCTATGGATGGAACTTATGATAAACCCATCTCTCTACAAACTCCTATCTTTAGACACCCCAACTCCAATGAACAATCATCTTATGTTGACCAGACTCCACCTATGAGATCTCCCTTGACATACTTTGATGATCCCATTCCTATTCCCAAGGTAGATGCAGCAATCCATATAACTTCAAAATTCAAAACATAGGTGGATCCCTCTATGGTCGGCCCAAAACCATGCCCACTCTCGACCGTTGATGCAACCCATTCAACCGACCTATCAAGCTCAAGCCTTACCGATCGCCTTCTTATCAACCGATGCTTGAGAACCGACCGATTCACTTAAAGCCTCTAACCGAGCCTAACCCCGAACCGATATCATCACTACCAAATTTTGATCCCAATTTTGAACCATCATCCTCTTCCTCACCTACTTTTGACCCTATGCCCAATATGTCAAAGTCTCGAAATGGCAGAGGTGATGAATGAGCTCTTCTCCGATTTTGAAAAATTAAATGAAGCTCACAAAATTATGGCCGATAATTTCAAAATAATCTCTACCGAAAATGACTCTTTGAAAGCCGAAATAAAAGATTTGAAAGAAAGCAAGCTAGAGTCGATTCGGTTAAAAAAGGACAATCAAGAACTCACCGAGAGACCGAACATTTCGTTTGTCAAATTGCTGATCTTGTGTCAAGAAATAATTCTCTTTCTAAAACTATTGACACTTACACAAAATCCCGAGCCGCTATGGAGACTATCATACAAGATCGATGTCTCCAAACCGAGATGTTACAACCGGAATAAGTTTTACCTCCAAAGAAGTAAGGAAAATGACAAAGCAATAACAAACCGGCTACCAAGTCTGTCTCGAGAACTTGATGGGTAAATTTGATGATGCTCAATCCAAATTGATTAAGAGAGAATTAACTAAACCTTTCAAAGTGTTCCACACACCTATCCCAAGGGAAGGGAACAGATGAAAGCTTATTTGGGCAAAAACAAATCCCAATGGACCGAGGTAGCCGATCCCGAGCTAGGACAATATGTTCCACTCGGTGATGGAAAAAGCAAAGGTGGAATTAAAATTGTTAACCAGGTTGCCGGTAAGGAAACTACAACCGGTAAGGAAGCCATCACCGGTAAGGGATAAACCGGTCGACAACCGTCACCGGTCAACCAACCGGTGAGGGCTCCCAACCGGTAATAGATCTTCCAAACCAGTGCAACCGGTCAACAAAGCTAAACCCATCGCCTTCGTCCCCAAAGGATCTGTTTTCGTCCAATCGCTTAACTCCTACGAAGCATTGGCAAAATTGAACATTCAATTCATCTAAGCCTCCTCACCATCTTCTAATAAATGTGTAAATTGTGGTTTTATTGGTCACAAGGCTTATGAATGCCTCTTGAAGCACCTATTCTGGACCCACCGAGTCTAAAAGCTCGATGGTGGCCAGTATGGCTGCCAAAGAGGAACTAATTCTTTGGACCCAAAAGAATAAGGGGGACCATAAGCTTACTGCTTTTATTTCAGGAATGCTTAATGGCCTCAACCGATGACGGTAAGGATGTTTGGATTATGGACAAGTGGATGCTCTAGGCATATGATCGGACATGCCGATCTCCTCACCGATCCGGAAGAAGCATCTGGTCCTCCGCTTGTCTTTGGTGACAACGCAAAGGGTAAAATTATCGATCGTGGATCCATCAAAAGAGGTACAGCTTATTGTACGTAAGGTATCTTTGGTGGATGGTCTAAAACATAACCTTCTCTCTATTTCACAATTCTCGTGACAAAGGTATGCATTGTGTTTTCAATTCTTCCAATTGCTATGTGAAAGACATTGCTACAGGTGAAACACTTCTCACCGGATATAGAAAAGGTAACGTATACGCTATAGATTTAAACAATGTCCCGAATGTTACTAATGTTTGTTTTGTAGCTAAGAACATCGTGAGAATTCCTGGCTATGGCACAAGAGACTCGGGCCACTTGAACTTCAAATATCTATCCAAGCCGGCAAATAAAAATCTTGTCGCCGGCTTACCTCAAGTGTCTGCCGATCATGGAAGGAAATGTAGAGCTTGCCAATTGGGAAAACAAAGCATAAAGAATCTTTCCGCAAAGCAAGCCCCCGTTGTCCACTTCTAGGTGCCTCCAGCTTGCTACATATGGATCTCTGTTTGGCCCCACAACTACCGCCGCTAGGGGGTAGCAGATATGCTTTGGTTGTTGTAGACGACTTCTCAAGATATACCTGGGTGGAGATGTTTGCTTCAAAAGATGATACATATGAAGTAGCCACCGATTATTCCGTCTACCGCAAACCCAAAAGAATGTGACATCATCGGTATGAGATCGATAATGGAACCGAATTTAAAAATCTTGGAATTGCTCAAGATGCGTGATGATCATGGAATAGATCATAATTTCTCACTCTTTGGTACACCGCAACAAAATGGTGTAGTTGAGAGAAAGAACAGGACCTTGATCGAAGCCGGAAAAACAATGATATCCGAAGCTAGGCTTCCCAAGTATTTTTTGGGCCGAAGCTATCCATACTCGCCCGCTTCACCTAGAATAGATCCTTGGTCAACAAGTTTCATAACAAGACCCCTTACGAGCTATGGCGTGGCGTAATCCCTAACATTGGTTTCTTCAAGATCTTCGGCTGCAAATGCTACGTACTTTACAACGGTAAAGAGCGCCGAGGTAAATTTGATGAAAAAGCCGATGAAGGTATCTTTGTGGGATACGCCAAGCACGTAAGGCATTTAGAATTTTTAATAAACGGTTATTGAAAATTGTTGAATCTGCTCATGTTACTTTTGATGAATTTGATTTGCTAGAGTCTCGATAAGGCTCCAAATAGTACCGATAATTCTCGGTGTGTTTCGAGACAAAGTGAAACCAAGAATCAAAACTCCAATCATTCCACCCGCTCTAATGCAAATCAATCCCCGTTCGGCCTTGACCTCAAGTGGTGTAACTTGTAGAGACTTAGTTGATGACTCCTTCTTTCCCCAATCGGTTAGGCAATCCAATAGACAACCCCAGCCTAACCGATTTATTACCAACCAGTCCTCATATTAATTTTCCTAATTCACCTCCCGAAGCCGAACCTATTTCAAACAATTTGCGGTTTCCTTCCCCACTTACCGATCACTGCCTCCATCACCTTCTCCAAACCGATCTCCTTTACCGATCACTTCTCCCTTTACCGATTCTACTCCTCCATTAGAAAACCTTAGACAAGAATCGGTCAGGCAAGACCTCCCTAGGGAAGTGAGACCAAGAGAGATCACCCTTTAGAAAATGTGATAGGTGATGTCTTTGGTCCCAGAATGACTAGAGGCCAATTAAGAAGCATGGAGGATCAACATGGATTATTTTCCTCCGCTATGGTCTCAAATATTGAACCAAAGAAGACCGAGGAAGCACTAGATGACCCCACCGGGTAGAAGCTATGCAAGAAGAGCTTAATCGGTTTGATAGATGTAAAGTTTGGGAGTTAGTGCCTAGACCTAGTGATCAAACCGTAATTGGAACGAAATGGGTTTATAGGAATAAATTGGATGAAGGTGGAAAAATTATAAGGAACAAGGCTAGACTAGTGGCGAAAGGGTATAGGCGGAAGAAGGCATAGACTATGATGAGACTTTTGCTCCCGTAGCTAGATTAGAAGCCATTAGGTTATTCCTTGCCTATGCGCTCTCTACAAAGAGTTCAAGCTATATCAAATGGATGTGAAAAGTGCCTTTCTCAATGGGGAACTTCAAGAACTTGTTTATGTTGATCAACCCCCCGGTTTTGAAGATTCCAAGAAGCCAAATCACGTATACAAATTGAATAAAGCTTTGTACGGCCTCAAGCAAGCACCTCGAGCATGGTATGAAACTCTCTCCAAATTCCTACTTAGTGAGAAGTTTGAACGAGGTAAAATTGACACCACCTTATTTATTGCTAAGCATAATGGTCATTCATTGTTAGTTCAAATATATGTTGATGACATTATTTTTGGATCTACTAACGAGAAATTATGCAAGAGATTTGAGAAACTTATGCAGAGCAAATTTGAGATGAGCATGATGGGTGAGCTTACATTTTCCTTGGACTTCAAGTCAAGCAAACCCAAGAAGGTATTTTTATAAATCAAGCCAAATACACCAATGATCTTATCAAGAAATTTGGTCTTGACTCGCTCATCCTCAAAGCACTCCTATGGCCACCAATGTACACCTTGACAAAGATGAATCCGGTAAGAAAGTAGATATGACACTCTACCGAGGTATGATAGGCTCTCTACTTTACTTAACCGCCAAGTAGGCCGAATATCATGTTTGCCGTATGTGTATGTGCTAGATTTCAAGCCGACCCTAGAGAATCTCATTTGCAAGTCGTTAAAAGAATTATAAGATATCTTTTGGGAACTCGCTAACTTAGGTTTGTGGTATCCAAAAGATTCTTCATTTACACTTATTGGATATTCAGATGCCGATTTTGCAGCTTGTAGGGTCACCAGGAAAAGTACTAGTGGAACTTGTCAATTTCTGGGTAACCGTTTGGTTTCCTGGTCGTGCAAGAAACAAGCATCAATTTCCACTTCTACTACTGAAGCTGAGTACATAGCTGCTGGAAGTTGCTGTTCACAAATTCTATGGATGAAGCAACAACTAGTGGACTATGAAATCCCTCAAGAAGTATGTCCTATCTATTGTGATAACACCTCAGCTATCTCAGTCTCCAACAATCCTGTGATGCATTCAAAGACTAAGCACATAGACATCAAATACCATTTCCTCAAGGATCATGTTGAAAAGGGTAACATTATTCTTTTAAAAGTCCATACTGATTATCAATTAGCTGATATCTTAACAAAACCATTGGACATTAAAAGATTTGAATTCCTTAGAGGAGAACTAGGCATGATTGATATTCGATAAACATTATGTGCTAACTTTGTTATCTGTGTAAGCTCTCAACAAAGATCAAAGGTGACCTCACTCGTTTACCGATGCTTGCTAGTGCTCATTTACCGGTACCCCTTACCGGTAAGGCAAGACTCCCTTTACCGGTCCTCTTACCGACATACCTGATCGGTAAATGGTGTCTCTATCCGATGGTCCTTTACCGATGATAGTCTCTCTTACCGGTCAAAATACCTGACCGGTTAGCTACCTTACCGATTGCCCTTTACCGACGAACTGCGGCCGGATCCAAATTTGCAATCCGTTTTTAACCGGCTCGTTTGTCATCATTGCCTATCAAGTCACATCAATCCCTTCGCCGCTGCAGTCTGCAACCTACCGTACTATTCTTTACCTGTTCCCCATGCTCCTATACAAAAGAAGTAGATCAATTTTAAATAATTGATCAAAAAGGTAATATCTGTATCATTCATTTTTATCAAAAAGGTTATCTTTTTGTACTCTATTATATTTTGATATAACTGTTGCACACACGTTCATATTTTTATGACACATTTTTAATTTCGTGAAACAAAACTGTCAATCAATGTGCACGACAGTTAAAAACCTTTAAGCTTCTTTTGCTTTAACCAACACACCTCTTCATCTTCCCGCTCTTTTGTCCCCTATATAAGGATTTCAAAATCTCATTCAAACTTTCTGGATTCTCTCTCTCTAAAAGATCTAAGCAACCGGCAATTTACTCTCATACTTCATCTTCTTCTTCTCCATCTGTGTTCTTCACTACTTGAGATTTCTGGTATGTTTTTGAAACTCTAAAGACTTCTAGATCTCCTATATCTCTAGAATCATCTAATCTCTTAAAATCATTTGTAGAAATCTCATTGATTCTAACTTATTTTGTTTGAATGATTATTTGATTCACAGATGGCCATTAAGAAAGACATCTATGGAGGTTACATTCTCTCCAGCTTCTTCGACTCCGATGAAGGCCGTGCCATTGAAGCTCTATTCATTGCTGCCGGAGTTATTCCTTTCGTGATGCCTGAAGGAAATGAAGACATTTATTATGAGATGGTTAATGAGTTATTTGAGAATGGTGTTGTGGATGAAAATGAGAATATTATCTCCACTGCTGCTGGTGTCCCCGTCACTTTTAGCCCTGCCACCATTGCTGCTGCCTTCCCAAATCTTTCTTCCACCGGTCCATCTTCTATCTCCATGAAAGATATGATTGCTGCCTGGGCAAAAGTTAGAGGATCTGACCCCTTCGTTACCGGTGAAGCTAACAAGAAAGCTGGTTTTGATGCTGTTTTCTACGCTGTTGCTGATGTTGTAGACCGATGTTTCATTTGCCGGTCTGGCTCTCATCATTGTATTACCATGATACAATGGGAAGCAATTGCTGCCATCATTATTGGTGGAGAATTCAACTGGTGTGCTTTCCTTTACCGGATTGTTTTAATTGCTTTTAAGAAATTTCAGAAGGAAAGGCCATCTACCAAGACCAACAAAGCCAAACCTTGTCATTATTTGATGATTAGCCGTGCTCTCAGATCCATCCCTGCAGTTCTTCAAGCCTCTGAGAATCAACCCAAGTATCCTCAATCTTTCTGCAAAGCTTTTGACAAGTTTGACATGATTAGAGCCATCAAAGAATCTACCGGTAAACCAACCGGTAAGCCGACTGAGCCTTCCACCGGTAATCCAACCGGTAAACCTGATGAACCTGCTACCAGCAAACCAGTCGGTAAACCAATCGGCAAACCAACTCATAAGAAGAAGAAACTCTCTAGCCGGCCAAAGGTTGCTCAAGTTACCGGTGCTCCTCCTGCTCCCAAACCTTCTTTGCCAGTAAAGAGAAAACTACTTGAGTCTTCTTCTGATGATGATGATGATAAGCCTATCTCTATCATTCTTTCCCCTACCAGAATGCAAAAAGCCACAGCCAGAAAATCAGCTCCTCCCCCTTCCAAGAAATCCAAACCTATTCCAAAATCTTCCCAACAAATTGCCAAAGAAAATGCTGAGAGAAGAAGGAGAATTGAAACTGACTTGGGAAACTTCATACCATTCATTCCCAAAAGACTCTTTAATCACAACTTCCTTACCGACAAAATTCCATTTACCGGTCAATCATCAACCCGACCGGTAAGTCACTGCAAACCGATCAGAAACCCAACCTTTCACATTTACCATTACAATCCCTGGCTAGTCAATCCTACCTTTGAACCATCTCCCACTTGGGTATATCCTATTGAGCATTTGCCTCCTTTCCTTCGAAAGCTTTTGCAATTCCATGAGATCAACAAAGACTCAGTCCCAGTCGGTGACATATCTGATTATGTGGATTTTGACAACATCCATGAAGATAAAGGTCTCTACTATACCAAGCCATGTTTGTTGAATGACTATGATATCTCACTATCCAGAGATAGTCTACTCAAGCTTTACAATCGGTATTTTGAATTGCTGCCTCCAATGTGGAATGCCATCTACTTGGCTCAGGATAGGCTCCGGCAAGACATGATGATTCAGGCAGTGTGGATTGATTTTGCCATTCTTTATAATGCTCAGGATACTCTTAAGGAATCTGATCCTTATCAGCTTGGAAGATTTGAGTTACCTGGAGATGATATTCCCTCCTTTGATCCTGAAATTGTCAACTTAGGACCTAGAAGATGGCAATTCGTGAAGAATGTTATGGATGTGGTGCAAAATGCGGTGGACTTGAACAGAGACTTTCAGAGTATGGGTGATATCTCTCTTTCGACTTCTTCAACTCTATTCGAGTCCAACAAAAACAAATGGGCTAATGTTCACGATGAAGAAATTGAAGAAATGTTCAAGGACATTAGTGGCTCTGATAATCAAACCATTGATAGAGCGGAAGCGATGCTGTCACAAGCTCTAGCTCTGCGACTCTAGTGATTCAGATGCCGATGACCAAGATCTTTGCCGTGATTGATAGATGCGAGAAGATAAGTGCGACTTCACAACTCCTTTACCGATGCAACATGTGGGAGGAGGTAGTGCGAGACTTCTCCACCGTTCTTGCTTCGGGAGGAGGAGAAGTTATTAGACCATGCCCTTCACGGTTGCTCAACCGATGCCTCTTACCGGTGAAATACTTCAACTAGGTTAGAGAAGAGTTACCGGCTTCCGAGCCATTTACCGGTGCTTCTCCTTTACCGGTTAGTCGGCCCCTTACCGTTGCATCTCTTGAACCGGTTAAGGCAATCAATGTTGATGATATCCTTCTCCGGCCAAGCCTTAGCAGCTAGCTTATTTACCGAGCAAACGGAAAAGCTCAAGGAAAGTCAAAGAGCAACCATTGAAGAGTTGGCTACTCAGAAAGCCATTCAAGCATCTCTTCTACCGGTCAGTCAATCGGTAAGCCAAGTTATTCTTCCTTCCTCTTCTAGAGCCAATTCACCGGTTCAGGAGGAGGATATTGATCCCATCTTTGATGAAGACTCCCTCTCTGATTTCTATGAAGAAGAAGAAGATGTTGATTTTGATGAGAATGATCCAACAATTCCTCCTGTTTATGATGATCCTGGTATGCGTCAGAAGGATCTCATGTCTACTCTAAATTTCTATACCTCCAAAGCTTCTATTCCTCGATCTGCCGATGGCATACCTTTATTTGAGGTTCATGAGAAGATCCTTAGCAAGGCAGTAACTGAGCCAACTCCAATGCCTCCATCTATTGCCGATCTATTTCAGAAGCAAAGAAGAGAAGATAGAATGTCTACTTTTATTGATGTCGTGTCAGACATGAAGGTTGGTGCTGCTCCTGAAGATACCCCTCCTAGATATACCAAAACAACTGGGACCGGTGAGACAAGTCGCCGGTATCAGAAGGTTAAGGTGTTGAAGCTTAAGAAGCGTCCAATTCCTCCCAAGGGCAAAGCAATCCTTCCTGGCAAAGATGAGCAACAGTTGGTTACTGATTTCCCTTCTCCTAAACCAAACAAGAAATATCCTTCCTCTCTTCAGCAACACAATCGGTTTATCAGGATTCATGGCCAGTTTGCAACATTTGCCCCCAGACCGGTTGAAAGCACCCTTTCAACCGATGACTTCTTTATCCGATATATGTCTATCAATGGGCGTATTACTCAAATTCTGGAGTTGAGGCTTTTTAATTGGTCTGGTTTTGTTACTAAAATGGTTGGCTTATTGCCAAATGTGACCAGATTATCTGTGATAAAGAAAGGCAAGCCTATACCTTGGAGCAACATAAGAGAAGCTTCATTACTTCTGCTGGCTATTAGAGTAATTCACATTTTAAGGCGTCGGCAAGCCATCTTACCGTTGGTCCCTATTGCAGCTGACCTCTTGGAACTTTCTTTTGCTGAGATGATGAGTTTGGAACCCTTTGATCCACATGCTCCTGAATCTCCTTTACCGATTGCTCCTCCTGTCTCTCCCATGGAGATATTGGATGAGGAGATTGAGATCTCTCCTACCGGTGAAGTGTCTCGGTCCGTTGAAACCTCTCTTACCGACCCATCTTCTCCTATTACCGATAGCCGTGTTGCCGATCAATTGCCTCCAGTTACCGATGCTCCTTTGCCTGCTAGCTTATTTACCGATGCTCCCTTACCTACCCCTCCTACCGATGATTTAAATAGGCCACTCCTTGCTTCAGATTTGATAGGTCTTCATAGAGCCGTGCTTGATGGTTTTGTTGAAGTCAACATTGAGTTAGCTCGTTCTTTCATTAAGTCCAATCAGGAGGAGGAAGAGAGAAAATTTGAGTTATTGAAGACTGGTATTGCTTTGTCTCTTGGCAATTTCATGACCGAGATAAGTGCTAGAGACAACGTCATCAGAGATCTTCAGGTACAACTTGGTGAGGCTCTGCAATCCAATAAAATCCTTTGTGAGCAACAACTTTCAGGCAAAGAAATTATCAACCAATCCATTGAAGAACTCAAAAGGACAGCTGAAGCCCTTAGTAGCTGTCAAGAAAGGAACCGTGAGCTTGAAATGGAGTTAGCCAAAGTAAAAGCTAAAAATGAAGTGCTAATGGTGGTTAGAGAAGATAGGAAGAAAAGGAAAAGGGATGAGAAAGAGAAGAGGAAAGCAAAGAAATCCAAAGCTTCTGATACTGCCCCTCCTTCAGATGCTGCTCCTCCTTCAGATGCTGCTGCTCCTTAGCCGATCTTGTTTCAAGCCTTTTACCGGTGCAGCTCTGAGAATGTAACCGATGAAGTTTTTGTCTTTCTTTCCTCATTCACCGGTCCACAAACACTAATGAGAATCTCTTACCCTCAAACTTTGTGTTTTGTTTAAAATTCCTTCTATTGTTTTGAATGCTTCATATGCTGCTAACCGTTATATTTTTGCAGGATCATTCAAAATCTTTATCCATTTTCAATCTTTTATTTTTCTAATCTGTAAGCTTTCCTTAGGTAGCATCAAGTTGTCTCTTGACTTGGGGAATGATATATTATATAGACAAAATCTTTATCATTCTTTTCTAAATCAAGAAGATGCCAACCTAGGATGATTGGACTTAAGCAATTAGGAGGAGATTGTTAGTCAAATATATGCTTAGGCTTAGAATTGCTTAATCCCAATCATAACAAGCATTAATGAGGACCCCTAATTTAGTTAGATCAAAATAGAATTTTTCTATGTACCATAGGATCCCTTAGTGCTAGTGCCAAGTGTTTTTGCTATGTATTTTTCTCAAGATTTGAAGACTTGAAGACCTGAGAATTTCCATCAGCATTGTGTGAGTTACCGGTTGGAGTCAGTTACCGGTCAAAGCTTCACTTACCGGTTGAGTATTTTACCGATTGAGTTACCGGACCGGCACCTCTGTTACCGGCCATGTTACTTTACCGGTTAAGGCTTACTCTTCAAGCTTCCTCTTGTTAGCAGCTTGCCGGTGCATTAATTGCTCCCAACCACCAAGCCATCAACTTTAGCTAAAGTTGGTAAAGCAAGCATGCTGACATGACATCTCTGCAGCAAATCTGTACCTACTTTGAGAATGTCAAGTAACCAGTACTCACAGAGCCCCATCTATCTCTGGAAATCCTCTCTATCCAAATCTCAGGCATTTAATGCAAGGATCTTCCCATTTAATGCCTGCCAGTCCAAGTTATCATTGCAACCTCTTCAAAGACAACGGCTCCTTTTCAAAGTTCACTATAAATAGTTTTCCTGGAGCATTGAAGAAGGTTGGGTGCATTTATGATTCTTGAGAGTGAGTTGCTTTGAACTACCAACCTGCACATTCTCCAGTTCAAGGCATTCAAAGCAAGTCCCTTTATTCACTAGACATCTCTCGTTAGGACTTATTCACTTTGGCACCTCAATCAGTGCAGTAGTGTTCCTCCATTAGACTACTTATGGAACACATTGATTGATTCACACACAACACCCTAGAGAAATCGGCTCGGCTTGTGAGCACATCTCTAGAAAACACCAGGTCTTTATTGTAGCACGACCCATTAGTGGTCACCTCTAGTTTGGCAGCCTTTCAATCATTGGCTTGCAACTTGTAATAGGTAGAATCCATTAATAAAGTAGTGCACCTTCACAAATCCAAGTTCTGACCAAACTTGGTAGAGGACGTAGCAGTTATTTAACACTGTGAACCTCTTCAAACAATGTGTCATTTATTGCTTTGCTTGTTTTCTGTTGTGTAGTTGTAATCAGTTGATAATCTCTCAACTGGTCACAACCTATTGACTTCACTTACTGCTCACTTTGTTTGTCTTACTTGGAAATACTTTTGTCTTGTCTTGCATGATATTTTGTCTTACCGGTTTGCCTATTTCTCTAAACTGAAAACTTAATTTCCGCTGTGCAAAATCACTTACCGGTGAGCTAAAGTTTTTCAAAAGAAGTTTTTAGCAAAAAGTTTTAAACAGGCTATTCACCCCCCCCCCTCTAGCCTGATTCCTACCATTTGGGACCTAACAGGGAATACGTCGACGTGTTTGCATGGTCATACAGGGATATGTCGGGGCTAGACAGTTCGATAGTAGAGCACAGAATCCCTCTAGCACCAGATGCTAAACCAGTAAAGCAGAAACTGAGGAAGATCAAGCCAGAATGGTCTCTACAGGTCAAAGAAGAAATTGAGAAGCTACTGCGAGTAGGATTCATCAGAGTCATCGAATATCCGACATGGTTGTCCAATATTGTGACCGTCACCAAGGCCAATGGGAAGGTGCGGCTGTGTGGATTTCCGAGATCTGAACAAGGCCGGCCCAAGGACGATTACCCTTTGCCAAACATAGACATCTGGTGGACTCCACTGCCAACTACGAAGTCAAATCCTTCGTTGATGGCTTTGCGAGGATACAACCAGATCAAGATGGCCGAGGAAGACCAAGAAAAGACGGCCTTCACCACGCCGTGGGGAACTTACTGTTATACGGTGATGCCATTTGGGCTTAAGAACACCGGGGCTACTTACCAAAGGGCAGCGACCGCGCTTTTTCATGACATGATCCACAAGGAGATCGAGGTCTACGTAGACGACATGATAATCCACTCCAAAGGCGAGGACGGGCAGCACTTTGTTGACCTGCGGAAATTCTTTGAGAGACTGAGACAACATTCCATGAGACTAAACCCTGCTAAATGCACCTTCGGAGTGACAAGGGGAAAAGTGCTTGGGTATATGGTCACGGAGCGAGGTATCGAAGCCGACCCCCAAAAGATCAAAGCCATTATGGATATGAGGCCACCTCGGACCCGGACGAAGTCAAGAGCTTTATGGGAAAGCTGCGATACATTAGCCGTTTCGTCAATCGGTTGACCACTATGTGCGAGCCCATCTTCAAGCTCATGAAGAAGAACGTAGACACACGAGAATGGACCGAAGAATGCCGGGATGCTTTTGACCAGATCAAGGCATACTTGGTACATCCTCGGTCTTATGCCCCCTACATAGACGAAACCTCTTCTGCTCTATCTCACTTTGTCGATACGGCGGTTGGGGCTATGCTTGCTCGGGAAAAGAAAGACTCTCGGGTAGAAACGCCATTTACTTTGTCGGCGGAAGGCTGCGGGAAGTGAGCTCAATTACTCAACATGTGAAAAGACACATGCGGGAGGCAGTGCAGGTAGTCGGCAAATTGAAGCATTATATGCAAGCCCACCGTGTGAATTTGGTCTCAACAATGGACCCCATCAAATACATCTTTGATAAGCCTTCCCTCTCGATGCGTCTAGCAAAGTGGTCCTTCTTCTTAGCAGAGTACGACATCAACTATGTGACCGGAAAGGCTATCAAGGGTCAAGCGTTGTCGAGACCACCCGGCAAACTTTCCCAGTAATGAAGACAGAGGGCACTGAACCCCAATTCCCGAGATGAAGGGATCTTCGCGGTCGAGCACGAAAATCGATGGCAGTTGTTCTTTGACGGAGCCGCTAACAAAAGAGGAAACGGTATCGGGATGCTACTGGTCGGTCCCAAGGACGAGCATACACCCATAGCCCTTAAGTTGAACTTCCCTGCCACGAACAATGTTGCCGAGTATGAAGCTTTGCATTCTTTGGTTTGGAAGGCTTTGCCTTAGAAAGGAATGTCAAGGAGCTAGAAGTTTACGGAGACTCGGCCACGATCATCAATCGGGTTTCCAACAAGTGGAAGGCTGTGGACCCTAACTGCGGCGGTATCATGCCCATATGGAGGAGTTGGGACGGTTCAGAGAAGTGACCTTCCACTACTTGCCAAGGGAAAAGAACAGATTCACAGATGCCCTAGCTACTCTAGCCTCATTGGTAGAGATCCCCGAGGGAAAAGCCATAAAACCCTTCCGATTAGGTAGAAGAGAAGCCCCAACTTTACATTTGTGAAGTAGACACAGGACCGAGCCTATAAAGGAACCCCTGGTACAATCATATTTACCGGTTCCTCAAAGATGGAGAGTCGGCTTTCAGGGACAAAGAAGGTAGACCAAAAGAAGGTGTCGAGCCAAGAGCTTGCAAGCCACAAAAGGTTGGCCTCCCATTATGTCATTCTAGGAGGCAACCTATACAAGAAGCGATACCAAGGACCACTCCTCTTGTGCGTCACTCAAGAAAAAGCCAAAGAGTTGATGACTGAAGTCCACAATGGTCCACTGCGGTCCTCATATGAATGCCAGAGCCACGATGCAAGTGATCCTCGGAATGGGTTACTACTTGGATTTCCATGGAAACACTGTGTCCAACACGTCCAGAGCATGCGAAAAGTGCCGGCGGTTTGCCAACCTCAACCATCTCCCGCCTCATGACTGTGCGCATGACGACTCCTTGGCCGTTTGCAACTTGGGGTATTGACATGATAGGGAAAATAGCCCCGGCGGAAGCAATGGGCATGAATTTGTGCTAGTAGCCATCGACTACTTCACCAAGTGGGTAGAGGCCAAGTCTTACAAGGTCCTCACTTCCGAGAAAAGTGGCCCAATTCATCAAAGAAAACATAATGTGCGAGATATGGGGTGCCCAACGAGATCATTTCCGATAATGGGTCGCACTTTGAAGGGGATTGCGATAGGTTCTTTGTCGAGAATTCAGAATCACTCGCCACAAGTCGTCTCCATACGGACCTCGGACTAATGGAGCCGTGGAAGGCTGCTAATAAGACGCTCGAACGGATCATCGGAAGATGGCCACCCGTGGTCGTGATTGGCCGAAAAGCCGCACTTGGCACTGCGGGGCTACGTAACGTCTGTCGAACGGCTACGGGAGAAACTCCTTTTGCCTTAACCTACGGGATGGAAGCAGTGTTACCGGTGGAGTTGGAAATCCCGTCATTAAGGGTCCTCTTGGAAAACAGTGTCAATGAAGTAGAATGGTTGCGCGGCCGGCATGATGAGTTAGCCACCTTGACGAGAGAAGGCTAAAAGCCATGGAACACACCCGAGCCTACCAGAGGCGGATGGCGGAGCGTTTGATAAAAAGGTCAAGGCCGGAGACATCAAAGAGGGTGACTTAGTGTTGAAAGTGAAGCCCCTACCGAGACAACCCCACAGGAAAATGGGAACCCGTTTGGATCGGCCCTTATGTGGTGCGAGAAGATACTATCGGGAGGAGCCATGAAGCTTGCGGACACTGGATGGCAATCCCTTTGTCCACCCGAGTCAACGGTGATAAGCTCAAAAGATACTATGTCTAAAAGAAAAAAAAAAAAAAGTGCAAAAAGAGTAATACCCGGCTAATTTGAAAACCCCAAAAAGGGCGGTCTAGGCAAAGACGGGGTTGCACATAAAAATCTTAGTGCAAAAAAAAAAAAAAGAGTAATACCCAGCTAGACTGAAAACCCCAAAAAGGGCGGTCTAGGCAAAAGACAGGGCTGCACATAAAAAAAATTTTTTAGTTCACCAGAATGAACTACGAAGACCTGAGCCCCTTAGTCTTTCTTGTAAAAGGGGAACGTAGGCAGCCATATATGGTTCGGTCTAAACAATAAAAAGGACAATCAAGCTTCCATGAATTGTGTCCTAAATAATAAAGGGTATTTCAGTTTTCATAAAACGGGTCCCAATAAATAAGACATTTGAATTTCCATGAAATGTGTCTTGACTAATTTTTAAGATAATATTTCTTGTTCATTACAAGTTAAAAACTTCTTGATGAGTTCAAGCACGGTCTACCTCTTAACTCTGCTAACCTGCTACAAAGATCTAAAATACAATAAAATGCCTAAATAAACTAATGTGTTTGCAAAATGGCAATAAGAGGATCCTAAGAAAAGATTTGTCAGTCGTCATTCGCTGAGTCTTCTTTGGTCTTCTTCCCTTTTCCTCGGCCCCGTCGAGTCTTCTTCCTCTTTTTATCTATGATGTCGGTATCCCTCATCCCGACCTCCGGTATCCTCACTGGAGCCTCCACTAAACCCGTGTCAATAAGTGCTCTCTCTATCCGAGCACGAGTCCGCACCTCCTCCCTCTGAGCCTCAGTCAAAGGAGCGACCTCGGACAACCTCTTGTACCGAGCCTCCATATCCCTGACCAAGTCACTGGCTGGTTATGGCGACTCGCCTTAGCCTCGGTCTCCCTCAAAGTCTTACTCGAGTTGCGATCGGCTCCCAATAAAGCTCGAAGTCTCTCCTCCAAGATGACACGAGTCGCTCCCATCTCCCTATCGTACCAGTCCAAGTAGACAGTGGTCAAGATGGTGCTCTTCTGCTCCCGAAGATAGCCACAGGGTGGGAAAGCGGCATATGTCCAAGCCCTCGAGAAGAAAGAGAAGCTGGTTGGATCCCTCATGTCCAATGACACCACCTCCATGGTCCGGATGTCCTCCCAATCACTCAATGGCTCTGTAAAGCCCCAAAGCTGCTGGATACTAAGCGGGGTATGTAGAAGGATGACCGGCGAGAATCACGGAACCCTCATGACATAGGACTCTGAAATATCCTCTGAGTGCGCAACCTCCAATGAGGTATCCACCAACGGATGTCCGAAGTGGATAGCCTAGCCATCGTCGGCTCCCGGCTACTACTGGTCTGTTGCCTCGGTGCACCTCTCAGAAATCACCCGAGGGCATGAGTCGGCAAAGCCCACTGGCAAAGCCCAGAGCCTCTCCTGCGGCCATAAGGTCAGCACGGCGGACTCCGGATCTCATGAAATGGTCTCCCGAGCCATCCTGTCAATCCCATGAAGTGTCTCTCCCAAAACCCGGCGGGACAATATCCTTCCCGGCCTTGCAGTCTCTAACCATGTCCAAGAGGCCACTATGACGGATCCCCACGGACTCGGCGGTGAACAGAGCAGAGAATACGCAAAGGATGAATGCGTCCATAGCCACCGTGGTCGCAGCCATATCTGGAGACCCAAACCTGCCTGGGATATCAGAAAGGTCAATCCTATCCGGGGCTACCATCATCCTCTCAGCCTCCCCCAAAGGAATCTGCAGAAAAGATGCAAGCTTTGCCGCCACCGGCACGTCTCCGATCAGCGAAATAGATATAGCCTCAATCTCGGGACCCCCAATCAAGGCTCGGAAGTCTTCATGCGTCGGGACAATCTCGTTATAAGAAAAACAATAAACATGTCTCCGGACGTCCCAGAACTTTGCTGCGGCTCTCAAAAGGTCCCAATCGGGCGGGAGATCCCTCAAATGCCATAAAGACTTGATCTTGAAGGAAGAATCAAGTAGTCCCCTATTAGATTGGAAGTTGTGTCTCACCCAAGATTGAAGATCGGACAGAAAACGGTCTCGTTTCCCCCTTTGCAATCGACGGGCTTCTCCATCGCAAAATGATCAAAGGTGGTGCTTTTAGGTCCAAAATGTGCTGCAGGGAACAATTGGGACAAGTCTAAGTTGAAAATGAAATGAAATGGCCAAGCCTTGCTTTTATTCGAGAAAATAACCGGTTCGAGACGGGCGTGAGCCGCACGGCCCTATTTACCCTCGGGACCTGTCCGCACGGCTACATTAGCCCTCTGCGAGAAAAAAATTCTGCGGCAACCAAAGTTGCTGCCCAAGGGAGTTTTCACCCCACTTTTTCAACCAAAACACGTACAAAAACATATCCAGAAGCCATTCAAGCATTTATATACCATTATAAATCATTTTGGCCCAGGTTTCCCGATTCCAAGCAAAAAATCGCCCGAGGCTCGAGATAATATGCAAATTTAAAAAGCATAAATTAGAAAAGCAAATAAAACATAAGTACAATGTCTTCGCCCCATCGGCGCCAATAAAGCAAAAAATAAACAAAGTGTGCATAAAAATTGTTCATTGTTTGTTTTTGTTCCAAATCTACTCTAGAGACCTCCTAGGCCTCCGATTCTTCTTCCTCCTCATCACTACTCGGCTCATAGATGCTAGCCTCCCTCATCGGAGTCCTCACAGTCGCTCACGTCAGACAGATGGACATTATCGTGCCCATACTCGGCCAGTTTGCTCGGAATGTCGGCGTTGGGTCCCGCCCCGAGGCATGGCCTTTGGAAGAGTACTCCGAGGCCGATGAGGTAGGCTGTGCCCCGACATGCCGTCTCTTGCGCCCGGGCTCCTGTGCATCCAGCTTGCCGCCTTGAAGCGCGAGCCGGCTTCCTCGAAGGGACCGGCACATGTCCTTCCGGCCCCTAATGCACGACCGGCCCTATCATAAGTGCGAGTTTGGAACTGAGAAAAAGAAGAGAAAATCTCGGAAAAATCTCGAGAAAATTGCAAAAAGCGAGAAAAATGCGAAAATTTGAAAAGGGAAAGACCCTAAAAGTATACTTACGGTCTTTGTCGGGCGGCAAGGTGTCTTGGGGCTCCCTAGCGTCGGGGACGGTATCCTCATCCTCCTCGGTACTCCATGGACCACGTAGGACGGATGCGCGGGAGGGATCGGCGGGTCGGTAGGCTCATCCTCCCCATATCCACTGAGTGACCGCCGGCTTCACTAGCTTCGTGGCGTCCTCGGGCGGCTCCACAAACACGGCGTAGGGGTGTCCATGTCAAAGTACTCCTCTGCTGACTATACCTCGCGCACTGGTATCTCTCAATCTCATCCTCTGGCCAATCCACAGGCTGTAGCATCCGTCTTGGAGGATCGTGAGGAGTAATGGCGTCGAATGGAGGGACATGGCCATCTTTGCCTCGAGAAACGGTCCCCCAGTAAATGACATCACATGTCGGCCCGGTGAGCCATCTCCTCTGCCTCGTCGCCTCAATGGCATCTCCCGGCAAAATCTCAGGATACACGCCCCAAGGGTAGAAGTCCACTCCGTCGTGCCCATCCCTGTTGATGACCGGCCTCACCATTTTGTAGTCGAAAGTGATCCGGGTCTTCCCCGTGAATTTATCCCTCGCATCTCCCCTCCAGCGAACCATAGCAGGGAAGATGGTGATATCGCTCTGTTGGTTCCAAGGGAAGAACCCGATCACCTCGCAAAACCAGGCTTGCATGTTCAAAGCATCAAAAGGTCATTCTCTCTCTCATAAAAGCCTCAAGACAGAAAAGAGAAAAGAGAAAATAAAAAGGAGACTACCTCAAGGGCAAATGAGAAGCAGTCCATGGAAGCAGCTTTGTTTCCGATTTGTACATGTCCAAAGAGAAATACAACTCGCCAATCCGGCCTCTCCCCAAGAGACCGTCCCTATCCCATCCACATCCTCCGAGAGAGTCGAGGAGGCAAGTCATGGCCGGTGTCCCAGAATTAGCAAAAATAGTGGCGATAGCATCAACCATACGAATGCTCTAGCAGTTGGGCGGTCACATCATTAGCGGCAAAGTTACGCATGCAGTTACGGGCTGCCACCTCGACATTCCGTGTCTCCATCCCCGGCCCCTTGGGAATCAACTCAAATCCAACCAAAGCACTGGAACTCCTCAGTGTAATGTGGTCTCTCCAAGTCACGGGCCTCCCGTGAGCGTAGGCGGTAATAGGCTGTGAAATCGGCGAGGAGTCCTGTAAGCTCTCCCGGCTCGGGTGAAAGCTATGTGTCTTGTCCCACGGAACTCGAAAGGGCTGGATCAAGCCCTTGCTCTTAGAGGTGATGTGAACACCCCTGCGATAGCCTCGACGAACGAATCCGGGCCGGTAGCCCTCACCAAATCCTTGGGGTTCACCCCATTCTTCTCGAAATCCGGCATCCTCTGCCAGCTTTGCAATCTCGATGGTCCTCTAGACTTGTTCTCACGTAGACAAGCACAAACAAAAAGAAATGTGTCAATCATTCATCATTTTCAAAAGCATGCATATATTCAAAAAGTGCACATGTTTTTCAAAAGAAAAGCATTCACAAAAGTTTTTCTAGCATCATTTGCATCAAAAAAGCGTTTTTCACCACTTGAAACGTGTCATGTCAAGTCTCATTGCTTTCCTAAAGCACAAAATCACAATTTTCACAATTCTTTGCACATAAGCATTATTCTTTCAAAAATGGCATGCATGAATCCTTTTCATCTTCCAAAATCATGTTTTCTCAAAATTTTGACCTAGTTCTAGCACATGCAAGAACTCCGTCTCACTTTAGACAATTTTTTCATTCTTACTTTATTTGCGAGAAAAAAGTGGGTCATTCCCATTATTTTTGTCAAACAAATTGCACATTGCATATTCTTAGCCTCATAGGTTATTCATCAATGTCTCAAAATCATTCAAAAATCCTAGAAAATTCCTAAAATTCGGGTCAAGCCCTAAATCAATGAAAATTCAATCAAAATCGACGGAATTGAGCCAAATAAGAATGCTTACCCCAACCGGACGCGGGTTCGTCGATTTGTGCTCTCTTCTCCCCGGGTAAAGCTCCGACGGAGGCGTAAGAAAGTCATACTTTCTTTCCGTTCGCACGATCTCCTTTCTCCTCCTCCGAGATGTTTCTTCTTGCTTGCCTCGGTATGGGATTGCCCTCCGGATCCATCTCAAATCAAAGGGAAGCAAGGGGATTGAAAGAATTTCGAAATTCTCTTCCTCTCTTCTCTCTCTCTGCGTTCTTGGGCGGCAATACAATGCCAATGGCCCGTTCAAATCTGATTTTAAATAATCTGGAAAAAATAGGCTTCTAGCCGTACGGCTCCTTTTTCTCCATCTCATGCCGGGCGGCCTCATTCGCTCTGAGCAGAAAATTACAATCCTGCCCCTGGACCTTCCACTTGGGCATGCAATTTCCGTTATCTTTTAACCAAGATAACATCTTTTTCAGAAGATATCCCTTATCTCTTAAGCAATTAAGCTTTCTTCCCAGTCGCCTCCGTTAATTCCGTTATAACGGGATAATGCTAGGTGACAACCTCCGAATTGTCAAAACTCTAAACTTAGCTTACCTCTATCCCGAATAGTGACGTATGCTAAGTTCTCTCAACTTGAGCTACCTCTATCCCGGATAGTGACGTATGCTCAAGTCCCTCTAAACTTAAGCTACCTCTATCCCGGATAGTGACGTATGCTCGAGTTCCTCTTAGCTTGAGCTTACCTCTATCCCGGATAGCGACGTATGCTAAGTTCTTTTAACTAAAGCTACCTCTATCCCAGATAGTGACGTACGCTCAAGTTTCTCTCAACTTAAGCTACCTCTATCCCGAATAGTGACGTATGCTCAAGTTCCTCTCAACTTAAGCTACCTCTATCCCGGATAGTGACGTATGCTCGAGTTCTTCTTAACTTAAGATACCTCTATCACGAATAGTGAAGTATACTTAAGTTCTTCTAGCTTTAGCTACCTCTATCTCTGTCAAAAAGAGATAGCGCCGTAAGCTCTAGTCTTCGTTATTTCCGTCATAATGAAATAACGTCATCCAGCTTTAGCTACCTCTATCTTCTCGATAGTGACGTAAGCTCCAGTTTTCTCAGGTGACAGCCTCCATTAATTGTCAAACCCTCAAGGATCCTAGACATCGTTCCTAACTATCTAGTGATGCTCGAACTACGATCAAGGCTTGATTCCTCCGGGATACGTAGGTAGCCTTTTATAAAAGGTCCAGCCATCCGACCACTTTGGTCACCCTTTTCCTCCGTCACTCCTCAGTGATGAAGTAGTCTCTCATAAGAGACTTTGTTATCTGACCACCTTGGTCACTCCTAGCATATCCCCAGTAGGATCAATTGCTTGACCTCCTAGGTCATTTTCTCTTCTATTTCCCCAGCAAGAGACCAGTTTCTCTTCTCCATTCCCCAGCGGATCTATTCCGAACTACGGCCTGGCTTGATTCCTCCGGGATACGTAGGTAGCCTTTCATAAGAGGTTCAGCCACTCGACCACCTTGGTCACCCAATCCGTCTCGGCATTCGCCAGATCGGATCCTTTTCTATCGACAACCCCACTCGCCTTGCAAGTGACGTTGCCGAGGGACTTGTAAGTACCCAAATCGGCTCATGCCTTAGGTTAAATTTCGGCAATTTCGGTAAGTCTTCGGTAATTCCCCGGACCTTCCTAGTGTTCTGGAAACATTTCGGAACTGTTTTTAATTAATTTAGGGCTGAAGGGGATCCTTCCTAATTAAGAAACACGTTTTTCTTAATTAGGAGGAAAGGTTCTAGAATTTGCCACCTTGCATGGTTCTAGAATGCTGAGTCATTGTGGATAATGCCGCACGGCTGCATTAGCTCACTGTCCTTAGCCGCACGGCTTCATTAGCCTTATCCAGACTGCCTATAAATAGAGCCCTCCTCTACCCATTTCAACACACACAATTGACACAACAAATCACCCACAAACACTCCTAATACGTGAAGAATACTGCTGGAAGTTCAAGAAGGTGAAGAAGAAGGCCAAGAAGCTCCCTCCCTCCTCCTTGAAGATCCAAGATCAACCTCTCCTCCTAGCTCCATCCAAAGAAGAAGGAAGCCATTGGTAACCTCGCACGCCCTAACCTCGCATCCTAATTGCTTTATAAATTGCTCATTGCATTGTCTTTATATTGCTTGGGACTTGGTAGATTAAAGATCATATCTTTATATTCCCCCTTCCCCTTTTGCATGCATTAGACATCATTTGTCATAAAAATGTAGTCTTTTCCCATAAAGGTGCATCCTTTGCACCTAAAACCCCCATTTTCAAATAAAAATGTCATCTTTATGCATCCTTTGCATATAAAAATCAAATCTTTTCAATCAAAATGCATTCTTTGCATCCAAAATCCTTTTTCCAAGCATCATTTGCTTTAAAGACCACGTCTTTACCATAAACTAGCATCATATGCTTTTCAAAATGCAATCTTTATGCATCATTTGCATAACGAATGCCAATTTCTTCAAAAATGCATCATTTGCATAAAAATCAAATCTTTATGCATCATTTGCAATAAAGATCATTTCTTTGAATTAAGTGCATCATTTGCAACCCAAAAATGTCATCTTTTCATTAAAGTGTCATTTTTACATACATTTTCCCCATTAGCAACCTAGGAATGGACCGGTGTAAAAGATCCTATCTTTACATCGTTCCTTCCATAAAGGTTTCATAATCTCCTTAGAAAAGGGACACCTTCGAACCCTATATCTCCAATTATCACTTAAGATGAGTATGAAGCATCTATACAAGCTCGACCATCTTAAAGTGTAGGATTGATGGGCTAAGGACCCTCCTTTTCTAAAGAACCTCATCTTTGACTACAAAGAGAGTCATTCTCTCGATCACGCAAGTCCCAAGGTCTAAAAAATGCGATGATCACAAGTCCAAGATGAGGGCGGGATCATAATCCCAAATACATAAAGTCCAAGAAATCCCGAGCGACAACCAATAAATGGTTTGTACGTCCGGAAGACGACTTGAGACATTCCCTCCTTATTTTCAAACACATGCACACAAGAAAGCACGCAAGCAAGCACGATTAATGAAATCATGGGAGACTTGCTCCGGTAAGGCACCTTGGGTGAACGACGATCTGTTCTTCCCAAGGGGTAACTTAACCTCCGAACCCATAAAACCTTTTTTTTTCAAAGTTTTGAGGTAATCAAAATGGCGTGGCGACTCCGTTTTTCAAATTAAATCGGATGTCTTCAAACTCGCGTGAATCCAACAAACAAAATTTGGGCACACATTCACATGTGTGCAACCCTGTTTTTTGCCTAGACTATCCCTTTACAAGGATTTTAGCCTAGCTGGGTATTACTCTTTTTGTACTACATTTATTTATGTGCAACCCTGTCTTTTGCCTAGACCGCCCTTTTTTGGGATTTTCAGCCTAGCTGGGCATTACTCTTTTTGCACTACATTTTTTTTCTTTTTTTTTATTTTCTGAAGCACCTGAGGGCCAAGGTGAGCCCCTTCTTGAATTTTCTTGACATCCTTGAGGTCGAAGGCAGGCTCCTAGGTTGTTGTTGACACGGGGTCAATCTTTCGAAGATGAGTGGCCTTTTGTTGTCCCTTGACAATGCCGCCGTCGTTGACTTGGTCAAGGTGATGGTGAGGACATGGTTTTAGAAGTGTATGGCTTGATGAAGGCTTTTGTGAGGTAAGGAAAGTGTATGGGGAAGGCATTAGTTGACTTTCTCACACTGATTAATCAGAACGTTAAATTATTTCGAGAGATTATTTGTTGAGCAATGCAAATGATCATATAAAATAAAACCATTTCATTAAATATAATGTAGGTGTGCAAATAATGTCTTAAGTCTAGCAAGAAAAGAAGAAGACTCTTTTATAGAAAATTAAAGATTAATTACAATGTTCGTGGAGGACTTGATTGAAAGAGAAAAGTACTAGAACCTACGAAGGTTGACTGAGAGACTATATTTTTTTCTTAGTCTTACTTAAGGATAAGTAGACCCTAGTCTAGCTACTCTTCACTGGTTGGACTTCCAGGGAGCTTGAACTTTCCTTCGTAGATCAACCATTGAATTTCTTTCTTCAGATCCAAACACTTGTCTGTCACATGACCATAATGCTTGTGATACTCACAGAACTTGGTCCTGTCAACTTTACGTGGGTTTCTCGGCTTATAATTCTCGAGAGGTGTGAGAAGGCCTCGTTTCACCAAATCGCCAAAAATTTTGCTCATGGGCATCCCAAAATCATGCTGACGTTTCTGACCTTGCACCTTCTGAATCGACCTCTTACCATAACTTTCTGTTTTTGGCCCATGGAGGTTCTCGAGCTTCCCGTCTTCTATCAACTTCTGGATCTCATGCCTCAAATAACAGCAATCATCAGTGTCGTGCCCGGGGTATTGGTGGAAAAGACAATGCTTAGACTCATCCAACTGAACGTTGGGGTTCTTGGGCTTCCAATTCTCCAGTGGCTTTATCAGCTTTTCTTTCATCAGCTTTTCCAGCATCTTGCTTAAAGGCATCTCCATGTTTTCATAATGAAGGGAGCGGAGTTTTCGGGAAACATTGTTGTTCTCGAGACTTGGATTTCCATTGTCCAGTTGGTTCCATTGTTGGATTTGGCTGAAGGAGGCTACGACACTCTTTCCTTTGTGAGGAACTGGTGCTGAGCTGGGTACGGTTGCTGCTTGATGCTGGTGGCATTGGGTTTATGCTTGGTGGAGTCATTTCCTTGCCTGGTTCGACGTCTTGGGTCAAGGGAGTATTGATACTCATCATGAGGTCAAACTTCTCCTGCATTTGTTTCACTTGCTCCATCAACATTGCCACATGGGGGTCAACGGGAACTCACGAGTTACTGGAACTCGCAATAGGACTTTTATCAGTAGAGGGAACCACAGTAGCAAACTGGTGAAACCGACGGCTGAATTCACTAAGTCCGGTAGGTGACAGCTGAAAACTTGAATCATCCGGATTTTCTTTTGGCAACTCATGATTGCATTCAGGTGGGTATAGTGGCTTCAGAACATAGCCACATAGCTCGAACTGATTATGTGAAGCTAGAGTATAGACTGGCGGTATTGCTGAAACTGGGGAACAGGTGTGATGAAACCCAATCCGTTCTGAGGAGCTGAGGGCGATGGAGCCCTGATGAGCTGGGATTTTAGAAAGGACTAAGGAGGAGTGGCCCTTGGCAAGGGATCATATGTGGATGGGGGAAGGTATTGGCTGTAGGATGGAAGGTCTTGGTTATAGGATGAAGGGACTAAAATCACTATCTCTGAAGTCTCATCTTCGACCACTACCAGAAAACCGTTTGACTCAACTGTTATCTGAACTCCACGATGACGGAGCGCATCAATGAGCATGGCTTGCCGTTCCTCATGAACCTTATGGGCATTTTCCAAGGCCAGGACTAACTCTTCCTTCCTAACCATCTGATTTCCTGCACCTTAGGTTCAGACAGTTCGGCAGAATCGTCAATTTTGTCAGCTCAGAGAGTCAGAATGGCAGATTTGACGCTGACCCAGTATTCTTGCCCACTTCTTTCTCGCTGCGGGAAAGGGATAGACAAGGTTTAGACTCGGGGGTAGGCAAGGTTTAGACTCGGAGGTAAGTGCTTAGGCTTGAAGGTAAGTGTTTAGGCTGAAGGCTCAAGTAACATGCACTTATTTGCTTAAGTTTTACTCAAAACACCTTTTTTCCTAATCCTAATTGATCGGAAAAAATGAGACCTTGAAAGGTCAAGATTGAAAATTGGAGATCGGACCGAGGAGGTCTCGATTAGGAATTTGACCATGAAAGGTCGAGATGGGAAATCGGAGATCGGACCGAGGAGGTCTCGATTAGGGATTTGACCATGAAAGGTCGAGATGGAAAATCGGAGATCGGACCGAGGAGGTCTCGACTAAGGATTTGACCATGAAAGTTCGAGATAGGAAAATCGGAGATCGGACCGAGGAGGTCTCGATTAGGGATTTGACCATGAAAGGTCGAGATGGGAAAAATCGGAGATCGGACCGAGGAGGTCTCGATTAGAGATTTGACCATGAAAGGTCGAGATAGGAAATCGGAGATCGGACCGAGGAGGTCTCGATTAGGGATTTGACCATGAAAGGTCGAGATGGAAAAATCGGAGATCGGACCGAGGAGGTCTCGATTAGGGATTTGACCATGAAAGGTCGAGATAGGAAATCGGAGATCGGACAGAGGAGGTCTCGATTAGGTATTTGACCATGAAAGGTCGAGATAGGAAATCGGAGATCGGACAGAGGAGGTCTCGATTAGGTATTTGACCATGAAAGGTCGAGATAGGAAATCGGAGATCGGACCGAGGAGGTCTCAATTAGGGATTCCAGAGATAGGACCATGCAATTATGATAATTGTTCAAGTTTACTTAAAACAGTGTCTTATATTTATTTCTATTTGGTTGAAAAAGGGGGTTTGCCCTTCTTTTTCGCAACTACTCTAGATCCTGGATCAGTGGGTTCCGTCACTACGTCTATAAGCCCCTCGTATTCCACCTGTATTTTGACCTCCCAGGGTGGACAGTCCCGGGCGAGGGTCCTATAGGGCACGCCGATCCCACCGACCGAGAGAGAAGAACGCATCCTAACGGGTCTAGCGGGTCATAGGAACTTTTAACGCACGAGCGATGCGAATTATAGTCAAGGCAATACCGGGAAAGTCTCGTCTTTCAGCCTTAACAGAATTTCGGCAGAATTTCGCTTGCGCGATTGACGTTTTGACTTTTCGGTAATGTCCGAGAAGATAATAGGCATGGGTCGGGCGGTAAAAGCTGAATGACACAGTGTCACATTGAACTTCGTTGCATACGCAGTGCGTGAGTCAAAATCGAAGTCAATGCCGGGTCAAGATCTTGCCAATTTTTCCTTGTCGGAATTTTGGCAGAGCTTCGCTTGAGCGAAAGATCTTGGGATTTTTGGCAAGGACTCGGTCTCGACTCTTACGCATTCCGTGCGGGTCAAGGTCAAAGTCAATGTCGGAGTCAAGATTCTACCGATTTTTCCTTGTCGGAATTTCGGCAGAGTTTCGCTTGAGCAAAAGATCTTGACTTCCGTTATGGACTAAGGCTTGACCTTTACGGGGATATGCAACTGGGCTATATGACATGGACTAGAACAAAAACCAACCAAAAGTCATGGTTTTTTGAAACGTGTGACACGGACTGTGCATTGGTCGACACCTGGCCGCCATGGGGAGTTTGGGGTGATTCCGTGCGCGCAGGGAGCATCGTAAAGGCTGTCCGTGGCTGCGGTGAAAAACCCACCGGGTTTAAAGGGACGTGCGTGCAAAGTGTACAGGATATATAAGGTGCGCGTAGTGTGCGGTCTCCTAAAAATGTTCCTTTTTGAGTTAAAACAGAGATTTTCATAAATGTGTTTTAAAGGAATGATTTTCGGGATGGGGAAAATGCAACAGATAAAGGCACATAAATTTTAAGGAGCCCCGATCGGTCTTGGGCTGAATAGCCCCAAGCTGCCAAGGCTGCCAGATTAACCTCAATTTTACCTGGTGGAATTGCCACTGAGGCGCCCGGTCAGAATCCAAGGAGGATTGAGCCGTACGACTGCATGGATCAATTTTTCAGGTTCCACTCCTTTGCTATTTTAGGTTGTTTCCTATTCAAAGTATGCATAAATCCCAAGATGCAAATGATGCAATGCAAGGCAAAGAAAGCAAGCAAGATATACGGAATTCGCGATGGGAGTCTAACCCGCTAAAAGGAAAAAGCTTTCTTTTACTTTTTTTTTCGAAAAGTGATACCGGTACGTGGGATTGTTAAACCACCGTTTATCCCAAGCCCCGGGTTAGGGAGCGATACAGGAAGGTTAGTAGTTTCCACCTATATACCAAGTATCATTTATTTTAAAAATGAAAGCTTTTCTCCTTTGGGATCATCCCCAGCAGAGTCGCCAAACTGTGAATGTGTGCCCAAATTTAGTTTTTTGTTGGATTCACGCGAGTTTGAAAACATCCGGTTTAATTTGAAAACGGAGTCGCCACGCCATTTTGATTTCCTCAAAACTTTGAAAAAAAGGTTTTTATGGGTTCGGAGGTTAAGTTACCCCTTGGGAAGAACGGATCGTCGTTCACCCAAGGTACCTTGCCGTAGCAAATCTCCCTAGATTCCGTTTATCGTGCTTGCTTGCGTGCTTTCTTGTGTGCATGTGTTTGAAAAGAGGGGGGGAGAATGTCCCAAGTTGTCTTCCGGACGTACAAACCATTTATTGGTTGTCGCTCGGGATTTCTTGGATTTTATGTATTCGGGATTTTGATCCCGTCCTCATCTTGGACTTGTGATCATCGCTTTTTTTAACATCGGGACTTGCGTGATCGAGAGAAAGACTCTCTTTTATAGTCCAAAATGAGGTTCTTTAGGAAAGGAGTGACCCTAGCCCATCAATCCTACACCTTAAGACGATTGAGCTTATATGGATGCTTCATGCTCGTCTTAAGTGATAATCGGAGATATAGGTTCAAGGTTTATCATTTTCTGAAGAGATTGTGGCACCTTTAATGGAAGAAACGATGTAAAGATAGGATCTTTACACCGGTCCATCCCAAGGTTGTTAATGGGGACATGGGGGGGATACATGTAAAAATGACATTTTTAGTGAAAAGATGACATTTTTGGGTTGCAAAGGATGCATTTGATTTGCAAAGGATGCATTTTTAATTAAAGGCATAATTTTTATGCAAAGGATGCATTTTTATGGTGGAAAATAGTGTTTAATATGCAAAGGATGCTAATTTGATGTTAAAAGGATGATCTTTGATGCAAAGGATGCATGAAAATGGATTTTAGATGCAAAGGATGCATCTTTATGGTAAAGATATGATTTTTATGTGCAAAGGATGCATTTTAGGTGTAAAATGGGGGCTTTTAGGTGCAAAGGATGCATTTTTAACATAAAGATTACATTTTTATGAGCAAAGGATGCTAAAGATCACAATTTTTATGAGCAAATGATGCCTATTTCATGCAAAGGATGCAAAAGGGGGAAGGGGGATATGATAAAGATAGGATCTTTAATGATAAATGCCAAGTCCCAAGCAAGATAATGATAATATATGAATGCAATGAGCAATTAAATCATATAGACAAGCATTATGCAAGGTAAGAGAGTGAGAGGTTACCAATGGTGGTGGCCTCTTCTTCTTGGGGTTTTTCCTAGCGGTAGGACCAACTTTTGGAGGCTTCAAGGAGGAGGGGGTGGCTTCTTGGCACCTTCAACTTCCTGATCTTCGTGGAGTATTTAGAGAGTGTTTTTATGCTGGTATTGCTCTCCTTGTGTTGTTGTTAAATGGGTAGAGGAGGGCTCTATTTATAGACAGTCTGGATAAGGCTAATGAAGCCGTGCGGCTAGAGGTCCTTGGCTAATGCAGCCGTGCGGCATTATCCTGTGTGACTCAGCATATTTCTAAAATCATGCAAGGTGGCAATTCTAGAAGGTTTTTTGAATTAAGAAAAACGTGTTTCTTAATTACCAAGCATTTCCTTCAGCCCTTAGATGGTTTGGAACAGTTCCGGAATAATTCTGAAACTCTAGAAAAGTCCGGGGAATTACCGGGAAACTTTACCGAAAGGCATGAGCCAGATTTGGGTACTTACAAATACCCCTTCATTTCAAGATCGGCATATTTGAAACCCGTTCAACCATCGCCAGAAGAAGAGGGACTATCCTTGAGGCTCCCGCGATGCAAAAGAAGATCGACCGTCTCCAAGCTCAAGAATGACGAAAAGCAATGATTCATCCTGGGGACTAGCTGAAATGCTCCTCTCAAAGGCAAAATTGAAAAAAAAAGAGAGAGACAAAAATACAAAAAAAGAAATAAAGAATAAAAAAAAGAAAGAGAGCCTAGTCCCCATCGATCCTCTCAAAATCAAAAGTCAAAGGACTCGGTCGTTACTCAAGAGGAGTCTCAGAGCCAATAAAGAAGCAGCACGGATGTCCCCTCACCATTACCTCTAACCGATCCCAAGCCGTCCTCTCGATTTTAGAGGACCTTCCCGTTACCATTACCCTTACCTTTACAAAAACCAAGATCGACCTCTCATCCTTAAAGGCAATAAAGATGCAACCACAAATATCTTCACCTTAGAAACCCCAAACACATCCTTGCAAGCCAACCTCTCATCTTTAGAGGTTCAGCCAGCAAAAAGCCTAGCCGACCTCTCGTTTTAAGAGGTCATGACATCCCGAATTACCCAAAGACCGATCGAAACCCTGAAGCCCAGCCGCAATTCCTATCGGATAACAGTTCAAGACCGTCAAGCGAAGATTGTGCAAATTCCGTCCGTTCATTCGACGTTGTATGTGAGCATATTTCATTTCTCCTCCACAAACACCTGCCGTAAAAGTCCCACTGGGGCTTCACATCCGTGTCTCCCATCGACACTCCAAGAGGACATGTTCTTTCAATTCTCAAAATCCTCAAAAGTCCTCAACATCCCCGAATTTCACCGTTCATTCTTTTCATTCGGGATAAGCCCGAACTACGGCGACCTGAGTTCCTCCTATGGAGGGGAACGTAGGCAACCATAACTGGTCCGGTCGAAGTCACAAACAAATCTTGAAAAATCCGGTCTCCTCAAGGACCATACCCATACACTGTCTATCCTTCCGAGTTTGATTCTCGATATCAGTGGGCTTTCTCCTCAGGATTGATGAAAATATTTGCTCATGTCGGCTTTGGTGGTTGAATAACCCGAACATCAATAAAGGGTTTTAAGCAGCTTTGTGATCATGGCGAATAATACAGGTTTTCAAGTGTCTCGATAAGTCTTCCTCTCTACACACTTTTAGGGATATATAGAGCTAAACACTGTATTTCTGTCAGCAGGGGCTTCCATACACTTTCCACACCTTGTAATGCTTATACTCTCCCAAAAGAGTTAGACCAAAAAGCGAGAGTGTCATGCAGAAGCTCGGGATTCATTCCCACCCTCAAAAAATACGCCCCTGCTCATAAATCGCTCCTATGTCTTGTCCGTCGACTGACTGGCTGAAATTTGAAGAGTAACCTCCCCCCGAGTTGCATGATCGTGTTGACTACAGTAAAACTGGGTGTCAGACTGGGGCTTGGCCAGAGGAAGAGAATGATTTGTGCACTTGTCCGGTTCCAGAGGATGGTTCTATAACCCCGCCCCTTGGGAATTGATTTGCTACTAAAGGCATACCTCATGTTGGAGCTACTGAGTCCCATACCCTAGGAAAAAGGAAAAAGTTTTGAAATGATGTGGAAGTCTAGATTGGAAGGCTTGTCAACATGACTTGTTGTGTCACGCGACAGAAGGTGCCCCAGTTGTCCTGAGTCGTGCGACATCTTGTAACCAGCACCAGACATCAGCAAGCTGCTATCTGATCTATACCAGAGCACGCCCCGACTTTGTCACAAGCTGCAAATAACCAAAACCACCAGCCTGCAGATAAGACCGGGAGAGGGATTTATTCAGTTCAAATGCATACAAACCCTCATACATATGTCATACACAATTACCCGAAACAGTTCCACAATATCATATATAAACCCGGAAAGGCCAACCTGTCAATAACAATAAATCGTACTCCTTTCCCCTCGTTCCCAGAATAAACAGACTCGTACAAATAAGCTAACATAGTTTAACCGTCGCTAACAAAATAGCATAGTTAGATTGTAGTGTTTCGAGTGTCGTTTTCCCCGCAGGTACAACAGTTAACTGAGCAAACCTCAAAGATTGTCCCTCAAAGCAAAGCCGAGACAAAGAATCCGTGCCTATTTGAATCTCCCCAGCAGAGCTTACCAAGATCAATAGCCCCACTGTCAAACCGTCAATAAGAGTCGTTGCCTAGCAAGCAAAGTCCCCGGCTTACCAAGCAAAGCTAGGGACACAAGAGCCAAAGAGTACCAACAAGATCCCGCCGCCCAGCAAGCAAAACCTCCCGTCAACAAAGAGAGCCCCGCAAGCCGAACCATCGATAAAAGTCCGCTGCCCAGCAAGCAAGAGTCCCCCGTCACCAGAGTACCGACAAGATTTCGCTGCCAGCAAGAAAAGCCCCGTCACAACAAAAAACCAGTCGCAGCAAGCAAAGCCCCGTCACATCAAGCAAAGCCCCGTCAACAAGAATCCGTCACAACAAGCAAAGTTCCCGTCACATCAGGCAAGGTCCCACATCTGAATGTCAACCATCAACATAGACCGCCCCACACTTAACAGCTACACTTATCCCCAGCAGCAGTAGCATGAGTCCCTTCGACACCCACAAAGATCAGCAATGGCATGAAACCCTTCGGCAGTCACAATCGTCAGTAGCAGTAGCATCAGTCCCTCCGGCAGCTACAGGTGAGCACAGCACAGGTATGAACACATATTTCTTTCAAGCGTCAAATCATCATATCGCGTCATTTTAAAGTTGGTTTGAGACGCCGTAGATCTCACTTCATTTTCAAGTCGGTTCGAGACACCGTAGATCTCACCTCATTTTCAAAATTGGTTTGAGACACCGTAGATATCACGTCACTTTCAAAATCGGTCCGAGACGCCGTAGATCTCACTTCATTTTCAAAATCGGTCCGAGACGCCGTAGGTCTCACGTCATTTTAAAGATGGTTCGAGATGCCGTAGATCTCACTTCATTTTCAAAGTTGGTTCGAGACGCCGTAGATCTCACTTCATTTTCAAGTCGGTTCGAGACACCGTAGATCTCACCTCATTTTCAAAATTGGTTCGAGACACCGTAGATCTCACGTCACTTTCAAAATCGGTCCGAGACGCCGTAGATCTCACTTCATTTTCAAAATCGGTCCGAGACGCCGTAGGTCTCACGTCATTTTAAAGTTGGTTCGAGACGCCATAGATCTCACTTCATTTTCAAAATTGGTTCGAGATGCCATAGATCTCACATCATTTTCAAAATCGGTCCGAGACGCCATAGGTCTCACGTCACTTTCAAAATCGGTCCGAGACGCCGTAGGTCTCACGTCATTTTCAAGTCGGTCCGAGACGCCGTAGGTCTCACGTCATTTTCAAAATCGGTCCGAGACGCCGTAGGTCTCACGTCATTTTCAAGATCGATCCGAGAAACCGTAGGTCTCACGTCATTTTCAAAGTCGGTCCGAGACACCGTAGGTCTCACGTCATTTTCAAAATCGGTCCGAGACGCCGTAGGTCTCACGTCATTTTCAAGTTGGTCCGAGACGCCGTAGGTCTCACGTCATTTTCAAAATCGGTCCGAGACGTCGTAGGTCTCACGTCACTTTCAAGATCGATCCGAGACACCGTAGGTCTCACGTCACTTTCAAAATCGGTCCGAGATGCCGTAGGTCTCACGTCATTTTCAAGTCGGTCCGAGATGCCGTAGGTCTCACGTCACTTTCAAAATCGGTCCGAGACGCCGTAGGTCTCACGTCATTTTCAAGTCAGTTCGAGACGCCGTAGGTCTCACGTCACTTTCAAGATCTGTCCGGGACACCGTAGGTCTCACGTCATTTTCAAGATCGGTTCGAGACACCGTAGGTCTCACGTCATTTTCAAAGTTGGTTTGAGACGCCGTAGATCTCACTTCATTTTTAAGTCGGTCCGAGACACCGTAGGTCTCACGTCATTTTCAAAATCGGTACGAGACACGGTAAGTCTCGCATCTTTTTTTTCAAAGTTGGTTCGAGGCACCGTATGTCTCATGTCATTTTCGCTTTGGTTCGAGACACCGTATGTTCTCACCTTCCGAACTGCGATTTGGCTTGATTCCCTCCCCGGGATACGTAGGAATCCTTTCTCCAAAGGTCCAGCCATCCGACTCCCCAGATCACCGTCTAGCCCTCCGCCTTATTCCCCAGCCGCTCATTGGGATTGGGTCTTATTTTATCGACAACCTCACTTCTTCCATAAGTGACGTTGCCGAGGGGCTCTGTAAGTACGCCAATCCAATTCGCGACCTTTCCAGATGCATTTTAATATGATAAAATTGCATTTAGGGGCATTTTGGTAAATTCCCGGTCCATTCCAAGACTTCCGAAAACATTTTATATGTTTCTCGCGAAGGAAGTGTATTTTAGTATTTTTCCCGGACAAAAAGGACCTAAAGGGAATAAATCTGTTTTGGACTTTTTAGGAATTATCCAAGAAGGTTCCAGAACCAGATTTGGCACCAAAAACGGTTATGGTCACCTTGTGTCACGCGACAAGTCGAGGCATGGAAAGTGGTTACGTTATGCCGTGCGACACATTGAGGCCCAATAGCTGCCTATAAATAAGACCCTACCCCTCTCAGTTTTGGATCCGAATTTGAACCTCCTAAAGTCACTCTGCCAAAATTCATCCAGAAACTCTCTCTCTCCTGCTCCCTCACCAAAACCACCCAATTCCCTACCAATTCCCTCACCTCTCATCTCTCTTCAACCCATTTCCTCTCCTTCTCCACCACACACTTCAGATCATCCAATCCAGCCCTCAGTTCGTGCTTAGATCTCCAGTCAGAAGTTGAATTGAAGACTCCTACACCTAACTTGGTGTAAGAGTTGAGGACTACAAGGGTAACTCTCTCTCCTCCTTTCTCTCTCTCATCTACTTGTCTATTTTGTTCTTCCTTCTTCTCCACTTGATAATCAGGCTCCATCTGTCTCAGATTATCAAGTGTCAACTGCAATATCTCTGTTTAAATCGTTTATACTTGGATCCAATTGCTTGCTTATGATGTGATTTACTTAGATTGGCAATTTGGATGTCAAGGGAGTGTGGATCTCCCATATCCACACTCCTTTGATCAATTCGTATCTAATTCATGTTGTTCTTATTAGTTTTGGTAAAATTGTTGTGAATCTGTTGGATCTGCATCTTAGTTTATGAGGTACCTGCAGATGGTAACCTTATGTCACGCGACACAAGTGGACATGAGGAGTTCTGTGTCACGCGACATGTCGTGACCATCTGCAGGGACCATATTTCATTTGTAATTTGTTTTAGTTGTTTATTTTAGCATTCAATAAAGTGTTCATGTTGTTTAATGCTTAGATCTGGTCTTAATAGTAATTTTGTGTTCATCTAGAAGTTCTGTGATCTGATTAGTTGTGAGCCTCTGCAAGGTGACCATTGATGTCACGCGACATGTTTGGACAAGGGAGTCCTATGTCACGCGACAGAAATGATCCTTTGCAGAGGACCTGTTTGTTTTGTAATCTATTCTTATATTGTAAAGGGATGTGGCCTCCCGGACAATTGGTCTACAAGTTGTAATGATCTTGCTTATTCAATAAAATTCGTGTTTATCGCATTTGCCAATTATCATCGTTTGCACATTTTCTTGAATTACTTGGATGTCTAAATTAGAAAGACTCGTCTACGGATGAGGCGTGTTGGGTGAACTCTCAGTTCTTCCCAACACGTAACCTGACCCCCGAACCCATTTTCTCTGTCAAAAAGGTTTTTCAAAGTGCACCTCTAAAAGCATGGCGTGGCAACTCCTTTTTCCATAATTTCTCAATTTCGGGCGAGCGCGCATTCATCGTGTTTTTAGTGGAGACATCTGAGAACTTACTGATAAGTTAAGTTTTCAGTTGCTTGGTCGCCGAAGTTGGTGGTTTCCGAAGTTGATCGTGTTCTTAGTAGTTTAGTTGACAACTGAGAACTTATTGATAAGTTAAGTTCTCAGTTGTTTGGTTGCCGGAGTTGGTGGTCGCCGGAATTGATAGTGTTTTTAGTAGTTTAGTTGACAACTGAAAACTTATTGATAAGTTATGTTCTCAGTTGTTTGGTCGCCGGATTTGATCGTATTTTTAGTAGTTTAGTTGAAAACTAAGAACTTAATGATAAGTTCTCAGTTGTTGTGTCACCGAAATGGGTGATGAGTTGATAGTTTTTTTAGTGCATACAGCTGAGAACTTACTGATATTCTCTGATTAACCCACCACCGGAAACGATGGAGTCAATCGGTCAACAATCGATTAGAGAACTATAATTCAGGTTTTCTGTGTGGATTATTACCAATTTTGTATATCGATTAACGAAATAGAGAGAGAAAGTCTGGTTCTTAGTTGCAGATCCATCTGGGTTAGGTTATGATGGGTCTGTTTCTTTTTTTAATCGTTCTATTACATTGAAGAAATAAAGAGAGCAACTGGTGATTTACTCCTATTAGTTTTATTCATTTTCTCTAATTGGTTTTATTCATTTGCTATTGGAAATTTCATCCTACCTAGGCTGTATTTAAGCCCTTCATCATTCTAAAATTCCTCTTGAACGAAATAAATATGACGGGCTAGGCCCAACGAGCGAGCCCAGTTATCTACATATTATTGCCACCACATTCTCAGTGGGCTAGGCCCAATTAAGGCCCATCAGTGAGATCAGTCAACCTAGCTCATTGTCCGACCTTAGATGGTCCCGACCTAGCATGGTCCGATATTACGATCCAGATTCTATTCGGGTATGGTCCAACCCTATCCATCAGTCAGGTCGACCTAGGCCAATCAGGCGACCTCGACCTATCATAGTACGTGACGACCTACATAGTCCAGGCGTGAATACAACTCTTCCCATAACGGACTCCCTACAAATCAGGAGTAATTTATGGACAAGATCTCTTATGCATATCTGATCCGAAACTATAGGGATTTCATGCAAATCCTACCACAAATATATCTCTCACCAACAACTATAAATACACGGCAATATCAACCGTTCCAGGGTAATTGCTATTTGTTATTCTGAATACATTGTTCTTTGTAACTTATCAGCTCTCATATATGATGTACTTACTCTCACGCCCGAGGGTCTTCGCCGGAGACCATTCCGGCTAGTCGTAGGTACATTGTTTCTGGTCAAGAAGCCATGTGATTAATCTAACTGCTGGACGGAGATTGATAAGCAGGATTCTTGCAGCATCAGTTTGGTTTCATTGTCGGGAATTATGCATATTGACCTCGAATATTAATCAGAGAGTAATATGACCCAAGACGGACAGACTGCATCCTCTTCCAGCGATCCGACGCTCAGTTTGACGGTAAGAAACGCAGAAGCTGGTGCAGGAAACAGAACGGCTAACCTTCCTCCTCCTCCCCAGGGCAATCCGCCTAGAAGGGCTACTCGCTCTAACAGCATAGCTGATGGCAGAGGTTTGCCCGATAACAGAAGGGAGAAAAGGCCTATGACGGAGGCAGGAGCACAGCCCCCTCCAAAGCGTCAACAAGCAGGGCGAATGGCTGCAGGCGACAGACCAGGTCCATCAACCAATCCCCTCAATAGGAAGGAGATGATGCTGGAGCGGGCTAGACTGTTGGCAAAATTGCTAGATATGCCAAACTCGCCCGACCAGAATGATAGAAGGTTGGAAAGGGCAGCTCCTTCACAGATCTCTCACATGCCGCTAATCGAGAATGGTAGGCAGAATGGGAACGCTATGACAAACGAAGAGCGCCGAATTGTGGAGCGATCTATCCGTACGCACATGCATGTCCCCAATGACGACTTGAGAAGTCATCTCAATAACAATAGGGAGCAGGAGGCTGAGTCTGAGTTGAGGCGACAAAGGGAGGCTGAAAGGAATAGGTGTAGGTCGTCTGCTAGAACAGAGTGATCGCAGTCCCACCGCGAGAGAAATGGGCGCAGGTCGCCAGTAAGATTAGCCAGGTCGCCAGTGAGGTCAGTTAGGTCGCAATCTCATCGGGATAGGAATAGGCGCAGGTCGCCAGTGAACTCAGTAAGGTCGCCTTCCCACAGAGACAGACGAAGTAGAGAGGTGACTCCCCTAGAAGTGAAAGGCGTAGGGCCAACTCAAGGAGGGAACCTCATCGGGACGAGCCACAGAGGTCTAACGACGTCTCCCACACAAGGGATGACAATCCGGATGCTAGGGAATGGTTGCAGTGGAAGAAGAGGCTAGAACAATGGGAGGCTGACAAGAAGGAGGATACTGGAAAGGGCAAATGAAACGACTTTATTCTTTATCCCTTGTCCAGGGAATTGCTCGAGCGACGACCTCCTCAAGGTTTAAGGTTTCCCACTCTCGACAAATATTCGAGAGCGACCAATGTCCAGAACCATATACAGCATCTGGAGGCTACCATGTGTTTTGTCTCCACCGAAGATGATATGATGTGAAAGGCATTAACCAACACCCTCACAGGGGCCGCACTGACCTGGTTTCCTGGTTTGATGTCGGGGTGTATTACTACATGGGTGTACATGAGGAAGAAGATCCTAGATCGCTTCTCGACAGCTGGAGCCCGGAAGTTATCAGTCAACGACTTGAACAATCTGGTGCAAGTAAAGAATGAAATCTCGATGAGCTACTATACCAAGTTCAAGGAGATGGTCGACCAAATTGAAGAGGACCTGCCAGACAGGGAAGTGATAAATTGCTTCAGGAATGGGGTGACCTCTGCAGACTTAGAGTACGAGCTACAAGTCAGGAGCGTGAAAACCCGACAAAAGCTGTTTGAAAGGGTCTACAATGTGGCTATAGCTGAAGAGAGGAAGGAAAAGAAGAAAGGGACAGGTTCCAAGTCTGAGGTCGCAGATACTGATAAGAAAGACCCAGCAAAGAGCGGTGGTAACAACAAGAATGGGAAGAACAGAACTAGGGCGACTGAGAGAGTGCCCGAGACATTTACCCCATTGACAGTAAGTCATACTGAAATATTAAATACGATCGAGCTAGGCCCACCACCCCAATAAATCCTAGAAATAAGTTCAGAAGGGATAACAGCAAATACCGTGATTATCACAAGGATACGGGTCACACTACAGAAGATTGTATGAGTCTAAAGCGTATCATTCAGAGGTGCTTTGACGAAGGGAAGATCGACAGATATGTGAAAAGAGCTCAGCCTGGCGGAGATGAGCAACTGGAGGTACGCATGAACCAAGACAACCTCGTCTGAATTTGGGAGTGATTACTGAGCAAGCCAGCAACACTGCTTTGAAGCACAAGATTTTCCAGCTCAACAAATCCCCTCACGTGCCGCCTAGGAGCTACATCAGGGATGAGGTTATCAGTTTCTATCCGGATGAGCTAGCCACCAACATGGCAGCCAGAGAGCAAGTTCTCATTATCCTAGGGCTGATTGATGGGTGTACGAAGAGCAGACTCTTGATAGACACGGGGACCTGGAAGGATATTCTTTTTTACAAGACGTTCAAGGAAATGGGACTCTCAAAGGAGCAGTCATCGCCATATGATGGTCGACTTGAAGGCTTCACCAACCACAGGGTGGACGCTAAGGGGCAGATCGAGTTGGACGTTGATATAGGCCAACATCCATTCAGGGTCACTACTAAGGTAACATTTATTGTTATTGATGTAAATAGTGATTATACTGCTATTTTGGGTATCCCTGGCTAGGTCGCACTTGGAATGGTGGCTTCCATCCCCTATCAGCGAGCTAAGTTTCCCACGCTAGCTAGAGTAGGATGCGTACAAAGTACCGTTCAAGCTTAACTTGATCATGTCCTTCGAATGAGAAAGAAGAGGGAGCTAGAAATTGATACTCCTGAAGGTTACTTGAAGCTATCAAAATCTGTCACCACAACTTCACGACTATCTACAATCACCTGCGTGGAAGAGGCAACCTATCACTCATATGACGATGTCATAACTGAGCCGACACATCCCTCCCAAAATACCATGGTCGATTCAGATGCAGTTATGGTTGACCAAGTCTTGATAGGCGAGCTATGCCTGCAGATCGACAATAACTCGGGGGCCACCACCAGTGAGATCACGGCTAAACTGGATGACATGATTGTTGAAGAAGCTCCACACTTGGGGCCAAAGAAAGACAGAGGGTTTGTGAGATCATTATCGAGACCCTACAATTTATAGATGGTCTGGAGTTAGAAGCTGTTGACGAGCTAGAAGCAATGATAACAAATCCTTCCTATCCCGAACAAAAAATTTCAGATTGGTAAGCAGTTGTCAGCTGAAGAAAGAGTAGAAATTGTTGAGCTACTAAAGGAGAGCAGTGATGTTTTTGCTTGGCGAGTAGAAAAAAATGAAGGGAATAAAGGAGAAGGTCGTTATTCACAGGCTAGAAGTCAATCCGACTATGAAACACAAATCGCAGAAGCTGCGAAGTTTTGCTCGTGACAAAGAAGAAGCGATCAAACTTGAGGTACAAAAATTTTTAAGTACAGGTATCATCAAGGAGGCCTCTCATACCACCTGGCTAGCTAACGTGGTAATGGTGAAGAAATCTAACGGCAAATGGAGGATGTGTGTCGACTTCACCAACCTAAACCTAGCCTGCCCCAAGGATAGTTATCTTCTGCCTCGAATCGACAAGTGCATAGATTCTATAGCTGGGCACACCACTTTGAGCTTCCTCGACGTTTATTCAGGCTATCACCAATCAAGATGCACGAGGATGAGAGGGCCCACTCTAAGATCTTCAGGTGTCAAGATGATGATGTTCTAGCGGATATACCAGATACCGATTCCGAAGGTGCTTTGTGGCTTGCATTGGAAGCCATGTATTTGACAAGATCATTGACTAACAAGCTATATCCGAAGCAGAGGCTATACTCTCTCCGAATGCAGGAAGGTAAGCCCATTAGGGATCACCTAGATAGATTTATATTATTATTACTTGAACTGCGTAATATATATGCTAAGGTTGCTGATGAGGATCCATCATTAATGCTTCTTGTTTCTTTTCCTTTATCATATGAGCACTATGTTGACTATAGTATCAGTAGTAAGGAGACAGTGACTATAGAGGAGGTGAAATCCTGGCTCAAGATTAGAGAGTTACGTCGTAAGGCAAGCGGTAATAGTGGTACAGATAATCAGATGGCAGGTTTGGTTGCGGAAGGCAGCAGGGGTTCTAGCAGTAAACAGATGAAGAAAAAGTCTTCTGGCAACAGGGGCCCTAAACCTGATGATATTTGTAATTACTGCAATGGGAAGGGACATTGGAAGACAGATTGTCCTAGGAAAAAACGAGGTGAGCCTCTAAATCGCAATAATGCTAATGCTGCTGCAGTTTATAAGAGCAGCTCTTATAAAAATGGAGGCCTACGTCGACAATATGGTCATCAAAATATGGAGGCCTACCACATGATGCCATTCGGGTTGAAGAATGCAGGAGCGACCTACCAGAGGATGGTCAACAAGGTATTTGCTTCCCAAATTGGCCGAAACATGGAGGCCTACATCGACAATATGGTCATCAAAATAAAGGCCGGACGTCACGTGGTCGACCTAAGGAAAATGTTCACCAATTTGCGAGCAAACGATATGAAGCTTAACCCGAGCAAGTGTGTGTTTGGAGTAGCAGCTGGAAAATTTCTTGGCTTTATGGTTTCTCAATGAGGTATTGAAGTCAATCCTGAAAAGATCAAGGCTCTGGTCGACATGAAGGTGCCTATGAGTATCAAAGAAATGCAGCAACTTAATGGTAGGGTGGCAGCCCTAGGTCGCTTTATTGCTAAGTCCGCAGAAAGCTCTCTCCCCTTCTTTAAATCTTTGAGGGGGACGAAAAATTTTGAATGGACGACCGAATGTCATTCGTCGTTCCAGCAGCTTAAGGAGTATCGTGCCTCCCTCCTGTTGTTGAGCAGTTCGATTATGGGGGAGACTTTGTTCGTCTATCTATCTGTGGGCGATCAATTCGTGGCCGATGTTCTAGTTCGAGAAGAAGAAGGGCTTCAGAAGCTTGTGTATTAAGTAAGTAAAGCTTTGTCCGATGTGGAAAGCAGATACTACAATGCAGAGAAGGTGGCCTACACCTTGGTCGTAGCTTCTAGGAAGTTGCGAGCTTATTTTCTGGCTCACCCGATTGTCATGCTTACTAACGCGCCTCTGAGGAAGATTTTACATAAGCCAGAAAGTTCAGGCCGATTACTCAACTGGTCAATTGCTCTCACAGAATTCGACATCGAGTATAGGCCTCAAAAGGCATTGAAAGCTCAAGCTTTGGAAGACTTCTTGGTCGAGCTTACATTCTCCAAGGAAGATAGCGAAGCACAAGCTCAAAGGAGAAAGTAAAAGGAAAGGAGCCTGCAACTCAGCCCGCCATAAGTATGCCCGACGACTGCTGGAAAGTATACTCTGATGGGTAGGCAACAAAGAGCATTCGTGGGGACGGGATTGTACTGATCGAGCTAGAATCAGGGACAGTCTATGAGGAAGCACTGAGATTCAAGTTTGAAGCTTCTAACAACCAGACAGAGTATGAAGCTTTGGTTGCAGCCATTGAATACGCAAAATGTTTTGGGGCAACAAAGATTGTGGCTTACTGTGATTCTCAGATGTAGTCAACCAAGTCAGAGGAGAGTATGAGGTGCTGAATCCTACATTGTTCAAATACTGCAACCTGGTGAAGGAGCTGATCAAAGACATGGAATTTTGGGAGATACAGAGGGTTGATTGAGATGACAATGAATTAGCTGACCTACTCTCAAAGCTGGCTACATCAGACGAACAACATGGGGAGCTGTTCGGTTGTTAACCTAACAGTTTATTTAATATCCGCAAGCGCACGGGCTATTGTAATATAGCGGGTGCAAGTACGGGTCGATCCCACAGAGACAGGGTTTACTTTGGGATGATATTTGTCTTTATATAAATAAATAGATAAAATGATTGGGGGAGATAAAAATTTGTAAGAGAAAATACTAGGAAGATATAGAAATTACTCTTACATATAATGATAGTATTCTCGGGATTGAAAACAAATAAATATGCTTTAGATAAAGTCTTTTATCAAAATAACAAGGATGGTATGCTAGGCCTACACTACTTCGGGTTAAGACAGTAGCGTTTGTATCCTTCGCTAATCATGTCCTAACTGTTTGAGATTTATGTTTATGTTACTCCCGCCCTGTCACAAACGGGCATTCCGGCTTAACTCTAGCTAACCACAATTCGTAAGAATCCATTAAGATCGAAAATCAATATACTTTCCATTCAAAGAACACCCCTAGGCCGTTGAACTATTCTTGTGATCAATGGACAAGTTTCTTTATAGGGTCTCGTCAATCGAGATTCTCCGCTAGGTCCTTTTCTCAATTAACTAGGATTCCACAAATATAAACGTCTTCATATTTGTAGGCAATTTAAGAATAATATAAAGAAATTGTTTTAAGATAAAAGTGCCAAGTTCAATGATGATACGCTAAGTTGTGCTAACTAGTACATGTATTTTAAAACTTACCGGCCTTTCTCTCGAGGGTCCGGCTTAGTGTAATCCCGTTCGTCACGCGGGAAATACGAATCACCTTTCGAGGGTACCGTATAAATCAAAATCCACTAAGTTAATCAATCTCACGTATTTTCCACTAAAGGATCATTCCTAGGTCTTTAAATCACTTTCCGTGATTTATTGACCTAGTTCAATTCTTAGAGTTTCGCTAATCGAGATTCTCCGCTAGGTCCTTCTCTCGATTAACTAAGGCTATACAATTAAGAACGTCTCCCTAATTGCAAGTAGTTAAGATTAATAAGAAGAGAATTGAAATGACAAGTAAGAGAAGCATGAATATAAATAATTGAGTTTCCAACTCCGAGAAATGGAGGATTACTCAAACCATTGAAATAATAAAAGAAGTAAGTAAGAAATAGAGATAAGGAAAGAGATACATATTCATAATAAAAGAGAGACAATGGCTGGAAAATAATCTTTGTATTGCATTCACCATCTTCAAGAGTATACAAGACTTGTCACGAATCATTGATATACCTTGAACATTGTGTATATATTACTAGAGTAATTTTGCTATACATTCTAAGTATAATATGATCCTTTCTGGATGTGTTTATGATTATTTTTCAGATGTGATAAAATGAGTACAAATAGCCTTTATATAGGCATTCTATGCTAGGGACACATCTCTTGCGAAAAGGCACCTGTTGGCTGATAGGGGATGTGCTCGGCCGAGTCAAGGGAGTTGCTCGGCCGAGCAGCACCTTTTTTACTGGTCAAAACTCTTGAAAAAGGCACATTTTGGCTTGAACAGAGGGTGCTCGCCCGAGTCAATGTATCTGCTCGGCCGAGCAGAGCTTGTTTGACTGGTCTTCAGCAACTTTTCATTTCTGGTCCCTCTATTTCCAAGCCTTTATGCTCTGAACCCCTTATACTTCGTAGAATGACCTAAAAAACCTGTAAAATTATACAAAATACCAACCAACCATAAAATCGAAGATATATACAAAAAGAGGCTAATTTATAATTAATTGGTACACAATTTAAGGTAAATAATATAATAAAAACACTATAAAATACTATATAATAACTACTTATCAAATTTTCCCACACTTAAACCTTGCTTGTCCCCAAGCAAGATTAGGATAAAAATATGGAGAGGGAGAACAGAATGTAAAAATAAAATAAGAATGATCCCTCAGAAAATAAAGTAGCAAGCCCTAAATGCCTTTTGGATAATGCCTTTATCTTTTTAGTCATATTTTGCATACCTTTAAAAATTATTTGTAAAGAAGTAATTTGAGGATATTTAAAAGAAATAAATTTGAGATAATAACCTAATATAGCCTATATAGGAATTGATCAAGTAAAGCATGCTAGGAAGATAAACCTTAGATCATAAACTTGGTAAAAATGGAAGTTTCATAAAAATGAATTTATTGCTTAAAATGTACAAATAGAGGCCTAAACACTTATTCACAAACTAGAAGCTTTCATAGAATTTGAATTGCATTTTTGAATCACAAGGGTGAAAATGGATGATGGTAGTGAAAAAATCTTATCAAGGCTTCAACAATTTTATCTTATTTTTGCACGTGTTAAATTTTTGCAAAAGATCTTAGTTATTTTTGATCCTTTCAAGTAGGACACATTGTGGTTGCGAATCCCATGTTCCTAATACTTAGATCCAGAATACTTTGGATATTACTTCCATTTGGCAAGGAAGCATTGCCGCAGCGAACGCCGTGCCCCGAGTTACTTAGGAAGTAATAGGTTTCTTTTTACTTTTAAGATGACTAAGTCACTCTTTTAGCAATAAGATAGAATGCCTAACCTTGATTTGATTAGTGGAAATGGAAAGATGGAATTTTATTGAAGGGGTGTGATCTAAGGGATGCAAAAATAAAGCAAATACTTCTAATAAGGGAATAAGCATTAATAAAACTTGAAATGTACATTTAAAGAAATATTTTCAAAATTTTTCAAAAGAACAACCAAGTATCAAAAAGATGATCAATAAAGATTTAATTTAATCAAATGCTTTTTCCTTGACTAAACACTATATATTGCTATATTAACTTATGAGGCTTTAATTTATTTCCTAAAAATATCCATATATTCTTCTTTTTATTAATTTCTAAGTTTATAGAAAATATGAGAGGAAAAATAAAGGCATTATTCTAGGGCAAATAGCAAGCATAAAGATTACCAATATGGATCATCATAGGTTTTTTTTTTTTAATACTAGGCATGCTTACATAAAAAGAAAAGAAAAAAAATGCAACTAAGTTGTAAAAGAAAAAACTAAATGAAAGACTAAAATAAAATGCAAGTTCCTCCCCCACACTTAATTTAAGCATTGTCCTCAATGATTCAAGGACTATAAAGAGATTGGTAGGGAAACAATAAAAATAAAGACTTACATTGGGGGCGGTGGTGGTGGTGGGTAAAAATTCTCCCAATGCCTCACTCCGTAGTCGTAGATGTAATCAACCCTTCCTTGCACATGTTGTATATGCCCTTCAATATTCTCTTGGAATTGGCCGAAATTTTGATTGAAGTGGTTGAGTTGTTGAAGGATTTGGGTTTGTTGGATGACCATTTGGTTGAATTGCTGGTAAAAGTCGAGTGGCATTTGATTTTGGTTAAGGTTGGCCTGCCCTTCTCCTTCTTCTTGTCCCATGTTTACATCTCCATTTCCCTCTTCAGCTTGCCCCAATAAAAGCGGGAAGGACCAAGAATCCGGTTGGTTTATTAATACCACCGGAATGTTGGCGTTGGGCAAAATAGCATGTGGTGTCTTGTTAGCACTACCTCCTATAAACCAAGTATACCTCCCTTGCCCTTATTCGGAAATCATGTTCATCATTTTTAGGGCCGCTATATCAAGCACCCTAGATCCTCTAACTGGCACCCAAGCATTGTCGCCTTCCTCCGGTAGTTCAAGACCAACAAAGATTGCTATGAGGGTTATAATCCCTCCAATATGAATATCACCGGGAAATGTTGGGGAAATGTGACCCTAAAGCCTGTCAAATAACCACTTTCCTAGATTTATCCCTCATACCCTGTCACGAATGCCCATAAAAGGAACAACTCCATCCTATTGATTGTCCCTTTATCTTCTCTTGCAAAAACAGTGCAAGCATACATCCTATGTATGTAACGGAGGACAGGGTGGATTATTAGAGAGGTTTTGGATGTTTTGGGTAGGAAAGGAGTATGACCCGTAATTTTCAACCAAAACAAATCTGCGTTAAACTGAGGAGGGGGAATGTTTGTGGCATTTCTGGGGGAAGGTCAACCAAGTATTTCATTGGCCTCTTCAAGGTCAAGGGTGTAAGGGGTGTTTAGGAGCCGGAATTTTAACTGAACATTCTCAAATTCTTCACCCGTATTATCATCAATCAATTCCCTATTTCTCTTAGTTAAAGAACTTAGGAACTCCAAGGTAATGCCTTCGTAGGTCTTTTCGCTTAAATGCATAAAATTTACACAATTCAACCCTTGGTGCAAATCTGGGATATTGCCCCTAATTCCCATAATTCTTATTGTCTCTAAGTCGGGAAATTGGGTGGGCTTAATGTTCTTTCCACATAATTTGGCAAACCTAGTTGCCTCATCCTTGGATTGAAAATCAATTCCCAAAGTGTTCAATGTAGGGATAGGTTTAGAACTAGAAGAATCATCATTCCGGGACCTCTTTGTGGTCCTAGATGATTTTCTTCCTCTTCCCCTACCTTTTTCCATGGCAAAAATTTCAAAACCTAACTAAAAGCAAAAAAAATTTAAGAGAGAGAATTTTTGATACCCGAAAATGGAGGAAGAGAATCGCCTTGAAGCTTGAATACCCAAAAGAAGTCACCTTGCTTCGCGAATCTGGGTAAATTTTGAACTTTTGAAATTTGGGGAAGAACTTAGGGACCGTTTGGTTGGTGTCATTTGGGCATTCCATGAGGGAATTGGAATGGTCAATTCCATTGACCATTTCCTTTGGTGTGTTTTTTTTATAATTTCCATGGCAATGGAATGATGAATTCCATCAAATGAAGGAATTGGCCATTCCTTCCAAATATGGGAGGAATGGTCGATTCCTTAGGGAATGGAATTTTTTTTTTTGACCAAAATACCCCCACCCCCTGCCTATCCCCCCAATCCAGCCCCCACCCCACCCCCCATCAGGCCCCCACCCCCCACCCACCCCACACAAATTTTTTTTTGCATACCCCCACCCCCCCCCCCCCCCATAAATTTTTTTTTTAAAAAAACCCCTGCCTACCTTCCCCCCATCTAGCCCCTGCCCTACCCCCCACCCCCACGATTTTTTTTTAAAAAAGACCCCTGCCTACCCCCTACCCCACCCCCACCCCCCACGAATTTTTTTATTTTTTTACTCATTTTGCATACCCCCTACCTACCCCCCCCATCTAGCCCCTGCCCTACCCCCTCAACCCCCCCCCCCACCTCCCCCCACAATTTTTTTAAAACCACCGCCTACCTTCCCCCATCTAGCCCCCGCCCTACCCCCACCCCCTACGGAATTTTTTTTAAAGACCCCTGCCTACCCCCCCCCCATCCCCCACCCCTACCCCACCCCTACCCCCACCCCACCCCTACATGAAAAAAAATTATTTTTATACTCATTTTGCATACCCCCTACCTACCCCACCCTACCCCCCACCCCCACCCCCACGAAAAAAAATATATTTTTACTCATTTTGCATACCCCCTACCTACCTACCCCACCCACCCCCCTCCCCCAAAATATTTTTTTTAAAAAAGGGTAAATTGGTCATTTATATATTTTCATTCCATTCCTATAATTTGTATTTTCAAACCAAACATGATTTGCCAAGGAATTGAATGACAATTTCATTCCATTTCGTGTCAACCAAACAGAGGGTTTGACCAGTTTTTTTCTATTCCAATTCCTTTAGGAATTCCATTCCATTGACCATTCCATTCCTTCACTTTTTTACCACCGAACCAAACGGCCCCTTAGGGTTTCGAAATTTTGGAGAGATTGGGTGGAATTTTTGGGTTTTATAGTTGGAGATGTGGTTAGGAGATGAAATTTGGGTGGAGGAATGGTTGTATGGCCGGAATTTATGGTGTATTTGGTGGTTTTATGGTGGGAAGAGGCGGATGGTTTGAGGGTTTAGAGAGAGAGAGGGAAGGGGTTTAGGGAGATGAAGGGAAGAGTCACCAGTCAAGGTCCCGTTTTGACCAAAAAAAAATTTCTGAAAATTCAAACTGCTCGGCCGAGCATGGCCTTGACTCGGACGAGCATCAGCCTCCAGTTTAAGTGACTTTCTGTCCCTCCTTGCTCGGCCGAGTCAAGGGACTGCTCGGCCGAGCATTTTTGCTGATTTTTTTTTGAAACAACGTATCCATTCATGAAGAAATGCTTGATCGAATCAACAGAAGTGTGCGGCCGCTCCACTTGGTTGATTCCATTTAGTTCATCCGCTCTTGAAAGCACGGCCGCTCCAATATTTGGTGCACGGCCGCTCCAACACTGTTCATTATTTAATATTTTATTTTTTATTTTTTTTATATTTCTACAAAACAGAGTTAGAAAACAATACAATAATATATATAAAATATAAACATAAAAATAAATGATAAAGACAAATATCAAAAAAAAAGTAAACCGTTGTCCCCGGCAGCGGCGCCAAAAACTTGTTCGGTTGTTAACCTAACGGTTTATTTAATATCCGCAAGCGCACGGGCTATTGTAATATAGCGGGTGCAAGTACGGATCGATCCCACAGAGACAGGGTTTACTTTGGGATGATATTTGTCTTTATATAAATAAATAGATAAAATGATTGGGGGAGATAAGAATTTGTAAGAGAAAATACTAGGAAGATATAGAAATTACTCTAACATATAATGATAGTATTCTCGGGATTGAAAACAAATAAATATGCTTTAGATAAAGTCTTTTATCAAAATAACAAGGATGGTATGCTAGGCCTACACTACTTCGGGTTAAGACAGTAGCGTTTGTATCCTTCGCTAATCATGTCCTAACTGTTTGAGATTTTCGTTTATGTTACTCCCGCCCTGTCACAAACGGGCATTCCGGCTTAACTCTAGCTAACCACAATTAGTAAGAATCCATTAAGATAGAAAATCAACATACTTTCCATTCAAAGAACACCCCTAGGCCGTTGAACTATTCTTGTGATCAATGGACAAGTTTCTTTATAGGGTCTCGTCAATCGAGATTCTCCGCTAGGTCCTTCTCTCAACTAACTAGGATTCCACAAATATAAACGTCTTCATATTTGTAGGCAATTTAAGAATAATATAAAGAAATTTTTTTAAGATAAAAGTTCCAAGTTCAAGGATGATACGCTAAGTTGTGCTAACTAGCACATGTATTTTAAAACTTACCGGCCTTTCTCTTGAGGGTCCGGCTTAGTGTAATCCCGATCGTCACGCAGGAAATCCGACTCACCTTTCGAGGGTACTGTATAATTCAAAATCCATTAAGTTAATCAATCTCACGTATTTTCCACTAAAGGATCATCCCTAGGTCTTTAAATCACTTTCCGTGATTTATTGACCTAGTTCAATTCTTAGAGTTCCGCTAATCGAGATTCTTCGCTAGGTCCTTCTCTCGATTAACTAAGGCTATACAATTAAGAATGTCTCCCTAATTGCAAGTAGTTAAGATTAATAAGAAGAGAATTGAAATGACAAGTAAGAGAAGCATGAATATAAATAATTGAGTTTCCAACTCCGAGAAATGAAGGATTACTCAAACCATTGAAATAATAAAAGAAGTAAGTAAGAAATAGAGATAAGGAAAAAGATACTTATTCATAATAAAAGAGAGACAATCGCTGGAAAATAATCTTTGTATTGCATTCACCATCTTCAAGAGTATACAAGACTTGTCACGAATCATTGATATACCTTGAACATTGTGCATATATTACTAGAGTAATTTTGCTATACATTCTAAGTATAATATGATCCTTTATGGATGTGTTTATGATTATTTTCGGATGTGGTAAACTGAGTACAAATAGCCTTTATATAGGCATTCTATGCTAGGGACACATCTCTTGCGAAAAAGCACCTGTTGGCTGATAGGGGATGTGCTCGGCCGAGTCAAGGGAGTTGCTCGGCCGAGCAGCACCTTTTTGACTGGTCACAACTCTTGAAAAAGGCACCTTTTGGCTTGAACAGAGGGTGCTCGGTGTTCGGTCGAAACCTAACGGTTTATTTTATATCCGCAAGCGCACGGGCTATTGTAATATAGCGGGTGCAAGTACGAGTCGATCCCACAGAGACAGGGTTTACTTAAGGGATATTTTTGTCTTTAGAAAATATAAAAAGGATTGGGGGGTAGATAAAATTTGTTTTTAGAATAATAGAGAGAGCATAGACAGAAAATACTTTAATTGAATTCTTATAAAACGAAGCATTCTCGGGATTGGGAATCATACACATAATCTTATTCATCAAATTGTCATTGTCTTAGAAATAAAAGGTTTTCATAAAAAGCAAGGATGGTATGTTAGGCCTACGCTATTTCGGGCTAGGACAATAGCGTTTGTATTCTTCACTAATTATGTTCTAACTGTTTGAGAAATCCGTTTATGTTTGACCCCGCCCTGTCACAAACGGGCATTCCGGCTTATCTCTAGCTGACCATAATTAGTAAGAATCCATTAAGGACGGAAGTTCAACATACTTTCCATTAAAAGAACATCCCTAGGCCATTGAACTACTCTCGTGATCAATGAACCTAGTTTCTTTATATGGTTCCGTCAATTGAGATTCTCCGCTAGGTACTTCTCTCAATTGATGAATCATACAAATTGGATATCGCCAATAAGTAAGGAATTTAGAGAATAATATAAAGAAATTGTTTTAGATGAAGAAAGAAGACAAGACTAATCATTTTTTAGATGATGAATAAGCATGTTTTTGAGTTTCCAACCCCAAGAATATGGGGGATTACTCACAAGCCATTTATAATATAAAAGCAATTAAAATAAGAGATTGAGTAAGAGAGACTTATGATGGACAAATGCTGGAAATAATGCTTCACTTTTATTGATCTTCTTCCAAAGTAACTTCCAAGAACAAAGTAATGACTTGATCTTCAAATCTCCTTGGAAATTGTTATCATAAGTATTTTGTGTTTTCTATCTATCAAATATCGGTATTTCTCTCTAATGATTCTGTTTAAGACTGATCTCTAGGGTCCTATTTATAAAAAGGAGGGAACTCTTCAATCGGGTGCAACCAAAAGGTGCCTTTACGTCGTGATCCACGTTTTGCACGGCCGTGTCAAGGAAGTTGCACGGCCGTGTGACCCTTGGCGCGATTTTGAATTTAAGTCTTGACACCTTGCACGGCCGCTCCTAAATAAGGCTGCACGGCCGCTCCGCCCTGATGACACGGGCGCTCCTTCTTCAAGACACGGCCACTCCCTATTTTAGGGCCAAAAATGGCCTGAAAAATGCCAAGTGCACGGCCGCTCCATCTCTTTGCCTACCGGCCGCTCGTCGAATTTTAACTTTGTGTGCTTGATTTGGTTGGTGCTCTCCCATGTCTTTTGCCTTGAAGTGTCCAAGTATCCTTTTGATAAAAATGAACCTAAAACACTGTCTAAAAAGGCAAGAAATATACCAAAAGCGTAAAATCTAGAAAATAAGGAAAAGAAACTAAAAAGTATAAGAAATGAAATGAAAAATGATGTTTTATGCCATAAAAAGTATATAAAAATAAGGATAAATGACTATATAATAGTCACTTATCAAACTCCCCCACACTTAAACCTTTGCTTGTCCCCAAGCAAACTTATAATGAAATATGGGGAGGGAGAAAAATTATGATTGATCCCTCGAAATAAAGTAGCAAGCCCTTGAATGCCTTGTAGATAATGCCTTTTATCTATCCAATCATATTTTGAATATCTTTAAAAATTTTATTTTGGGAAGAAGTATTTTAGGGATATTTTAAAGAGATAAAATGCAAGACAATAACCTAGTATAGCATATATAGAATTTTGATCAAGTAAAGCATGCTAGAAGGAAGAATTTTCTTGGTAGAAAAAGCCATCACTTTTTAGAGTGATTTTTAGAAAAGATGAATTTTATTTCTTTAAGATGTACAAGAAAAGGTATAGACATTTATTCACAATTTAGAAGTTCCGAAGAATTGCATTACATTCTTGAATCACAAGGGTGAAGAATGGGTGATGGTAGTGGAAAAATCTCGTCAAAGTCAAACAAATTTATCTTTATTTTTGTACGTGTTATATTTTTGCAAAAGACCTAAGTTATTCTTGATCCTTTCAAGTAGGAGACATTGTGGTCGCGAGCCCCATGTTCCTAATACTTAGATCAAGAATACTTTTGGATATTATTCCCGTTTGGCAAGGAAGCATCGTCGCAGCGAACGCCGTGCCCCGAGTTACTTAGGAGATAATTTTCTTTTTGCTTTTGGTGACCATTGTCACTCTTTTATTAATAAGATAAAAGTGTTTTTTTTTTTTGACTTGATTTGAAAATGGAAGGATGGAATTTATGAAAGGGTGTGATTCAAGGGATGCAAACAAAAAGGTGCTTCTTAAAAAGGGAATAAATATCTAATAAAGATAAAAAATGTACAATCTTAAAGGAATATATTCAAAAATTTGCATATATAACCAAGCATAAAAGGATTCCTTTCTAATCAAATGCATTTTCCTTGATGAGATTCTATATTGTGCTATACCAACTTATGAGGCTTTCAATTATTTCCTAAAAAGATCCCTTATACTTTTCCTTTTTTATAAATTTCTAAGTGTATAGAAAATATGAGAGGAAAGATAAAGGCATTTATACTAGGGCAATTGGCAAGCATAATGATAATAATTTTTGATCATCATAGGGATTTTTTTTTATTTTTTTTTTTTTTTATATACTATTATACAAGCATAAAAGAGAAAAAATGCAACTAAGTTAAAAAAGAAAAATTTATACTAGAAAACGATTAAATTTATCCTAGAAAGCAAAAAACTTTTTTTTTTTTAAAAACTAGAAAGCGAAAAATAAAGCGAAAAGTAAAAAGATAGATTTACCCCCCCACACTTGAAATGAACATTGTCCTCAATGTTTCAAGGAACAATGCCAAATCCCGGGAGGGTAAAGGGAAAAACTTACTAAAATGGATCATGGGTAGGTTCGCCCAAAGTAATACATGAAACTACTCCAATCGGATCTCCGGTCATGTAGTGTTTCAGTCTTTGACCGTTTACTTTGAATTCTCCGTGTGTTTCGTTCCAAATTTCGATGGCTCCGTATGGATATACCTTACGTACTTGATATGGGCCTGTCCATCTTGATTTTAATTTTCCTGGAAAAAGCTTTAAACGAGAATTAAAAAGTAATACCATGTCTCCTTCTTTAAAATCCCTTCTCATTATATGAGCATCATGCCATTTTTTCGTTTTCTCCTTGTATAATCTGGCACTTTCGTATGCTTCAAATCGGAGTTCTTCAAGCTCTTGTAACTGTAGTCTCCTCTTTTCACCGGCTTCTTTCAAGTCATAGTTTAGGGCTTTGATTGCCCAATAAGCCTTATGCTCGAGTTCTCCGGTAAATGACATGGCTTCCCATAAACTAATCGAAAAGGAGTGGTTCCGATAGGTGTTTTAAAAGCGGTGCGATAAGCCCACAAAGCATCGTTCAATTTAATTGACCAATCCTTTCTTGAACTTATTACCGTTTTCTCCAAGATCCACTTTATTTCTCGATTTGAAATTTCCACTTGCCCACTTGTTTGAGGATGATACGCGGTGCTTTGTTTTATGATAGACTCCGTACTTTTTTAGTAAAGCATCAAACTGGCGGTGCGAAAAGTGTGATCCTCCATCGCTTATGACGACTTTTGGAACCCCAAATCTTGGAAAAATTGTATCCTTGAAAAGCTTCATGACGACTTTTGAGTCGTTTGTTGGAGATGCTATAGCTTCCACCCATTTTGAGACGTAGTCTACTGCTACCAAAATGTAATTATTGTTGAAAGATGTGGGGAAAGGTCCCATGAAATCAATACCCCAAACATCGAAAATCTCAACTTCCAGAATATTATTGAGAGGCATTTCATTCCTCCTTGAAATGTTGCCGGTTCGTTGGCAACGGTCACAAGAGATGACAAAATTTCGAGCATCTTTGAAGAGCGTGGGCCAAAAAAACCTGATTGAAGAACCTTGGCGGCGGTTTTGACCGTGCTTGCATGACCGCCATAAGGAGATGAATGACAATGATACGAGAATGTCCCTTATCTCTTCATTAGGTACACACCGCCTAATGATTCCGTCGCGCAATGTCTAAAGAGGAGCGGATCTTCCCAAAAAGTATTTTTTTATTTCTGATAAAAATCTCTTCTTTTGTTGATGACTCATTTCTGGAGGAAGAATCTTGCATGCTAGATAGTTAACAATGTCTGCAAACCAAGGAATTTCGACATTGCTTATGGCAAGAAGATGATCATCCGGAAACGAATCATCAATGGGAAGGTCATAATTATCGGAAATTTCTAACTCTTTAGGAAGGCGGGATAAATGATCTGCGACCAAATTTTCCGTCCCCTTTTATCACGGATTTCCAAATCGAATTCTTGGAGGAGAAGGATCCATCTTATTAACCTTGGCTTTGCGTCCTTCTTTGTCAACAAGTATCTAATTGCAGCGTGATCCGTGTATATGATTACCTTTGATCCCACCAAATATGACCGAAATTTTTCCATAGCAAATATTACGGCCAAAAGCTCTTTTTATGTGGTGGCATAATTCATTTGTGCTTCATCTAGCGTTCGGCTGGCATAATATATTGCGTGCGTTTTCTTGTCTTTTTCGCTGACCTAGGACGGCTCCGACCGCGAAATCACTTGCATCGCACATTATTTCGAAAGGGAGATCCCAATCGGGTGGTTGCACGATAGGAGCGGAGATCAAAGCTTCCTTTAACCTATTGAAAGCTTCAAGACAAGGGCTATCAAACACAAATGGAGCATCTTTCATTAGTAGATTAGTTAAAGGTTTAGAAATTTTTGAGAAATCTTTTATAAAACGTCGGTAAAATCCGGCGTGACCAAGAAAAACTTCTTATACCTTTAACATTAGTAGGCGGAGGTAATTTTTCAATAATTTCGATTTTTGCCTTATCTACTTCTATTCCTTTTCGGACACCATGTGTCCTAACACTATTCCTTCATTTACCATAAAATGGCATTTTTCCCAATTTAGAACAAGATTGACCTCCTCACAACGTTGTAGGACCTTAGACAAATTCTTCAAACATTCGTCAAAAGAATATCCGTAAACAGAGAAATCATCCATAAAAACTTCCATAATATTTTCTATGTATTCGGAAAAAATGGACATCATACAACGCTGAAAAGTGGCGGGAGCATTACAAAGTCCAAAAGACATTCTTCTATAAGCGAAGGTACCATAAGGACAAGTAAAAGTAGTTTTTCTTGATCGTTCGGATGGATAGGGATTTGGAAAAATCCTGAGATATCCGTCCAAATAACAGAAATGGGAATGTTTGGCCAATCTTTCTAGCATTTGGTCTATAAAGGGAAGGGGAAAGTGATCTTTTCGGGTGGCTTTATTTAATTTTCTGTAATCTATACACATGCGCCAACCCGTGACAGTCTTTGTTGGGATTAATTCATCCTTATCATTTCGAATGACTGTCATTCCTCCCTTCTTAGGGACAACTTGAACTGGGCTCACCCATTTGCTATACGAAATTGGGTAGATGATGCCTCGAGTCAAGTAATTTAAGGACTTCCTTTTTGACTACTTCCTTCATGTTAGGATTGAGTCTTCTTTGATGTTCAATGGAAGGTTTATGATCTTCCTCTAAATCAATCCTATGCATGCAAATTTTTGGATGAATTCCTTTTAAGTCATCTATCGTATATCCTATGGCTTTTTGATGCAACCTAAGCTCATTTAACAATTTTTCTGTTTCTAGAGGACCTAGGTTAGCATTTACAATCACAGGATAAGTGGAGTCAGGTCCCGTAAATTCATACCTTAGATTTGCAGGAAGAGGTTTTAACTCGACTTGAGGTGCCTTAATTACCTCTTTTTCCTTTTTGTTGGATGGTTCTCGCCGTAGCCTCCAACTTTTCGAAATTATTGTCCTCAATAGGCTTTGCTGTGTCTAAAAGCATGGTATAATGTGCAACTTCTTCATCGTCATCATCATGCAAAGTTCTTTTCCAATCAATAAGACTTTTTTCAAGCGGATCCTTAGATTGGGGACTTTTTAATTCCTTGCTAACTGATTCTAACATGTTAATGTTCAAGCAAGGGTTCTCAAGATCAGGATTTCTCATGAATTTAGACAAGTTAAACTCTATTTTATCATCTCCTACATTCAAAGTTAGGTTACCATGTTTAACGTCTATAACCGCCCCTACTGTGGCAAGGGAAAGGTCTACCTAGAATTACAGGAATATGACTATCTTCTTCCATCTCGAGAACAACAAAATCTACCGGGATGATTAACTTCCCGATTTGGCAAGGGACATCTTCCATAATACCCACGGGATATTTAATGGAACGATCCGCCAATTGGGCAGGATATGGTTGTAGGTTTCAATTCTCCCACACCAATCTTCTTGCTTACGTAAAAGCGGGATGAGGCTCACACTAGCTCCTAGATCTAGCATAGCATTATCAACATTAAATTTACCAATCTTACCAGGGATAGAGAGAGTACCGGGCTCTTTTAGTTTTGGGGGTAACCTTTTTTGTAAAACAGCACTCACTTCCTCTGTTAAAGCAACAGTTTCATTTTCTTCCAGCTTCCTTTTGTTAGAAAGAATATCTTTGAGAAATTTAGCATAAGAAGGCATTTGTTGCAAAGCATCCGTGAAAGGTATATTAATGTAGATAGATTTTAAAACTTCTAAAAATTTTGCAAATTGTTTATCGAGTTTTGCCTTTACCAACCTTTGAGGGTAAGGTATAGGTGGATCAAAATTTCTAGTTATTTTAGGGGATTGTCCCCTTATCATCTTCATCATTAGTCTCGACCACGGGTGGATTTTGACTAATACTTTCTTTAATGGGGCTACTCTCCTTAGGTGGACAATCAATAAGCTCTCTCCCACTTCTAGTAACCACTGCTTTAGCATGCTCATTTAATATTTTATTGTGGTTGGCTAATTCATCAAATTTATCATTAAATAACTTAAAGCATTCCCTAAATTCGGCATTAGTTTTTCTTGCTCATTCTTACTTTTAACTATGAAATCCATTAAAAGATCTAATTTTGATTTAGGGGGAGAAAACATGTTTGAAGTATTTTTGAAATTTCCAAATGTAAGACCTTGATGTTGTGTAAATGATTGCGGGTTAAGAACGTTGTTATTCTTATAGGAAAAATTGGGATTGTATGTGTTAGAATACATTCCTCCTTTTTGCCCAAAAGAATTAACGAAGTTCACTTGATTGTTAGAAGTAACGTCAAGTAACTAGCAGTTATTCGTACTATGTGAGTTAGATCCACATAGTTCGCACAACACATTTACACTAGCAATGGGATTGACATTAAGATTTTCAAACTTCTTCAAAAGCATGTCAACTTTAGAGGAGAGAAGAGTAACTGCATCAACATTATATTTACCGGGCGTACCTTGTTGCTGCTCCCTCTCGCTTGACCATTGGTAATGGTTCAATGCAATATTTTCGATGAGGTCGTACGCCTCATCTACTCCTTTGTTCATCAAAGCTCCTCCTGCAGCGGCATCAATGGTCTCTCTTGTTTTAAAAAATGAGACCGTTGTAGAAGGTGTGAACAATCAACCACTTTTCAAGCCCGTGGTGGGGGCACATTCGAGAAGTTCCTTGTACCGTTCCCATGCATCATACAAAGTTTCACTATCTGTTTGACGAAGTTAGTGATCTTTGTTCGTATCTGGGCGATCTTGCTTGGCGGGAAAAATCGACCAAGGAATGCTTCTTGAATTTGGTCCCATGTTGTCAATGAATTACGGGGACCGAATTCAACCATTGTTTCGCCTTATCCTTGAGAGAAAATGAAAAAAGGCGCATCCGGATTGCTTCCACCGTAACACCTTGAATACGTGTAGTATCACAATATTCAAGAAATGTTTGGATGTGTAGATGGGGGTCTTGAAGGCAAGTGCCGCCGTATTGGTTATTCATAACCATGTGCAATAATTGCGGCTTTATTTCGAAGTTTGCCGCTCCGGCATTCGGCACAACAATAGGGGATCTAGTTCTGGGGTACTTGGGTTAACAAAGTCCCGTAGGGTCCTAGCAGTGTGTTTGCGGTTCTCCGTCCATGTGTTTTTGTAGAGTTTCTCTAAATCTTCTTAATCTTTCGTGAAAGCTTCTTTCGGGTTCGGATCAAAGTTGTCAACAAATGTCCGAGACCGTTTCATAAACTACAAGAAAAACACTTGAAGGAAATTAAACGCAGCAGATTATAGGATAGGAAAGCAAAATAGTAACAACAAAAACTAAAAATTTGTAGTAAAGACAATAACAAAAATAAACCGTTGTCCCCGTCAACGGCGCCAAAACTTGTTCGGTCGAAACCTAACGATTTATTTAAAATCCACAAGCGCAGGGGCTATTGAAATATAGCGGGTGCAAGTACGAGTCGATCCCACGAGACGGGGTTTACTTAAGGGATATTTTTGTCTTTAGAAAATATAAAAAGGATTGGGGGTAGATAAAATTTGTTTTTAGAATAATAGAGAGAGCATAGACGAAAATACTTTAATTGAATTCTTATAAAACGAAGCATTCTCGGGATTGGGAATCATACACATAATCTTATTCATCAAATTGTCATTGTCTTAGAAATAAAAGGTTTTCATAAAAAGCAAGGATGGTATGTTAGGCCTACGCTATTTCGGGCTAGGACAATAGCGTTTGTATTCTTCACTAATTATGTTCTAACCGTTTGAGAAATCCGTTTATGTTTGACCCCGCCTGTCACAAACGGGCATTCCGGCTTATCTCTAGCTGACCATAATTAGTAAGAATCCATTAAGGACGGAAGTTCAACATACTTTCCATTAAAAGAACATCCCTAGGCCATTGAACTACTCTCGTGATCAATGAACCTAGTTTCTTTATATGGTTCCGTCAATTGAGATTCTCCGCTAGGTACTTCTCTCAATTGACTGAATCATACAAATTGGATATCGCCAATAAGTAAGGCATTTAGAGAATAATATAAAGAAATTGTTTTAGATGAAGAAAGAAGACAAGACTAATCATTTTTTAGATGATGAATAAGCATGTTTTTGAGTTTCCAACCCCAAGAATATGGGGGATTACTCACAAGCCATTTATAATATAAAAGCAATTAAAATAAGAGATTGAGTAAGAGAGACTTATGATGGACAAATGCTGGAAATAATGCTTCACTTTTATTGATCTTCTTCCAAAGTAACTTCAAGAACAAAGTAATGACTTGATCTTCAAATCTCCTTGGAAATTGTTATCATAAGTATTTTGTGTTTTCTATCTATCAAATATCAGTATTTCTCTCTAATGATTCCTGTTTAAGACTGATCTCTAGGGTCCTATTTATAAAAAGGAGGGAACTCTTCAATCGGGTGCAACCAAAAGGTGCCTTTACGTCAGCAGTCACGTTTTGCACGGCCGTGTCAAGGAAGTTGCACGGCCGTGTGACCCTTGGCGCCAGTTTTGAATTTAAGTCTTGACACCTTGCACGGCCGCTCCTAAATAAGCTGCACGGCTGTAAGTACCCAAATCTGGCTCATGCCTTCCGGTTAATTTTCCCGGCAATTTCGGTAAGTTTTCCGGTAATTCCCCAGACCTTCCCAGCGTTCCGGAAACATTCCGGAACTGTTTTTAATTAAATAAAGGCTGAAGGGAATCCTTCCTAATTAAGAAACACGTTTTTTAATTAGGAGGGAAGCTTCTAGAATAATGCCACCTTGCCATGGTTCTAGAATGCTGAGTCATTGTGGATAAGACCGCACGGCCTCATTTGCAAAGGGCACTGCGGCCGCACGGCTTCATTAGCCTTATCGGCATCGCCTATAAATAGAGCCCTCCTCTACCCATTTTAATCATCCACAAGAAGCATAATACTCTCATAATACGAAGAAGATCCCCCAAGGAGAGCTTTGGAAGTCCAAGAAGGTGAAGAAGAAGCTCAAGAAGCCATCTCCCTCCTCCTTGAAGACCCAAGAAGAACCTCTCCTCCTAGCTCCGTCCAAAGAAGCGAAGGAAACGATTGGTAACCTCGCACGCCCTAACCTTGCATTTTAATTGATATACTTGCTCATTGCATTCATATATCTTGCTTGGGACTTGGCATTTATTCATAAAGATCATATCTTTATCACCCCCTTTCCCCTCTGCATGCATTAAGACCTCATTTGTCATAAAAATGTAGTCTTTTTCATAAAGGTGCATCCTTTGCACCTAAAATCCCTATTTTCTAATAAAAATGTCATCTTTATGCATCATTTGCATATAAAGATCCAATCTTTTTCAATAAAAACGCATCCTTTGCATCAAAACCCTTTTTTTTCAATGCATCATTTGCATAAAAATCAAATCTTTATGCATCATTTGCATAAAGATCATTTCTTTCAATCAAAAAGCATCATTTGCAAAAACCAAAATGTCATCTTTTCATTAAAGAGTCATTTTTTTATCATGCATTTCCCCTTTCCCCAACCTTGGAACGGACCGGTGTAAAAGTTCTCATCTTTGCATCGTTTCTTCCATGAAAGGTTCATGATTTCTTTAGGAAAAGGATAACCTTGAACCCTATATCTCCGATTATCGCTTAAGAATGAGTATGAAGCCTCTATACGAGCTCGACCGTCTTAAAGCGTAGGATTGATGGGCTAAGGACATTCCTTCCTAAAGAACCTCATCTTTGACCCAAAAGAGAGTCATTCTCTCGATCACGCAAGTCCCGAGGGTCCCGAGGTTTAAAATGCGATGATCATAAGTCATAAGATGAGGACGGGATCATAATCCCAAATACATAAATTCCAAGGAATCCCGAGCGACAACCAACAAATGGTTTGTATGTCCGGAAGATAACTTGGGACATTTTCCCCCCCCTTTATTTTCAAACACATGCACACAAAGAAAGCACGCAAGCAAACACGATTAATGAAATCTAGGGAGACTTGCTCCGGCAAGGCACTTTGGGTGAACGCCAAACGTTCTTCCCAAGGGGTAACTTAACCTCCGAACCCATAAAACCTTTTTTTCAAAGTTTTGAGGTAATCAAAATGGCGTGGCGACTCCGTTTTTCAAATAACTCGGATGTCTTCAAACTCGCGTGAATTCCAATAAACAAAAATTTTGGGCACACATTCACAGTTTGGCGACTCATTTGGGACACCCAAAGGAGAAAAGCTTTATTTTCAAAAAAACAAAAATCGATACTTGGTATATAGGTGGACCCCACTTACCCTTCCTGTATCGCTCCCTAACCCGGGGCTTGGGATAACAAGGTGGTTTAACAATCCCACGTACCAGTATCCCCTTTTTTTTTTTTTTTTTTTGAAAAAAATTTTTGAAAAAAATACAAAAAGCTTTTCCCTTTGAGCGGGTTAGACTCCCATCGCCGATTTCATTAATCGTGCTTGCTTTCTTTACCATGCATTGCATCATTTGCATCTTGAAATTTGTGCATACTTTGAAACGGGAAATAACCCGAAAAATAGCAAAAGGAGTGGAACTGGAAAATTGATCCATGCGATCGTACGGCTAATCCTCATAGGATTCGACCATACGACCTCGGTGGCAATTCCACCGGGAAAAATCAGGTTAATCCGCGGAGCCCTAGCAGCTTGGGGCTACTCGGCTCCATGACCGATCGGGGCTCCCGAGAAAATTTACGATGCTTATGTGTTGCATTTTCCCCGTCCCGAAAATCATTCCTTTAAAACACATTTATGAAAATCTCTGTTTTAACTCAAAAAGGAACAATTTTAGGAGACCGCACACTACGCGCACTTTGATATATCCTGTACACTTTTGCACGCACGTCCCTCAAACCCGAGGGTGGTTCAGTGCCGATCCACGGACAGCCTTACGATGCTCCCGGGCGCGCACGGAATCATCCCAACCTCCCCATGGCGGCCGGTGTCGACCAATGCACGGTCCGTGTCACACGTTTCAAAAATCCGTGACTTTTGGTTGGTTTTTGGTCTAGTACGTGTCATATAGCCCGGTTGCATACTCACGTAAAGGTCAAGCCTTAGCTCATAACGGAAACCAAGATTTTCGCGCAAGCGAAATTCTGCCGAAATTCCGACAAGGCAAATCGGTGGGATCTTGACTCAGACATTGACTATTGACCTTGACCCGCACGGAATGCGTAAGAGTCAAGACCAAGTCTTTTCCAAAATAAAAGATCTTTCGCTCAAGCGAAGCTCGCCAAAATTCCGACAAGGAAAAATTGGCAAGATCTTGACCGGCATTGACTTCGATTCGACTCACGCCTGCGTATGCAACGAAGTTCAATGTGACACTTTGTGTCATCCGGCTTTGCCGCCCGACCCATGCCTATTATTTTCTCGGACATTACCGAAAGTCAAACCGTCATTCGCTCAAGCGAAACTCTGTCAAAGATCCGTCAAGGCAGAGAGACGAGACTTTCCCGGTATTGCCTTGACTATAATCCGCATCGCTCGTGCGTTGAAAGGTCCTATGACCCGTTAGACCCGATAGGAGCGTTCTTTACTCTCGGTCGGTGGGATCCGCGTGCCCTATAGGACCCTCGCCCGGGGCTGTCCACCCTGGGAGGTCGAAATACAGGTGGAATACGAGGGGCTTATAGACGTAGTGACGGAACCCACTGATCCAGGATCTAGAGTAGTTGCGAAAAAGAAGGGCAAACCCCCTTTTCCAACCAAATAGAAATAAATAAAAGACATTGTTTTAAGTAAATTTGAACAATTAATGTAATCATAATTGCATGGTCCTATCTCTGATATCCCTAATCGAGACCTCCTCGGTCCGATTTCTGATTTTCCTGTCCCGACCTTTCATGGTCAAATCCCTAATCGAGACCTCCTCGGTCCGATTTTCGATTTTCCTATCTCGACCTTTCATGGTCAAATCCCTAATCGAGACCTCCTCGGTCCGATTTTCGATTTTCCTATCTCGACCTTTCATGGTCAAACCCCTAATCGAGACCTCCTCGGTCCGATTTCCGATTTTCCTGTCCCGACCTTTCATGGTCAAATCCCTAATCGAGACCTCCTCGGTCCGATTTTCGATTTTCCTATCTCGACCTTTCATGGTCAAATCCCTAATCGAGACCTCCTCGGTCCGATTTCCGATTTTCCTATCTCGACCTTTCATGGTCAAACCCCTAATCGAGACCTCCTCGGTCCGATTTCCGATTTTCCTATCTCGACCTTTCACGGTCAAACCCTAATCAAGACCTCCTTGGTCCGATTTCCGATTTTCCTATCTCGACCTTTCATGGTCAAACCCTAATCGAGACCTCCTCGGTCCGATTTCCGATTTTCCCATCTCGACCTTTCGCGGTCAAGTCCTTAATCGCGACCTCCTCGGTCCGATCTCCACTTCCAATCTTGACCTTCCAAGGTCTCATCTTTTCCTATCAATTAGGATTAGGAGAAAATGTGTTTCGAGCAAAAGTTAAAGCGATAAGTGCATGTTACTTGAGCCTTTAGCCTAAACACTTACCTTCAAGTCTAAACCTTACCTATCCCCGAGTCTAAACCCTGTCTATCCCTTTCCTGCAGCGAGAGAGAAGTGGGCGAGAATACTGGGTCAGCGGTCTTTCAGTGCAGAAAACCTTAGGTTCAGATATTTCGGCAGAATCGTTAGCTTTGTCAGCTCAGAGAGTCAGAATGGCAGATTTGACAGAAAACAGTGAGGGTATGGGAAATCAGATGATTAGGAAGGAAGAGTTAGTCCTGGCTTTGGAAAATGCCCAGAAGGTTCATGAAGAACAGCTGTCATTGCTTATCGGTGCTCTTCACCGCAATGGAGTCCAAGTAACAATTGGGTCCAACGGTTCTCTGGTAGTGGTCGAAGATGAGACTCCAGGAGTAGCCATCTCGGTTCCCCGGCCTATAACCAATACCTTCCTCCATCCATATATGATCCCCTGCCAAGGACCACTTCTCCTCGCCCTTTCCAACATCCCGGCTCATCGTGGCCCCATCGCCCTCGGCTCCTCGTAACGGATTGGATTTCACCCCACTTATCCCTCGCCTCAAAGCAATACACCGCCGCTTATGCTCCAACCTCACATAATCGGTTTGAGATATGTGGCTATGTTCAAGCCCCTATACCCGCCCGAATGTGATCATGAGTTACCAAAAGATGAACCGATTTTTCGGTGTTACCTACCGGACTTAATGAATTCGTCGGTTCGCTACTTACAAGTCCACATTTGCCGGTTCCGATAGCCCAAGAGTCCCCGTTGACCCCTATGTGGCAATATTGATGGAGCAAGTGAAACAGATGCAAGAGAAGCTTGACCTCATGATGAGTATCAATACTCCCTTGACCCAAGATGTCGAACTGGGCAGAAATGACTCCACCGAGCATAACCCAATACCAAGCAACAACCGTATCCGGCTCAAGACTCGCACCTCACAAAGGAAAGAATGTCACAGACTTCCTTCACCAAATCCAACGGTGGAACCAATTGGACAATGGGAATCGAGTCTTGAGAATAACAAGGTCCCCGAAAACCTCGCTCCTTTCACTTTAACAATACGGAGATGCCTTTAAGCAAGATTCGGGAAGAGCTAGTGAAAGAAAAGCGATAAAGCCACCGGAGAATTGGAAGCCTGTGAACCCGTATCGGAATGGACGAGACCAAACACCGCCTATTCCATCAATACCATGGGCACAATACACGACAATTGCGCACGCTTTTGAGGCATGAGATCCAAAATTTGATAGAAGATGGGAAGCTTGAGAACCTCCATGGGCCAAAGACAGAAAAGTTATGACAAGAGGTCAATTCAAGAAGTGCAAGGTCGAAACGTCGGCTGATGATTTTGGGATGCCCATGAGCAAAGTTTTCAACGATTTGGTGAAACGAAGCCTTCTCACACCTCTCGAGAATCATAAGCCAAGAAACCCAAGTAGAGTTGACGGGTGGCCAAGTTCCGTGAGTACCACAAGCATTATGGTCATGTGACGTATGCAAGTGTGTGGAGCCGAAGAAAGAAATTCGGTGGGCGATCTACGAAGGAAAGCTCAAGCTCCCCGGGCGGTCCAACCCGCGAAGAGTAACTAGACTAGGGTTTACCTATCCTTAAAAAAAAAAAAAAAAAAAAAAAAAAAAGGAAGGAAAAGAAAAATAGTCTCTCGCTCAACCTTCGTAGGTCCTAGTATTTTTCCTTTCAATTAAGTCCTCTACGGACATTGTATTGAATCTTCAATTTTCTATAAAAGAGTCTTCTTCTTTTCTTGCTAGACTTAAGACATTATTTGCACACCTACATTACATTTAATGAAATGGTTTTATTTTATATGATCACTTGCATTGCTCAACGAACAATCTCTCGAAATAATTAACGTTCTGATTAATCGGTGTGAGAAAGTCAACTAATGCCATCAAGCCATACACTTTCCTTACCCCACAAAAGACCTTCATAAAGCCATACACTTTCCCAAACCATGTCCACCTTCATCTTGACCAAGTCGACGACGGCGACAACATCAAGGAACGACAAAAAAGGCCACTCAGCTTCGAAAGATTGACCCCGTGTCAACAACAACCTAGGGGCTTGGCTTAGACTTCAAGGGTATCAAGAATGTTCAAGCGAGGCTCGCCTTGGTCCTCGGGTGCTCTAGAAAATAAAAAAAAAAAGAAGAGAAAAAGAAAAAATGTGTGTAGTGCAAAAGAGTAATACCCGCCTAGACCGAAAATCCCAAAAAGGGCGGTCTAGGCAAAAAAACGAGGGTTGCACATAAAAAAAAAAAAAAAAAGAAGAAAAATCTTAGTGCAAAAGAGTAATGCCCACTAGGCCGAAAATCCCAAAAAAGGGCGGTCTAGGCAAAACAGGGTTGCACATAAAAAATAAAAGAAAAAGAAAATGAGGCCAAGGACCCAAAGACCGCCCATCAAAAGCTTGACGGACGGGCAAAATCAAAGCTCAAAGAATGAAAGTTGTCGATAACAATGGGGCGGTCGAAGCAAAGCGTAAGCATTTCATGAGCCTTTAGGCATATGCAAGTCCTTTCTCCCCCAATGAAAGACGAGAATCGAAAGCAATTGAAGGCAGTCCAAGAATGACTTGGTCAAGGAATCATCCCGAGGCCCATGCCTCATCATCCGCCTTCTCATCCTAGCCTTTTCACTAAAGGAACCACAAATCCCATTTCCCAAAACAGTCCGGCCAAGGCCGAACTACGGCGACCTGAGCTCCTCACAATGAGGGGAACGTAGGCAACCAGCAATGGTCCGGTCATAAGCATATTCAAATTTCCGAAAACCCGGTCTCATCAAATGACCTCTCCCATAAGCATATTCAAATTCCCGAAAACCCGGTCTCATCAAATGACCTCTCCCATAAGCGCAGTCAAATCCCAGAAAACCCGGTCTCATCAATGACCTCCTTATACACAAACCTTTCTTTCACACCCAGCCAACCTTGATCCGCGACATTGGTTGACTTTCTCCTCATGATTAATAAGAATGTTTGTTCATATCGAGATTAGTGGTTGAATAACCCGAACATTAATAAAGGGTTTTAAGCAATCTTGTGATCATTGTAAATAAAACAAGTTTTCAGATGTCTTGACAAGTCTTCCTTTTCTACATCTTAGGAAAGATAGCGCTAAACACTGATTTTCTGTCAGCAGGGGCTTCCATACACTTTTACCAACCTTTCTACGCTTATACTCTCTCAAAAGAGTCAAACCCAAAGCGAGTTTTGTGCCTACATCGAATAAGGCCATCAAAATAACACAAAATCGGGATTATTCCCACCTTTTGAAAAATATGCCCCTGCATGTACATATCTTCCTAAAATTCTTCTCTTTGTCTGCGTCTCCATAAGGTTGACTGGTTGACTAAAAAAAATAGAAATAAAAAAAAAAAGAAAAAGGATAGGTTTTCCCTCTTACTCGCTACAATTCGCATTAGGACCGCTCGAAACTCTTTCGATCAGGGCTTTGCCAAGTCATTCCTTTAAACTGGGGCTTCTTTAGCCATGTTTAGGGTTCATATCGGGTTCTTCACTAGGTCCCTAGATGGATTCAGTCTTGGTCAGATCAATTTCATAATCACGTTCGCAATACCATTCAGATTGGGATTTTTGTTAGGTCACCAGACTGGGGCTTCGCCAAGTCACTTCGCCTACTCAGTTCATTCAACCGGGGCTTTGCCAAATGAAAGGATCTTTCCTTGCTTTAGTAAGACATGGGGCTTTGCAGAAAGTTTTTCCTCGTGATCGGGGCTCCGATAAGTCACATCCATCCCTAGAAGAGAGGTTTGGTCACTTCAACATCTGCTTTGGTTATAAAAGCCTGTCAGCATCAGCTTCAAGCGCCAGAGTTTAAGAAAAGGACCTTAATCAGGACCCGAGGTTTAAACCCAGTCTCAGCCCAAGAGGGAATTCTAGTCCACGTTGACAAAATCTCAGCAATAGCAGCAGTTCAGTTCGCACCCAAGGGATACAACCCCACCTACTTGAAACCTGTCTTAAACACATTCCATATGTACATCCAGACCCAGTCTCTACCATTGTTTCCAAGAAAAAATCACCCCTAGGCTCAAGTAACGTGCCAATTGCTAAAAATAACATTTTCTCCCAAAAGCGCCTCCGTTACTTCCGAGATAACGCCAGCGACAGCTTCCTAATTGTCAAAAATCCAACTTTGGCTACCTCTATCACAGATTGAGAAGTATGCTCAAGTTTTCCAGTTATAGCTGCCTCTATCTACTCGATAGTGACGTAAGCTTTAGCTTCCTCAGGTGATGACCTCCACTAATCGTCAAAACCTCAAGAATCCTAGACATCGTTCCTAAACTGTCTAGGTAAAGTTTGAACTACGATCAAGGCTTGATTCCTCCGGGATACGTAGGTAGCCTTTCATAGAGGTTCAGCCATCTGACCACATTGGTCACCTTTTCCCTTCTCCATTCTCCAAGGGTGCGTAAGCTTTTCATAAAAGTCCAATTTTGTGACCATATGGGCCACCTCTTTTGATTTGGAACATTCCTGTGAAGGATTGGTTGCTTGACCTCCTAGGTCACCCCATTTCCATCCTTAAGGGACCAATATCTCTTTGCCATTGTCCTAAGGAGACCAGGTTTGTGACCTATTTGGTCACCCAATTCCAACCTGTGTCAGCAATTCCAGTCCAAGGCCAAAGGGCATGAAAAATTCAGTTCAGGCTACTTATGTCACGCGACAAACCTAGCCAGTTGGCTTCTTATGTCGTGCGACATAATAAGCCACATCAGCATCAGCAATCGTCTGGGGCTCAACTCCCTGTACAGGCTCCTCTATGTAGAGCGGCTCATCCGTAAAGGGCAGTCCTGTGATGACCGCAAAGTCCAGCGGAGTGACTGTCGTCTCATCCCAAGAGAAGTGAAATGAGTGAGTGGTCTCCCACCAGAACTCTCTGAATGCCCTCACCAGATCCACACTCCTCTGAGTGCCCCCGATGGCCTTCGCCATCTCAAAAAATTGCCCTAGCCCAAACTAGCCCGTAAATCATGCCCTTAGGCGAGTCCACTGCTCTGGCTACCAGGCAAGCTATCCCATGCTTTGCCAATCACCTCAGGGGAGCCACGGGTGCGCAATCCCTGCAAGAAAACATGGCACAAATATTAATATTTCGTGCTATTTCTTGAAATCATCTCAAGCAAAAGTAGGACAAAATGGATCAATGTATGGCATGCATTTACGCATTACATTTCCTAGATTCATCTATGTTCACATGCCAGTTCATGTCAATAGCACGCCTAAAAATCAGCTCAAGTCAATTTCGCCCAAATTGAAAATTTTTCAAGAAACCCTAGGTTTCTTACCTCTTCCTTCTTCGTGACATCCAAAGTATGCTCATCGAGTTGTGGGTAGAAATCTCCTCTTGGTGCGTCCGGAAGAAACGGCCGTTGATTCCTTTGCACCCCCTTCCTCCGAGTAGCTAAGTTGGCATGTTGAGAAGCCCTCTTGGTCGGATAGAGCCTAGGAGGCATTCTTCAATGGAATCGGACTAAGAAGTGTTTGATTTCACTCAATATCCCTCGAATCTCCCTCTCTCGATGTCGCTCTCTCTTTTCTCCTCGTCGCCTCCTCTCAATTTCAAGTTCAATTGATTTTCAAATGGCGTGCGCATTCTTAATGAATCTGTCAAATGGGCCTCTTATGTTTGGCGACATAATAGGCCTCTATGGCTTGTTTTTACAATTTTGCCCCTGAAGGCTTCATTTTACAATTTTGTCCCCGTAGTGTTTTACCCTTTGTGCCTGGCATTTTCAAACATTTTCAATTAAATTTTCCCTCCAGTGCCTCCCGAGGCTTATCTTACAAATTTACCCCCTCGTGGCTCATTTTATTTGCCTTTGGCATTTTTAATTCACTTCTTTTACAAAAATTATCAGGATACGTCCTACTTTCTTTACAAAAAATCATCGAGTCCTTACTTCTTTAGTCTCTGTTTTTTTTTTTTCCGTCATAAAGAAATAAAGTCATCTAGCTTTAGTAAAGAAATAACGTCGTAAGCTTTAGCTTCCGTTAGAATGAAATAATGTTAGGTCAGAACTCTAAATTTGTGCAACCACTATCTGCGAATAGTGACGAATGCCCAAGTTATTTCAATTTGTGCTACCACTATCCGCGAATAGTGACGAATGCCCAAGTTATTTCAATTTGTGCTACCACTATCCGCGAATAGTGACGAATGCCCAAATCAATTTCAAATTGTGCTATCACTATCCGCGAATAGTGACGAATGCCCAAGTTATTTCAATTTGTGCAACCACTATCCGCGAATAGTGACGAATGCCCAAATCAATTTCAAATTGTGCTATCACTATCCGCGAATAGTGACGCATGCCTAAATCATTTCAACTTGTGCTACCACTATCCGCGAATAGTGACGAATGCCCAAGTCATTTCAACTTGTGCTACCACTATCCTCGAATAGTGACGAATGCCCAAGTCATTTCAACTTGTGCTACCACTATCCGCGAATAGTGACGAATGCCCAAGTCATTTCAAATTGTGCTATCACTATCCGCGAATAGTGACGCATGCCTAAATCATTTCAACTTGTGCTACCACTATCCGCGAATAGTGACGAATGCCCAAGTCATTTCAAATTGTGCTACCACTATCCGCGAATCCCCAGCGGAGTCGCCAAACTGTGAATGTGTGCCCAAAATTTTTGTTTATTGGAATTCACGCGAGTTTGAAGACATCCGAGTTATTTGAAAAACGGAGTCGCCACGCCATTTTGATTACCTCAAAACTTTGAAAAAAAGGTTTTATGGGTTCGGAGGTTAAGTTACCCCTTGGGAAGAACGTTTGGCGTTCACCCAAAGTGCCTTGCCGGAGCAAGTCTCCCTAGATTTCATTAATCGTGTTTGCTTGCGTGCTTTCTTTGTGTGCATGTGTTTGAAAATAAAGGGGGGGGAAAATGTCCCAAGTTATCTTCCGGACATACAAACCATTTGTTGGTTGTCGCTCGGGATTCCTTGGAATTTATGTATTTGGGATTATGATCCCGTCCTCATCTTATGACTTATGATCATCGCATTTTAAACCTCGGGACCCTCGGGACTTGCGTGATCGAGAGAATGACTCTCTTTTGGGTCAAAGATGAGGTTCTTTAGGAAGGAATGTCCTTAGCCCATCAATCCTACGCTTTAAGACGGTCGAGCTCGATTATAGAGGCTTCATACTCATTCTTAAGCGATAATCGGAGATATAGGGTTCAAGGTTATCCTTTTCCTAAAGAAATCATGAACCTTTCATGGAAGAAACGATGCAAAGATGAGAACTTTTACACCGGTCCGTTCCAAGGTTAGAGGAAAGGGAAATGCATGATAAAAAAATGACTCTTTAATGAAAAGATGACATTTTGGTTTTTGCAAATGATGCTTTTTGATTGAAAGAAATGATCTTTATGCAAATGATGCATAAAGATTTGATTTTTTATGCAAATGATGCATTGAAAAAAAAAGGGTTTTGATGCAAAGGATGCGTTTTTATTGAAAAGATTGGATCTTTATATGCAAATGATGCATAAAGATGACATTTTTATTAGAAAATAGGGATTTTAGGTGCAAAGGATGCACCTTTATGAAAAAGACTACATTTTTATGACAAATGAGGTCTTAATGCATGCAGAGGGGAAAGGGGGTGATAAAGATATGATCTTTATGAATAAATGCCAAGTCCCAAGCAAGATATATGAATCAATGAGCAAGTATATCAATTAAAATGCAAGGTTAGGGCGTGCGAGGTTACCAATCGTTTCCTTCGCTTCTTTGGACGGAGCTAGGAGGAGAGGTTCTTCTTGGGTCTTCAAGGAGGAGATGGCTTCTTGAGCTTCTTCTTCACCTTCTTGGACTTCCAATCAGACTCCTTGGGGGATCTTCTTCAAAACATGAGAGTATTATGCTTCTTGTGGATGATTAAAATGGGTAGAGGAGGGCTCTATTTATAGGCGATCTGGATAAGGCTAATGACGTGCGCGCTGCAGGCCCATTTTGCAAATGAGGCCGTGCGGTCTTATCCACAATGCATTCTCAAAGATTCTAGAACCATGCAAAGGTGGCATTATTCTAGAAGCTTCCCTCCTAATTGTAAAACGTGTTTCTTAATTAGGAAGGATTCCTTCGGCCTTTATTTAATTAAAAGCAGTTCCGGAATGTTCTTCGAATATTTGAGAAAGGTGACGGGAATTACCGGAAAACTCACAGAAATGCCGAAAATGCTTGGAAAGGCATAGGCGCGTATTTGGGTACTACGAAGCCCCTCGGCAACGTCACTTGCAAGGCGAGTGGGGTTGTCGATAGAAAAGGATCCGATGCGCGGAATGCCGAGATGGATTATAGGAGACCAAGGTGGTCGAGTGGCTGAAACTTTAGGAAGGCTACCTACGTATCCAGGAATAAAGCCGGGCGTAGTTCGGAATTAGGATCCGGGGAGGAAGAAGAGCGGTCTCTTCTTGGGGACATGCTAGGAGTGACCAGTGGTGAATATTTGAACTTTTATGAGGGCGCTTATCACCGAGGAGGTGAAGAGGAACAGGGTGACGAAAGTGGTCGAATGGTGGACCTTTTATAAAAGGCTACCTACGTATCCCGGAGGAATCAAGCCTTGATCGTAGTTCAAGCATCACTAGATAGTTAGGAACGATGTCTAGGATCCTTGAGATTTTGACAATTCGGAGGCTGTCACCTGAGGAAGCTAGAGCTTATGGCGCTATCTCTTTATGACGGAGATAGAGGTAACTTAAGTTGGGAAACTTGAGCATTCGTCACTATTCGCGGATAGTGGTAGCACAAGTTGAAATGACTTAGGCATGCGTCACTATTCGCGGATAGTGATAGCACAATTTGAAATGACTTGGGCATTCGTCACTATTCGCGGATAGTGGTAGCACAAGTTGAAATGATTTAGGCATGCGTCACTATTCATGATAGTGATAGCACAATTTGAAATGACTTGGGCATTGCACCACTATTCGCGGATAGTGGTAGCACAAGTTGAAATGACCCAGCATTCGTCACTATTCGCGGATAGTGGTAGCACAATTTGAAATGACTTGGGCATGCGTCACTATTCATGATAGTGGTAGCACAAGTGAAATGACTTGGGCATTCGTCATTTATTCGCGGATAGTGTAGCTGAGATTGAAATGATTTAGGCATGCCGTCACCATTCGCGGATATATTAGTGATATGAATTTGAAATGACTTGGGCATTCGTCACTATTCGCGGATAGTGGTAGCATGCCTAAATCATTTCAACTTGTGCTACCACTATCCGCGAATAGTGACGAATGCCCAAGTCATTTCAACTTGTGCTACCACTATCCGTGAATAGTGACGAATGCCCAAGTCATTTCAAATTGTGCTACCACTATCCGCGAATAGTGACGAATGCCCAAGTCATTTCAACTTGTGCTACCACTATCCGCGAATAGTGACGAATGCCCAAGTCATTTCAAATTGTGCTATCACTATCCGCGAATAGTGACGCATGCCTAAATCATTTCAACTTGTGCTACCACTATCCGCGAATAGTGACGAATGCCCAAGTCATTTCAAATTGTGCTATCACTATCCGCGAATAGTGACGCATGCCTAAGTCATTTCAACTTGTGCTACCACTATCCGCGAATAGTGACGAATGCTCAAGTTTCCCAACTTAAGTTACCTCTATCTCCGTCATAAAGAGATAGCGCCATAAGCTCTAGCTTCCTCAGGTGACAGCCTCCGAATTGTCAAAATCTCAAGGATCCTAGACATCGTTCCTAACTATCTAGTGATGCTTGAACTACGATCAAGGCTTGATTCCTCCCGGATACGTAGGTAGCCTTTTATAAAAGGTCCACCATTCGACCACTTTGGTCACCCCGTTTCCTTGTCACTCCTCGCGATAAAGCGCCCTCATAAAAGTTCAAATATTCGACCACCCGGGTCACTCCTAGCATGTCCCCAAAGAAGAGACCGCTTCTTTCTTCCTCCCGGCGGATCCTAATTCCGAACTACGGCCTGGCTTGATTCCTCCGGATACGTAGGTAGCCTTCCAAAAGTTTCGACCCACTCGACCACCTCGTCTCCTAATCCATCTCGGCATTCGCCGGATCGGATCCTTTTCTATCGACAACCCCACTCGCCTTGCAAGTGACGTTGCCGAGGGGCTTCGTAAGTACCCAAATCTGGCTCATGCCTTCCTGCTAATTTTCCCGGCAATTTCGGTAAGTTTTCCTAATTCCCGTATCTTCCTGAAATATTCTAAACATTCCGAACTGTTTTTAATTAAATAAAGGTGAAGGAATCCTTCCTAATTAAGAAACACGTTTTTAATTAGGAGGAAGCTTCTAGAATAATGCCACCTTGCATGGTTCTAGAATGCCGAGTCATTGTGGATAAGACCGCACGGCCCTCATTTGCAAAGGGCCTGGCAGCCGCACGGCCATTAGCCTTATCCAGATCGCCTATAAATAGATCCCTCCTCTACCCATTTTAATCATCCACAAGAAGCATAATACTCTCATAATACGAAGAAGATCCCCAAGGAGTGTGCTGAAGTCCAAGAAGGTGAAGAAGAAGCTCAAGAAGCCATCTCCCTCCTCCTCAAGACCCAAGAAGAACCTCTCCTCCTAGCTCCGTCCAAAGAAGCGAAGGAAACGATTGGTAACCTCGCACGCCCTAACCTTGCATTTTAATTGATATACTTGCTCATTGCATTCATATATCTTGCTTGGGACTTGGCATTTATTCATAAAAGATCATATCTTTATCACCCCCTTTCCCTCTCGCATGCATTAAGACCTCATTTGTCATAAAAATGTAGTCTTTTCATAAAGGTGCATCCTTTGCACCTAAAATCCCTATTTTCTAATAAAAATGTCATCTTTATGCATCATTTGCATATAAAGATCCAATCTTTTTCAATAAAACGCATCCTTTGCATCAAAACCCTTTTTTTCAATGCATCATTTGCATAAAAATCAAATCTTTATGCATCATTTGCATAAAGATCATTTCTTTCAATCAAAAAGCATCATTTGCAAAAAACCAAAATGTCATCTTTTCATTAAAGAGTCATTTTTTATCATGCATTTCCCCTTTCCCCCAACCTTGGAACGGACCGGTGTAAAAGTTCTCATCTTTGCATCGTTTCTTCCATGAAAGGTTCATGATTTCTTTAGGAAAAGGATAACCTTGAACCCTATATCTCCGATTATCGCTTAAGAATGAGTATGAAGCCTCTATACGAGCTCGACCGTCTTAAAGCGTAGGATTGATGGGCTAAGGACATTCCTTCCTAAAGAACCTCATCTTTGACCCAAAAGAGAGTCATTCTCTCGATCACGCAAGTCCCGAGGGTCCCGAGGTTTAAAATGCGATGATCATAAGTCATAAGATGAGGACGGGATCATAATCCCAAATACATAAATTCCAAGGAATCCCGAGCGACAACCAACAAATGGTTTGTATGTCCGGAAGATAACTTGGGACATTTTCCCCCCCCCTTTATTTTCAAACACATGCACACAAAGAAAGCACGCAAGCAAACACGATTAATGAAATCTAGGGAGACTTGCTCCGGCAAGGCACTTTGGGTGAACGCCAAACGTTCTTCCCAAGGGGTAACTTAACCTCCGAACCCATAAAACCTTTTTTTCAAAGTTTTGAGGTAATCAAAATGGCGTGGCGACTCCGTTTTTCAAATAACTCGGATGTCTTCAAACTCGCGTGAATTCCAATAAACAAAAATTTTGGGCACACATTCACAACGGCCGCTCCGCCTGATGACACGGGCGCTCCTTCTTCAAGACACGGCCACTCCATATTTTAGGGCCAAAAATGGCCTGAAAAATGCCAAGTGCACGGCCGCTCCATCTCTGCTGCACGGCCGCTCTGTCTGAATTTTAACTTTGTGTGCTTGATTTGGTTGGTGCTCTCCCATGTCTTTTGCCTTGAAGTGTCCAAGTATCCTTTTGATAAAAATGAACCTAAAACCTGTCTAAAAAGGCAAGAAATATACCAAAAGCGTAAAATCTAGAAAATAAGGAAAAGAAACTAAAAAGTATAAGAAATGAAATGAAAAATGATGTTTTATGCCATAAAAAGTATATAAAAATAAGGATAAATGACTATATAATAGTCACTTATCACTCGGCCGAGTCAATGTATCTTCTCGGCCGAGCAGAACTTGTTTGACTGGTCTTCAACAACTTTTCATTTCTGGTCCCTCTATTTCCAAGGCTTTATGCTCTGAACCCCTTATACTTCGTAGAATGACCTAAAAAACCTGTAAAATCATACAAAATACCAACCAAGCATAAAATCGAAGATATATACAAAAAGAGGCTAATTTATACTTAATTGGTACACAATTTAAGGTAAATAATATAATAAAAACACTATAAAATACTATATAATAACTACTTATCAGGAGCCTATCTCTTATCTTGAACATCTAGCTTATGAAAGGGTTCAGATTCAAGGCCTGGAGGATACTACTAGAGATTGGGTCTACACCAAGTGTTGGATCGAGGAAATGCGAGCCTATTTAGAGACCGGCGAGCTACCTGATGACGAGAAGGCAGCTTGAGCTATCACGAAAAAGGCTCTTAGGTACGTTATTCAAGGAAACGCCTTATTCAGGAGGTCCTTCACTAAGACATTATTAAGATGTGTTCACCCTCAAGAAGTCACTCAGCTGATGTACAAGGTGCATAGTGGGGTTTGTGGTGGACACCCGGAGGCCAGAACCTTGGCCGACAAGTTGATTACATTGGGCTATTATTGGCCGCACATGAGGGCTGACGCTCACGACTTCATTCAAGGGTGTGATCAGTGTCAAAGATTTGCCAACCTACCTCACTTACCTACAACCGAGCAAACTCCAGTGGTCGCTACTTGTCCTTTCGATATGTGGGGTGTCGATTTGATTGGACCCTTCCCACCCGCCCGTGGAAATTGTAAGTATGTGATCGTTGCTATTGATTACTTCGCCATGTGGGTCGAAGCCAAGCCGTTAGCCAGGATTACAGAAGAGAACGCTATCAATTTTATCCATGACTTCATTTGGTGCCGATTTGGGATTCCTCGAGCTATAGTATCGAACAACGACCTACAGTTCTCCATAGCTTTCGACGAAGAAATGAGTAGGGTAGGAGTAAAACACTGGAAGTCGTCAGTCCCCTATCCCAAAGGCAACGGGCAAGCTGAGGCAGCGAACAAGTTGGTCCTCTCAGCATTAAAAACGGGTTTGGTTGGTCGACATAGCAACTGGTTGGATGAACTTCCCCTTACTCTCTGGGCAGTCCGCACAACCATTCGGGGGCCCACGGGGGAAACCCCATTCGCTCTTGCATATGGATCAGAAGCCATGGCACCGACCGAGCTACAGATTCCCATGGCTATGGTAGTTTTCTTCGACCAAGAGCAGAACGAGGTCAATAGGTTGATCGATTTGGATTTGATTGACGAGAAGCGAGATACAGCTCATTTAAGGATGGTAAATTATAAGCAGAAAACTAAGAGCTATCACGATAAGAAAGTTAAGATAAGATCGTTCCAAGTAGGCGACCAAGTGGTAAGGAGGATCGAATCAACTGGAAGGAGAACTCAGATAAACAAGTTATCTCCCAACTGGGAAGGTCCCTACATCGTTACTCGAGTTATCAAGGAGGGAACTTACATGATTGCTCATCTAGACGGTGAAAAGTTGAAACACCCGTGGCATGCTAACCACCTTATCAGATACTACTTCTAGTTTAGACTTCTAGTTCAGTTTCAAAGTTAGTTTCCATTTTCAAGTTTGAGTTTAGTTCTAGTTCTAGCTCTCTGTTTTCTATGTAATCATGCTACTACCTCAATAAAGTTGCAGTTCTATTCAACCTAAAATTGTGTTACTTTCGTGAATCGATTTAAACAAGCTCTATTCTTAATCAGTCTCGTTCATTTAACAAGTCCGACTCATAGTCGACTTCGTTTTAACAGGCTCGACTCTTAGTCAGTCTCGTTCCTTTAAACAGGCTCGATTCTTAATCAGTCTCGTTCATTTAACAAGTCCGACTCATAATCGACTTCATTCTAACAGGCTCGACTCTTAGTCAGCCTCGTTCCTTTAAACATGCTTGATTCTTAATCAATCTCGTTCATTTAACAAGTCCGACTCATAGTCGACTTCGTTCTAACACGCTCAACATTTAGTCAGCCTCGTTCCTTTAAACAGGCTCGATTCTTAATCAGTCTCGTTCATTTAACAAGTCCGACTCTTAGTCGACTTCGTTCTAACAGGCTCGACTCTTAGTCAGCCTTGTTCCTTTTAAACAGGCTCGATTCTTAATCAGTCTCGTTCATTTAACAAGTCCGACTCTTAGTCGACTTCGTTTTAACAAGCTCGAATCTTAGTCAGCTTCGTTTCTTCAACAAGTTCGACTATTAGTCAATCTCGTTTTCAAAAATCATGCAAGTATAAGGTCAACTTTTTTGTTAAAAAACTAGTCCGATCAAAAGCTTGTAGCGACTCACTTGTCCTATTAAATCTAGTTCGACATTCAAACAATCAAGCCGAATCAAAGCAAGATTGGATCAAGTGAAAAGTCAACTACGATTAAATAAAACCAAGTCCCCCAAAATGGGCCAGGACTTGAGCTAGCAAAATGTTACGAGTTAAAACTGCCTCCCAAAAGCTGGGCCAAGGCATAAACTACTTAAAACAAAAAGAAAATTGTTTTGGGACTTGTTTCATTACACAACCATCTAAATATTCAAGAAAGGTCAAGCAGCTGGATCGGTTTCAATTTGATCACTGGTAGTAGCTTGATCCCCCAAATTCTGCTCTTGTTTTTCAAGGTCGTTAAGTTTGCCCGATTCAGTGAAGCCATACTTGGGGGTATCATCGTCGAATGCCAGCTCATCAGGATCCTCCAGCTCTTTCAATATGGTATTGAAGTTTATTGGCTCAATGGGAGGCACGACCCAAGGCTCCGCATCCAAATCAGCATCCTCCTCTGCTAGGGCAGCCAGATCATTCTCGTCATAAGGGACTAAAGGGTAGCCTTGATGAACCGCCACATCATACTGTTCCTCGGAGGCCCACTTCGCTAATTTCTCGATTGAAAGGTCGATGGAGGGATCCACTATAATCCGTCGAGCCATATGGGGTCGACCTACATCAAAAAATGACTTAGCCTTCTCGATGACGAACTGATGGCATTCATCTCCCTCCTTGTAAGCCTCCACTGCGGCCTTGCTAGCAGCTTCTTTGGCAGCCTCCACAGCAGTTTTCAACTCTTCTTCCCACTTAAGGCGAGCTACCTTAAAGTCTTCACTTTGTTTCGACAGCATGCCGGTACTTTCCTCCAATATCTTGGTTGCCACCTCCAGGTCCTGGTCAGCCTTCTCCTTGTTCATCTTGGCGGCAGCAAGCTCCTTCTTGACACCTCCAAGTTTGCCCCAAGCTTCCTGCTTGTCCTTCAGGGCATCTTCCTTCACAAGCTTGAGAGACTCATAGGCTGAGTCCAGATCGGCATGTTTCTCCTCAAGGTCGGTGTATTTCTTTTCCAACAACCCCAGCTTATTAGACTTCCGATCCAGCATGTTCTTCGCAAGTTTCTCCTGCTCCTCTGAAGCTTTCCAATAGCTTGTGGCTAGCTCAACCATAGCAAGGGCCTACAATAGCAAAACCTAAGAATCAGTTCGGCTAAAACTGGGTCAAGAGGAAAATGCGAGCAAAAAGAAGAAACTGTAATCATGTGAGAAGTTTAAAAGTGTTGCGTCGGAATGAACCAGACCCGACCTAGCTTTGAACATTTCAGCGATCAAGCCCTTGTCGGTAAACTTTTTAACCAGATCCTGGTCTGCAGCTCTCCTCACCACCACCTAGCCATACTCGAGCTCCGGATACTCCCTACAAGACCTGTCCACCCCGGTGAGCAAAGCAACATCGCTCAGCTTATCCACGCAAGCCTGATCTAGCTCAGGGTAAGAAACTTGGATAGTTGGAGGATGGGAGCTACTGGTAATGGCCTTCCCTTTTTGAGAGGGGGGGTTAGTTTTGGATCATTTCTTTGTCTGGAGAGGACGATCATCTTCTTCTTCTTCATCACCTTCCAGGTCAATAACAGGGGTCCTGGCCCTAGTTTGAGGAGCCTCCTGCACCAACTCCCGTGCTGGCTCAGTCTCCACCTCAACTCCAGAATTAAAGGTCTCTTGGACTACTCCCTCTGTCTTCTCCGCCTCCACTTGGTCAAGTTCCTCCTCCTCAATAGGGATCAGCCCCTCAGTATGTTCATCAATCAGCTTAAACAGCTTCTGTCGATCCTCAGCCTCCTTCTGACGGTTTTCTCGGGCATTAGCAACCCCACATCTCCTCTTGATCTTTTTCAAGTTAACAACACGTCCCATGTTAGCCTCTTGCTCGGGAGTAAGAACTGTATAAAACCCAAAAAATCAAGTGTTAGTTCGATAAATAAAAGTTCTATGTACGAGCTAAAAGTTCTAATTATGAGAAAAACATGTACGAGCTAAAGTTCTACATGCGAGCAATCAATTGACGAGTTAAGGGATAAAAACAAGTAAACACTTACCACCAAAGTGATCCACTCTCAGCCTGCAGTGATCCGGGGTCCTCTTACACTCATGGCACAGGTCCTCAAATCTGAATCTACCCCCCTCGTGGGTAACCCAATCAGGATATCTCAGGCACCTAACTATGGGGACCAAGGGAACTACGTCCCCCTTGCCCAGCATCATCCCTGCTTGAATATAGTTGTTTTTGGTGGTCCCCAAAACCTCCCAGCTAATGGGGCCCCTCTCAGCTAACTCAACCAGCTTCTTATACAGATCATTGCTCCAATTCGGAATCCAATAATTCTCCTCCTTAATCACATCAGACTCAGCATCTGGCAACGGGAACTCCTATCCCCTCCTACTTTCAACTACTATGACATGGGAATTCCAGCCACTCACTTTGCTAGGAAGATTGATAAAAAGTTTTGGGGCATGAGGCCTAGAAGGGGTGCTAATTCCCATGTCTACCTTGTCTATCATAATCTTAAAGAACATCCCAAAGACGTGAAGACAGGGCTAAAAACCTAGGAATCTACACACCATTGCAAAGCACACTAAGACTCTACAAGTATTAGTTCCCAGTTGGAGAGGCAAGGCATTCATACACTCCAAAAACTCATTTATAAAGGGATCTAAAGGAAGTCTTAGGCCAGCCTCGAATTGGCCATAGAAGAAGGCCACTCTAGTGGGATCAGTGGTGTAGGTATCACCAAACTGGGACATAAATTCCTTCTTGCTGTAATGAGTCACCCTGAACTCCTTCCCATCTACTTCACAGAAGTTGTACACCATGGCTACCTGAGACTCCGAGTTACTTTTTCCTCGAATGTGCTTGGGAGGTACGTAACCTCTCTCATTCCTCCCTTTAGCAACAGAGGATTCAAAGGCATCCACTATCCTCGGGCTGGAAGAAGTAGAAGCTGAAGCTCCTCCTTGAGCTGCCATATCTGAAGAAGAAGAAAAAGAAGCAGGGAATCAGTCCTATGTGCAAACTCAGATGACCTACCTACGGACGACCTAGATTCCCCTGGAAACCCCTTTCTATTTCTAAGGAAGGAGGGCTTATTGGGATTCTTGACATAGAACAGAGCTAGATGGTCGAGTAACTCGTGAAAAAGATGAAAAGATACAACATTTGGGTCGTCTATTTCTAAATCTCCCAAGTTCTCTCCTACGGGCAAGCCTAGTTCGCTAAAAGTCAATCCTCACCTTGTCAAGATGGAGGCACACTCAGTCATGGACATCTCCTTCCACATTCCCCCTATGTGCTTATATATTCGTTGATTAACAGTGCAATACCCATACCAGGCCCCAGGTTAGCAACTAAAGGTCCTACCCACGGCAGAAATCAACAAAAGCTCGAAAATAATACGAAAAAGCAAAGAAATCTAAGAATACCTCAAATTAAGTTGGTGATGAAGGTCGTACGAGCAAAATAAAGGACTGGGGGCACCGGAGATCAAGAGCTTTGCTTTGACGGTCGCCGAAAATATACGCCTGAATATTGAAGGTTCTCAAAATCCAAAGAGGAAAAGGTTTTTCTCTCTCTTAATCCTTAGTGAAAACGGAAAGGCAAGGATTTCCAAACGGTTAAATCAACATTTAAATACCCAGACGTTTTTCGAGGCAGTAATCATTACGAAATTTTGTCGCTTCAACGGATCCAGCTGTCCGCAGTCAATGGGCAGGATTGAGCCACATCACCATTGGTCGACCAAACATCGGTTCGAGCATCTACCTGCGATATACTTCAAAATAAATTGAAAATTTCTTATAACTTCCTGGTCGACAAATATCAACTCAGAAAGTTGGGGGCCACTAAACGGAATAAATATGACAGGCTAGGCCCAACAAGCAATCCCAGTTATCTACATATTATTGCCACCACATTCTCAGTGGGCTAGGCCCAATTATTATCAGACCCAAGGCCCATCAGCGAGATCAGTCGACCTAGCTCATTGTCCGACCTCAGATGGTCCCGACCTAGCTTGGTCCGACATTACGATCCAGATTCTATTCGGGTATGGTCCGACCCTATCCATCAGTCAGGTCGACCTAGGCCAAGCAGGCGACCTCGACCTATCATAGTACGTGACGACCTACAGAGTCCAGGCGTGAATACAACTCTTCCCATAACGGACTCCCTACAAATCAGGAGTTATTTATGGACAAGATCTCTTATGCATATCTGATCCGAAACTATAGGAATTTCATGCAAAACCTACCACAAATATATCTCTCACCAACAACTATAAATACACGGCAATATCAACCGTTCCAGGGTAATTGCTATTTATTGTTCTGAATACATTGTTCTTTATAACTTATCCGCTCTTATATACGTCGTACTTACTCTCACGCCCGAGGGTCTTCGCCGGAGATCATTCTGGCTAGTCGTGGGTTCATTGTTTCAGGTCAAGAAGCCAAGTAATTATTCTTGCGACTGAACGAAAATTGATAAGCACGATTCTTGCAGCATCACCTCTCTTTATACCAACTTTACTTATCTATGATAATCAGAATGGAAAGGATTGCAATCCTTGATTTGGAATATTTAGTGGGTGGGTGAGGGTCTACGGTAGTGGGGTGAAGAAGAAGATGAAGGAGGGGTGGGGATATTTTTAAATTGTTTTTCTATTTTATCCTTAAAATTAAATTGGGTTGGGTCACATTGTGCATTTACAGTTAAAAAATTAAATTTGGTTGAAAAAAATTAGTTTAGATAGCAAATTCACACAATCACAACAGTGTGGATACTTTTGTTTCATATTATTATTATTATTTATTATTATTATTATTTATTTTTATTATTGTTATTGAAAGATATGCATTTTAAAACATAGCAAGTATATTCTTACTCATCTACCTTATGTATAAAAATAATTTTGGTCTTATATTATATTTAAGTATATTTAAGTATATGAGAGAATTGGTTGACAACATATGATATATTTTTATAATTTTTTAAGAAAATGTGATTATATTTGAAAAATTACTCTTGTAGCTAAGTATAAATGTAATTATATTCTTATATACTCCCTCCGTCTCATAAGTCTTAAGAAAACTTTCCATTTTGGGCGTCCCATAAGTCTTAAGAATTCCCAAAATGGAAATGTTTTATTAATATTCTATTATCCCATCCACTATTCTCTCTCCTATATTATTTTAATACTCACAACACATTATAATTTACTATTCCATCCACTCATTCTCTCTATTTAATTTTCTCTCCTATTTTCAAATTACTCACAACATTTTTCTCTCCCACCTATAATTTCTTAATTTGCGTGACATTTCAAAAATTCCTAAGACTTATGGGACGGAGGGAGTATTAGGTACATAAGCGAGACTGATTAATAAAATATGAGACTTTTTATATACTCCCTCCGTCCCATTTATAAATTCACCCTTTTGAGCATGACACACAAATTAAGAAAAAAGGTTAGTGGAGAAAGTGTTGTGAGTATAAAAATAAAATAGAAGAGAGAATGAGTGAAAATAATAGTAAAGTTGATTGGTGTTGTGAGTATAAAAGTAAAGTAAGAGAGAATTAGTGGGTGGAATAGTAAAGATTCTTTGCCATTTTAGGAAAGGTGAAGCTTTTAACGGGACACCCATTTTGGCAAAAGGTGAAGCTTCAAATGGGACGGAGGGAGTATTATTTTTTTAATGTGAAAAACTGTGAATTTTTTTACTTTTATACCTTAGTTTTAGTTTTAATAGTAATTATAGTATTATATCTAAATAAAGGAGCATGGTTAGTGATATATGAGACATTTTAATGATTTTTTTTTTAAGAATATGTGAAAATTGTGAGAGAAAAATATTGTTATACCTTAAGGTTAAAGAGTGATTCTAGTATTATAAATAAGTATAGAAGTGGACTGGTTATTAAAATATGATATATATATTTTATGATTTTTTTAAAAAATGTGAAATTTTTTTGTGTGTGTGTGTTTTTTTTTTTAATTTTTTAATTTGAGGTGTAAAAATAATTATAGTCTTATACATTAAGGTAAAACCTTAAGGTAAAGTAGCGAATTGTTAGGGATAATCTTGCCTTTTGAACAACGTTGAGTTTATATGAATTTTCAATAAAAATTGGGGATTTACCTTTTTCGGATGGGAATTGCGGTGTACCGGACGAACCTAAGGGCGTAACGCCGGTAGGAGAGAGTTGAATATGGAAAAGTCCATTAGATTACTATTTGCTGGGAACTGAAGTATCCGCCTTTAGGTGAATGCAAAGGTTTGGTCATCAGAGACGTCCAAAGAGGCCCACAAGCCCGGCCCGTAAAAATCTGTCAAAGCCCAGGTCATTGATTAAAGTCCCTGGAATTTTCTTATTTCGAGAGGTTGGCCTGCCAACCTTGCCTTTTGTTTTTTTTTTTTTTTTTTTTTTTTTTGAAATTTATATTTGAAATGATGAAAATGCCGTTGGAATAGTGTTTTTTCAGCATTAGTCCGAGACTCCGGGTGCGCTCCCGAGTGCAAAAGTGGAGGGGAAGGGAAGGAAAAGGGAGGAAATCAATTTCCTTCCAAAATCATGCTCCTAAGTTTTGGTGGGAGGGAAAGGGAAGGAAATAGAGGCCTCATTTCCTTCCATTTCAATCCTACCAAGTGTGGGCGGAAATGAGAGGAAAGAAATGTTCCGCCATTTCCTCCCCTTCCCTTTCTCTCCCTAAAAAACTCAGGAGCGGACCCTCCGAGGTATTTTGTTTTTTCAGTAAGTTGTGAATTTGAGATTTTTAAGTTTAGCATTTCACATTGTAAACCCAACCCATGTTGTTGAGCCAATTACAAAAAAAAAAAAATGTTGAGGATGTTAGTTGGGCTTTATAAGCCCAACTAGTTAGACCCATTTCCAAATATAAATAATTATACTTGTGATTTCAAAGGGCTTCCCAAGGCTTTAGTATTTTGGGATTTATTTTTGAATGTGTGAAGTGGGAGACGAGAAAATACCTGACCATTGACCAGCGACAGTTGCCGTTGGCATGCATGGTGCAGCATCCAAGATGTCGGTGGTGTGATCACTGATGCCATGGGAAGACTGTAAAATGGTTCTAATCCACGCATTTCTTTGTTACCTTTGCAGTTTGCATCCGAACCTTGGCACCAAGTTCAATGAGATTGTTGTGTGGGAGTATGCGAGAAGTATGATTGGGAAGCAACATGGTTATCTTAATCTTATACTTTAACAATCTTATTATTTTTTTCCAAAACTTATTTCACACATTTAAACTTTAAAAGATAATCTTTACTATTCCTCCACTCATTCTCTCTCCTACATTATTTTAATACTCACAACACCATTATAATATACTATTCTCTCCACTCATTCTCTCTCCTATTTTATTTTCACACTTAACAACATATAATACTCCCTTAAAACGGCAACAAATTTGCGAAGTAAGTTCTGGGACGGAGGGAGTATTTATTTATTTATTTTTATTTTTTTGATATCCAGGTTCCCCAGCTTCGCCGAGTTAGTCATGAACCACTAGTCAATGGAGGTAAATCGCGATATGCCCAACCGGGCCGAAGACTTTATACACCGAGGCTGCAGCCCTCTCAAAGAATGCGGTAGTTGAACTCACACCGAGGTGCAATGCTCGCTTTCCTAATCGAATGCCTTGGGCGACCCTGAAACCCAAGGAAGAATTAATCCACGCGATTCCCTTAATGAATCGAACCATGACTCCCTACGATATTGCAGTTCTTCATATTTAGCAGGATTAAACCTTAGCTACCCTCATCCTACGATCTGCATTATTTCTATTTTTTTCATTTTGTTTTTTAGTATAATTCTAAAAAAAAACAATCTTATGGCTCCCATTTCTGACAGCAATGTTGTTCCACCCTATTTCTGATTCAATAATAATTTACTTTTTGAATTTACTTATTTTGTAGAAATAATTTAGTACACTGAATTCTTTTTTATTCATCTTTTGAAGTAAGATTATGTTCTGTCATAATCATCAACTCTGAATCTGATGGAGCTCGAGTTGAGGCTTAAGATTCTCTCAAGGTATGTGTTGTTGGAATTTTGATATATGTGATATATAAGTTCATAGTCATATGACCTTGGATGATATTTGGCTTTGACTGAATTTGGCAAAGGAGAAATTCACGTCGGAGGCACTGTCAAGGAGAGCGGCCGCGCCAAGCCCCAAGGGCGGCCGCGCTGGTCTCTTGTGATTCCATCCAAAATGCCTGGACTCTAGCGCGGTCGGGCAAGCCTCGAGGGCGGCCGCGCTGGCGTCGGGTAAGTGAGATTCCTGGGCCGAATTGGAGCAGGTTTTTAGGTTTAATTAAGCCTAAAACCTAATTTTTACCACATATATAAATACTCTCTTCCTCACAGCCGTTTTTGGTACACGAATATTGAAGAGAAACACAATTCTCTTGCTTTAATTCATTGGTTGATTACTCCCGTTCATAGAGATTTGTTCGTGAGATTCAAAGCGACTGAGATAGGACCGCCGGTGATTACATACCTGTGTGCTGCTTTGTGGTACGTAATCTGTGATCGTTTTATCCTTGGAGAAATTTGCCAGTACCTGAGTTGCACCAATTGGGGGCAATATTTTCTCTTAGGACAGTCTTCCTAAGGCGACTCGATCAAATCACGATAAGTTTTATAATCAATTGTTTACTTGTTTCTGTTCTGTTTTCCTGATCCTATTCCATTGCTTTCGGTTTTGCTATTGGCTTAATTGGTACGTTCTTGACTTGATCAATAAATCCCCTACTGTTGGTTAAATTATTTGTTTAATCTGTGGTGCTATAATTTGATTTCCAACAGTCTAAGAGAAAATAGTTTTATTTGATCATGTCTGGTGGTTCCTCTAGCTCTCCCTTTAAGTCCCTAGTTGACACCTCCGATCTTCCGGAGAAGTTCGGTGGCAAGAACTTCAAGCGTTAGTCTGAACGCATGAAAATCTGGCTGTCAATTAAGGGCATGTCTGGTATGTTGACATCCAAGTGTCCCGCTCTGAATGGTGATGATCCAGTTAATGTGGCTGCTGTTAAACCGTGGAAGGAGCTTGAGGATGATGTTGTTCGAGATGCATTACGCCTCGGCTTTGTCGAATGCGCTCTTTGATGTTTATTGCTGCTCCTCCTCTGTTTCTTTGCGTCTGTGGGACTCGCTTTCCACGAAGTACAACACCGATGACTCCGGTGTGGAAAAGTACCAAGTGGCTAAGTTCCCGAATTATCACATGAGTGAGGGAAAGTCGGTTACCGATCAAGTGCACGAACTCCAAATCATTTTGTAATCACTCAAGGATGCCGACATGGGACTTCCCGACAAGTTCGTCATGGCTATCATTGAAAAGTTTCCTCGATCTTGGGGGAATTCGGTATGACCTCAAGCATCGTACCGGAAGCTTGACACTCAATGAATTGATGAATGCAATTGCGATTCAGGAGGTGCATAATGGTAACCAACCTAGCGTACCCGTGGAGGCCGCCGCTAATATGATGACCGGTAAAAGCAAGTTTAAAGGAAAAGGTGTGAAAACTCACTCTAAGGATAAAGAAAACCATGATAAACTTAAAGTTAAGAAAAATAACTTTAGAAAGCCAAAAGCAAAACAAACCGCTGGAATTGTGGAGAAGGTGGACACTTTTCTAGGACTCGCCCGTCCAAGAAAGGAAAAGGACCACAAGGCTCTGTGATGACCATCCTATTGTCAACATGGTGTTGGGTCCTAAGGATTTTGATGATCCCGACTCGACGCACTTGAAGTTGACGCTTCCGACTGCAATGTTACAAAGTATGTAACCTCTTATCCCGAAATCTTTACCGTCTATGAACCCAACGAGTAGCTAGTTGACACTGGGGCAAATGTGCACGTGTGTGCCGATAAATTGCTATTTGTGTCTTACCCGGCTGAGCGTGGTAGATCGATGACGATGGAGAACTCTAGTGCCGCAAAGGCGCTTGGGATCGGACGCGTGGACCCGAAGTTTCCTAATGGGCGCATTCTTTCCTTGCATCGAGGAGTGTATCACGTTCCCGATATTCGTCGCAACATTATTAGTGGTTCTAGTCTAGTTAGGGAAGGATTTGAGATTTCATTTAAATGTAATAAGGTCATAATTTTGGATTCTGGTAGGTTGGTGGGGAAAGGTTATTCCTCGGATGGTTTATTTAAAATTAGAGTTGAACCGATGTTTGTTCGCACAATAATTTTAGTTCTATTGATTATCCTGTTTCTTATTCCATTGAATCTTCAAATGTTTGGCATGGTCGTTTAGGACATATTAACTATGATTCTGTGAAAAGAATGATGAATTTAGATATTATTCCTAAACATGCTATTGATAAGAACTCTAAATGTCATGTATGTGTTGAAGCTAAATCTACAAAAGGTCCATTTAAGTCGGTCAGAGAAATTCTCGAAATTCTAGATTTAGTTCATACTGATATTTGTGAATTTAATGGCGTGTTGACCAAAGACAAAAAGAAATACTTTCTCACCTTTATTGATGATGCTAGTAAATACTGTTATGTCTATTTGCTTAGTTCTAAGGATGAAGCATTAGATAAATTCATTATATTTAAGAATGAAGCAGAAACACAAACCGACAAGAAACTTAAACGGTTAAGGTCTGATAGAGGAGGTGAATATGAGTCTAACCCCTTCATGTATTATTGTCAAGAAAATGGAATAGTACATGAAGAGACTCCTCCCTACACCCCTCAATCAAATGGTGTTGCGAACGTAAGAATAGAACCCTTACCGATATGATTAACGGTTTACTCATAAGTTTGGATCGCCCAAATATATGTGGGGAGAGGCTTTGAATACGGCTTGCCATATTCTGAATAGAGTCCCTCCTAAACATAGAAATGAAAGTCCGTTTGAACTTTGGAGAGGTCGACAGGCTAGTCTGAAACACTTAAAAGTGTGGGGGTGCCTTGCAAAGGTACTTGTACCCGCACATAAAAGGAAAAAGCTTGGACCTAAAACTGTTGATGCTATTTTTATAGGTTATTCTGAAACAAGTTATGCATTGAGATTTCTTATTATAAAATCTGAAATTTCTGGCATAGATGTGAACTCTATAGTTGAGTTAGGTGATGCAACATTTTTTGAGGATGTATTTCCTATGAAGGACGGACTTTCTAAGGAATCTAACCCAACCACTAATTCCATTCCTGCTCAAGTAGAGGAGATGACAAATGTGGGGGTTGATTCCAGTGCAACTCATTCTGACGATGAGATTGAACCAAGAAGGAGCAAAAGGGAAAGGACCACCAAGGATTTTGGAAGTGATTTCATCACTTACAATGTCGAGGGTGATCCTCTAACCTTCAAAGCTGCTATGGCTACTTCTAATGCCAAGCAGTGGAAGGATGCTGTTAAGAGTGAGATGGATTCTATTGTCTCTAATGGGACATGGGAATTGGTCGATCTCCCTCTTGGTTGTAGCACGATAGGATGTAAGTGGGTCTTCAAAAGGAAACTGAAACCGGATGGAACCGTTGACAAGTTTAAGGCTAGGTTAGTGGCTAAGGGATTCAAGCAAATGGAGGGAATAGACTATTTCGATACCTATTCGCCAGTTGCTAGAATGACTACAATCCGAATGCTTATCGCATTGGCCTCTGTATATGATCTTCCTATCCATCAGATGTATGTTAAGACCGCTTTCTTGCATGGCGATCTAGAGGAAGAAATTTATATGGATCAACCTGAAGGTTTTGAGGCCTCTGGCAATGAGAGAAAGGTTTGTAAACTTGTTAAGTCCTTGTATGGACTCAAACAAGCCCCTAAGCAGTGGCATGAGAAATTTGATAAAATTGTCTCATCGTTTGGCTTTGTTACTAATGAGTTTGATAAGTGTGTTTATAGCAAGAGTATTGGTGATAGTAGTATTGTCTTATGTCTGTATGTCGATGATATTCTGTTGTTTGGAACGGATATGAGGATAATTAATACTACTAAGGAATTCTTGAAAAGTAAGTTTGAGATGAAAGATATGGGAGTAGCTAGTGTGATTCTTGGCCTTAAGTTGACTCGTTCAACTAGTGGCATAACCATATCGCAATCTCATTATACCGAAGGTGTAATTGAAAAATTTGGTTATAAGAATTGCAAAGTGGCTAAGACTCCATATGACCCTTCATCTGCTCTTACTAAGAATGAAAGTGGAGTACCGATGGCTCAGTTGAGATATTCTCAAATTATTGGAAGTTTGATGTATCTTGCCAATTGTACTAGACCGGATATATCCTACTCGGTTACTAGGTTGGCTAGATATACTTTATGTCCAAGCAAAGCACATTGGGAAGCTCTTGATAGGGTTCTCAAGTACTTGAAGGGAACGATTTCCCTTGGGCTGCATTACGGGAGATATCCTTCTGTTCTTGAAGGATATAGTGATGCCAGCTGGATTGCCTATAACTCCGAGAGTTATGGCTGTACGGGGTATGTTTTCACCTTAGGCGGAGCCGTTAGCCGCTGGAGGTCAACCAAACAAACTTCATTTGTCTAGGTCTACATTTGAGGCCGAATTAGTTGCCCTTGACACTACTGGATTGGAAGCTGAATGGATTCGAGGACTTATGTCTGAGTTGCCCATGGTCAGTAAGCCCATGCCTGTTATCTATGTACATTGTGACAACACAGCCATAATTGAGAAACTGAAAAGTGTCAAGTACAACTGCAAAACTAGGAGGCACATCCAAATTAGATTAAAATCTATAAGGGATCTAGTATCTCGGAAGGTGATAGTGTTGATTATGTTGGTACCAAGGATAACACAGTGATCCTTTAACCAAAGGGCTAGAATTTGCTCTAGTTCAAAAATCTAGGTTGGGGATGGACCGAACCCCGTCTCGATTCAAACGCATGGCAACCCAATCTACCTAAGTGGAGATCCCACAAAGGAGATTCAATGTGGTAATAACAAGTCAGGGGTGAGTCGGAGCACCTAATAATAGATTGACATGTTACATGTCTGAGTCTATCCCCTGAATAGCCTAGAGGTGCTCGTTGCTGCTAATATAGTAAAAGTTTGGAACTTTGAATGGGATCAAGTCTTTTAGACAAGATGCTAGCAGTACATCTTCTGAGATGCCCAACTAAGTGAGTGTTGTTGTTGGCCGCAACTAGAGGAATTTGGGTTATTCCTTGAAAGCACTCATGATAGAGGATCGGGACGTATGGCTTATAAGCGTCAAGTGTTCGATAGAGGGCCTATCATAGCTTTTGTCGTGTTTGTTACCAGCAAAGGCCTCTACATCCAAAGGCATCAGATTCAAGACACCCGTTCATCTGGTCCTGTGGGGGTTTGCGTTGGATAACATAGGTAGTGGTTCAAGCCGGAAGGTACCATTATTGTTCAAGCCGGAAGGTACCATTATTGAAAGCATGGCAATGGACAATCTGTACACATCATATTTCTATGAACTTGTGGGGGATTGTTGGAATTTTGATATATGTGGTATATAAGTTCATAGTCATATGACCTTGGATGGTATTTGGCTTGGACTGAATTTGGCGAAGGGGAAATTCACGTCGGAGGCACTGTCAAGGAGAGCGGCCGTGCCAAGCCCCAAGGGCGGCCGCGCTGGTCTCTTGTGATTCCATCCAAAATGCCTGGACTCTAGCGCGGTCGCGCAAGCCTCGAGGGCGGCCGCGCTGGTGTGATGTACCCGATTTTTTTTGAAATCAAACGGAGTCGCCACGCCATTTTTGTTTTAAGGGCCAAAACTTTGAAAAATGCCCGAGATTAGAGATTTGGATTCGGAGGTCACGTTACGCGCCGGGAAGGACGTTAGTGTGCACCCGGCGCGCCTTGAAAAACGAGTCTTCCAAACATTTGAAATCCTTTTGTTGTGTGTGTGTGTGTGTGTTTTGACCAAAATAATTTGAAACTGAGAAAAGCAAAAATTGGGATCTCTTTTGAAGACTTTAAACTGATCCCATGATTTTTTGGATGATTTTTGGTTTGAAATTTGGTACTCAAAAGACCTTTTGAAGTTGGAAATTATTTCTGCCAGAATGAAAAAGGCAGTTGACCCTTGACTTTGAAATGGACTTTAGGGCTTCAAAAACTCAGAATCTGGGAAAAGTCCGAGAATGAAAAATGTTCAAAACACCTTAAAAAAGGTTTCTATAAAAGAAATTTTCATTTTGGAGATTATTTGAGGGGTCAAAACCTTCTGTAAATCTCAGATGTGAAATCTGGATTTCCAGAAACTGATGAACTGACCTTTAAAAGAAAATTTGAAAAAAGGAGTTTTACTCACTCAAAAAATAAAGTAAAAATATGTCTGGAAATATATGGATGTTGGATACAAAAAGTATTTTGTAGTCAACACCAAATTTCAAGTTTCTGTATGTCCAAAAAATAGGAAAATGGACTGAGGTCTCAGAATAATGCTACTGGACAGCAAGATGTTCTTGAGGGAAAATGTGATTTTTGGGGGATTTGCATCTATGTTCACCCCATTTTCATCCCTAGAATTGATTCCACTACTTTGTGTTAAGTGGTTATCATATTCAAGTCATCCTTGGGGAATTTTATGGGGTTTAAACATGTCCTTTGCAAAGGGAAAGGGGATATTTTGTAGAGATGAAATTAAAGAGACAAATCAACTAGAGATTTAAAATTTGGACCATTTGAGATGGTCATTCATGAAGATGAACTTCAAGATGACCATCTTAGGTCAAGACTTAAGTTAAATTAGACATAAAGCAAATCAAAATAAGAAGAACAAGATGAACAAGAGGTTAAAAGGGAATTTTAGGGTTTAGAGAAGGAGGGCTTTACCAATGGTGACACCCTATCTTCTTAGGCTTGGAATTTGACTTGAGGAGTATCAAGATTTGGTGCTTGACTTGAGGAGTATCAATATTTGGTGTTTTGGAGTTATGTTTGGGTGGATTCAAGGCTTGAATGTGTTTAGGGTTTGATGATAGAGTTGATCAAAGAGAAAACAAGTAGATAACACTTAAGTCCTCTATGTTTTCTCCCTAATCTTCCTCTTGAGTAGTGTTTTAAGCTTGAGCTTGGTGTGTTTAAGAGTGATATGAGAATGGTTGAAGTGAAATTGGGAAAGGTTCAAGAGAAAATGGTGGCAATCTAAGGATTCCCACTGTTTTCTCTCTAATTTTCGCCAAAATGAAGCTTCTGTGTGTAAAATGTGTTGTGTAAACTGAGAGAGGAGGGTTCAATTTATAGGACACTGTGAGTGTCAATCAGATCCGCGTGGATAGGGTTCGACGCGTGCACTGTTCATCTGCTACAGTGTAGGCTGTTGGACAGGAGGAATATTTTCAGAAAATTCAAACTGATTGTTGTTTTTCAACTTTCTTAATTCGGATTTTTCCAATTTCTTTTGCTTTTTGAGATTCTTTTCTTGGTTTAACTTTAAATGGCAATGCCCATTTTACCCTTACTTTGTTAGAAAAGTTAGGAATGTTAGGAATGTTAGTAATGTTATAACTTTAGTTAATTTTCTAACGAAACTACTAACAAGCTCAATTGGAGCACTTACAGTAGCCCCTCGGCGACGGCGCTTTCGAAGGAAGCGGGGTCTTCGATAAGAGTAAGGCTCCATATTTGGCAGGATGATCAAGTGATCGAGTGGCTGAACCTATTTAATAGGCTACCTACGTATCCCGAGTGGGAATCAAGCCAGTCGTAGTTCGGGTCTTTGACCCTGGAATCAGACTATTTTTGATCTCGACTATTTTTGGGAAGTCGCCCCATGGATCGACTATTTTTGGGAAGTCGCCCTATGGTTTTGACTATTTTGGGAAGTCGCCGATCCGACTATTTTTGGAAAGTCACCCTAAGGTCGACTATTTTTGGGAAGTCACCCATGATCTCGACTATTTTTGGGAAGTCGCCCTATGGTTTGACTATTTTTGGGAAGTCGCCCATGGTTTGACTATTTTTGGGAAGTCACCCTAAGGTACCTATTTTGGGAAGTCACCCTAGACTGACTATTTTGGGAAGTCACCCTATGGTTTGACTATTTTTGGGAAGTCGCCCGAGATGGTTTGACTATTTTGGGGAAGTCACCATGTTTTTGGGAAGTCACCCTAAGGTTTTTGGGAAGTCGCCCAAGATCGACTATTTTGGGAAGTCACCCTAAGATCTGACTATTTTTGGGAAGTCACCCTATGATCTGACTATTTTGGGGGAAGTCGCCCTATGGTTTTGGTTTGTCGAATTAGGGGATGATTGCGTTTTATCGCTTTTCCTAGTGTTTTGTGTGATAGCGTTTTAGGTGCCTCAAACCTTAATGATGGAGTCTTAGGTGCCTTGAACCTTGATGATGGCGTCTTAGGTGCCTCGAACCTTGAGATGGCGTCTTAGGTGCCTCGAACCTTGATTTGAAATAATTTCTCTTTGACGGTTTGGGGATGGATGGTCCTTTGGTGGATTTTAGTTCAGGGAATATGAACCTAAATGGGGACTTAGTTCAGGGAGTATGATTCTAAATCGAGGTTTTGTTCGAGTATGAACCTGAATGGGGACCTAGTTCGGGAGTATGATTCTAAGTCAAGGTTTAGTTCGGGAGTATGAACCTAAATGGGGACCTAGTTGAGTATGATTCTAAGTCAAGGTTTAGTTGAGTATGAACCTAAATGGAGACTTAGTTCAGAGTATGATCCTAAGTCAAGGTTTAGTGCACGAGGGGAGACTATTTGAAGGCATTCTCGCGAGGGAAGATTAGAGTTTATGATGATTATCGGGGAAAAAGGGTGACCGTGTTGGTCAAGCTACGGCCGGACCTAGGGTAGGGCGCCTACGTATCCTGAGTGGGAATCAAGCCTGGACGTAGTTCGAAAATTGCTGGGGATGGTCTTTGATGGTTTGACGGTATTTGGGAGTCACCCGAGGTTTGATGATAATGTTCTTTTAGAAAAGTAGTTGACTAAGATATGCTTTCATACCGTCTTTGTGCTTACTGTAGGCTGCCCGGAAGGACCGAGGCTACGGCTGATGTTGATGAAGAGTTGTTGGAGTTGCCGTTCGTGGGACGGTTTCTTCGCCGACGATTTGCCGTCTTTTTGGAGGCATTTTGACTCCGAAGGAGGAGTTTGGTTGAGTCTGCGTCGCATCTTTGCCGGGTGATCGTCAACCTTGTAGAAGTTGTTGAGCTTGTCTTCACATTGGGACTTCTTGCTTTTGAGAACTTGGTGTCTCTGACCGCATTGTATTTGAGAACTTGGCGTCCCTAACCAATTTGTATTTGAGAACTTGGCGTCCCTGACCGATTTGCATTTGAGAGCTTGGCGTCTCTGACCGTATTGTATTTGAGAACTTGGCGTCTCTGACTGATTTGCATTCTGAGAACTTGGCGTCCCTGACCGATTTGTATTGGATAACTTGGCGTCTCTGACCGATTTGTATTTGAGAACTTGGCGTCTCTGACCGGTTTGTATTGGAGAACTTGGCGTCCCTGACCGATTTGTATTGGAGAGCTTGGCGTCTCTGACCGATTTGTATTTGAGAACTTGGCGTCCCTGACCGATTTGTATTGGAGAACTTGGTGTTTCTGACCGATTTGTAGACACTGGAGGCGGTCTTCATATGTTTGCGGATGTTGGGGGCTGTTTTCATCCATTTGTGGACATTGGAGGTCGTTTTTGGTGAAGATCATCCTTGCCGAAAAGGGGGATTACGTTTGAATTCCTGCATTCGTTAGTGAAGAGGAAGATGCATATATGGCATTCATGATGGCGGATGCATGCATAGAACCAAAAATGATTATGAGATGATGCATTTACTTGCTTTCGAAAATGCACCTAGCCTAAGCTTTTGGCAGGGAAATTACGATTTATGATTTTCAATCACCTAGGATTTTTCCTATTGATTCAAGTTTTGTACATGCTACATGAGCCCTTGGGAGATTTTTGTGGGGATGCATGGTGATGTATGTGTGTTTGGAGACCTGGGGACAGATTTTGAGCAAGTGGAGGATGAGAACCCTTGATCGCGATTTAAACAGCTGTTGTTGGTGAGGTTTTGACAGCAATATCACATGGACCTCAATCTTGATGAGATTGGATTCGGATCCTGGTCTTGATTGGAATTTTCCCTCTCATTCTTGGTCATTTGAAGCTGATGCTGACAGACTCTAGGGCACGTTGATACGAGTGAAGCTTCTTTCATTTGGGTGAGCTGTGACTTTGGCCGAAACCTTGTCCGGAGAATGATTTGATGAAATTGCTAATGCAGGGAGAAACCCAGATCTTAAATTCCGATGCTACGGGAAGCTGCTATGTACCAAGTTCAGGCCCGAAAATCTAGTTGTTGATGTGACTAGACCTTTCTTGTGACTTGATAAAATTCGAGTCGAAAGGACCGGCAGCAAAGTCCAGATTTGAAGCATTGACTTGGCGAGGCCCTAATCTTATAACCTCATTGTGATTCGACATAATTAGCGAGTCCCAATCTGATTGGTAATGCAAAGCGATCCACGAGAATAATCATTGATGAAGATCGAATCTATCTTGTAGTAGAAGAACCCAATGTGGACCCAAAGATGACTATATAAGCCCCGGCTTGAAGAGGCACACTACGGGGAGAACACAGGGAGAACCGCTTAGCGAAGCCCCGACATGAAGAAATTCGGTGTAGTCTTACGCAGGGGGCACCCATCTTTTCGAGACCTTAGTCAACCGATTCTTGGACAAGACTCGAAATGTTTACGTGCGAGGGCATATCTTTTGAAAGGTGGGAATGTCTCCCGAATTTGTGTATGACACTCTAGCTTTAGAGTTTGACTCTTTTGAGAGAGTATAAGCATTACAAGGTGTGGAAAAGTGTATGGAAGCCCCTGGCCCGATTGCGGAAAGAGCTTGATGTTTGGCTCTATTTTCCTATGATGTAGAAAGAGAAGACTTGTCGAGACACTTGAAAACTTGTCTTATTCATGATGATCACAAGGCTGCTTAAAACCCTTTGTTAATGTTCGGGTTATTCAATCCCTAAATCTGATATGAACAAATATTTTGATTAATCACAAGGAGAAAACCAACTGATATCGAGAGTTAAGCTCGGAAAGTGTATAGGGACGATCCTTGATGAGACCGGCTTTTTTTTTTTTTTTTTTTGTGATTTCGACCGGACCATTTCTGGTTGCCTACGTTCCCTCCATTATGAAGAGCTCAGGTCGCCGTAGTTCGGGCCTATCCCGAATGAAAAGAGAACGAATGTTGAAATTCGAGGATCTGAGGACCTTTGGGGATTTGAGGATTGGAGATTCGAATAACTTATCCCCTTAGAGTGTCCATGAAAGACACAGATGCGAAGCCCCAGTGGGACATCCACGGCAAGTGTTTGCGGAGTAGAAATGAATTATGCTCACATGAAATGTCGAATGAATCAGATTTGAATTTGCACAATCTTTGATTGATGATTTTGAATCAAGATGGATTAGATTCAAATTTAAGCAAGCAATGAAGAGTTAATTTGATTTAGATCTTAGAGATATTATAATGAAATTGCTATCCGATAGGAATTGCAGCTGGGTTTCCGGGCTTCGATCGGCCATCGGGTGATTTGGGAAATTGTGACCTCTTAAGATGAGAGGTCGGCTGGGCCTTTTACTGACTGAACCTCTAAAAATGAGAGGTTGGCTTGTAGGGATGTGTTTGGAAAATCTATGGCGGGAAAGATTGATTGCCTCTAAGAATGAGAGGTCAAATTTTGACTTTGTCCAAAGGCGAGGGTAATGGGAATATCCTCTAAAATCGAGAGGATGGCTCGGGATTGATTTAAGGTAATGGTGAGAGGAATATCCAAGCTATTGACAACTTTTCGCGAATTTGCGAGAATTCAGGCTCCTTTTTGATCATTGGAGAGCTTCTTGAGAAGTCGGGGATTTTTTACTGAATTGTGAGGATCGACAGTCCTTCTTTTTTTTTTGAAGCTTCTTTTGCTTGAGCTTTTTTTTTTTTTTGACTTGGAAAGCCTCCCGAGGAGTTGAGGATTGTCTTTGTCCTTCCTTCATGGCTTGAGATATTTTGCGCATCGCCGACTCTCGAAGCTAACTTCTTGGGCTCGCTTGGACTTTCTCTCAGTAAGGAGCAAAAATGATGGCTAAACCGGGTTTCAAAACACGCCGATCTTAAAATGAAAGGGTATTGTTTAGTGAGGGTGAGGTAATAGCTTTCCTATGGGTGAAAGGCTTCAACCGCAATCCCTATCGGATGACCTAAACGAGATTAAGTCTTCATTGCTTGCTTAAGCTTTAAATGAGAAAAGATCCATGCAAATTCATCGAGCAACGAGGGGATGATGATGAAAGGGACGTGAGCATATGAGATGAAAGATGGGGAGTTGGTAAGCCCCAATTTGGGAAGGATATCAATTGATTTTCTCACTCTGATTAATTTAAATATTAATCATTTCAAAGAATTAGTGGTTGAGCAGCACAAGTGATCATTTTGGATAAAACCATTTCAATTAAGTGTAACGTGGGTGCGCAAGTGATGTCTCGAGTCTAGCAAGAAGAGAAAAAAGACTTATATTAAAAGTTAGGCATTTAACCACTATGTCCAAAATGGACTACAACGACAAATGTCCAGGAAGGACTTAGGTGAAAGAAAAGTACTAGACCCTACGAAGGTTGACTCAAAAGACTATTTTAAAGATAGGTAGCCCCCGCCTAGCCGCTCTTTCTTTGTTGAACCATGCATCTATTCTTCGACGCCGGAGACGGAGCTATTGCGCATCTTTCCATCAGATTTCCTTGGCAATCTCTTTCTTAATCCAAACACTTTCATCGCCCGCGATGGCCGATTCACCGACCTCACAAGGGGGCGAGTCAAATTCCGTTATGCCCACAAGGCTTGAACCACCAAACTCGATCATGTTGACACTCATGTTGTTAGGGAGCGGGTTATTGATAGTATTAGGCCCTTCGTGCATCTCTAACCTCCCTTGCTCAATCAACCCTTGAATGGCCTTTTTCGGGGACGCAATCATCCGTCAGTGCCCGTAGTGCGATGAAAGGCACAATGCTTGGAGGTATCCAAAGGAGCGTTGGGGTTTCTTGGGCGATAATTATCCAAAGGCCGGAGCAAACCTTCTTTTACCAATCCTCTAAAGATATCACTTAAAGGCATCCCAAGGTTTCTCAAGTCTTGGAGCCGGGATCTGGATGCATCGTGCATTGTTACTGATCTGTCCCGCGTAGCCGATCGCCTCTTTGCCTTTAGCGAAAGCGAGAGTAGTGTTGGAGGAGGAGCCCGATATACGTGGGCGGGTGCGGCGGTCGAGCTGGCGATTGTAAGCCTTTTCAAACTTAGCCCCGAATTAACCATTGCACGCAAGTCGGCGTAGGGGAAGTGGCTGAGGGAAGCTCTCAAATGCGGCTTCAAGCATGACCGAAAGATGTCTAAGCGCTCCTCGTCGGAGGAGGAATGGCCATTTCACCGAGCTTTAAGTTCCACCTCTTATAGAAATCCCCAATATTCTCATTAGTGGCGCCGCATCGTTGTTTGCGGAGTCAACTTTGTTTGTCTCCCATTCCAAGTTGGCTTTATACTTATACGTGAAACCTTGTGTCTGTTCCCAAGTAGCTCCTAGCTTCAGGCAATCGGAAAAACCATTTCAAAGCCCACGACTTCAAAGAGAGACTAAAGTAATCGGCCAAGCTTTGGTTTGTGCATCCCTTAGATTTCATTGCCAAAGTGTAGGTGTCCAAGTGAGTTTTAGGGCACGCACTTCCATCAAACAGTTCGAGATGGGCATCACGAACTTGTGAGGCGAGGGTACAATTGAGTCGGGATGCGTAGGCCGAAGAGCGGTGTTCCTTTTGACGGTCAATTCGGCGATGCGCTTTCATTTCCTTGTGTTGCTCCATAAACCAAGCCAATTGGGGATCCAAAGGTGGAGCGGGAATGCCTGAGCCGATATTTGAGCTAGGAAGAGGACTAGCTGTTGGTGGTGCATTGGTGGAAGGAATACCGTATCCCGGAGCATAGATGAAAACCTGTCCTTGGCCCAAATTACCTTGGGGAGTGTAGGTAGGAGCTTGGGCAAAGGGATAGAACCCAGCGACTTCTTTGTTGGCTTCCAATCGGCGAGAGAAGATGGAGGCGGATTCGAGGTAGCTGGATAGCTCGGATTTCCGGGTAAGGCCCGTAAGTAGGCTTGAGTGCGGGCCGCCGTCCCCTGGTTGTTGAATTGCATGGGTTTGTGGCGAGGGTGTGTAACCAGGGAATGCTGCGGTCTGGTGATTCGATGAAACCGGGATGGAGGTTTGGTAACCCATCGAACCCCGAGTGATACATGGATTTGTGAAAGGCTGTGTGAGGAGCGGTGAGCTAGCATCATTACGAGGAAGGGCTCTGACCGTTGCCCCGAACCAAACCGTGGTGGCATTCCAAACCGTTGCTTTGCGAAAGTCCGGATTGATTGGTCCCAACCGAGGCGGGATCCCAATTTCTTTGTGGCATTCAGGTATCCCCAACCATGGGAAGGCATTTCGTGCGACTTTGCTTCCCACCGAGGCATTGCGAACCGGCTCGTCCCCGGTCAGCTGCGTGGATCCAAAGTGGTCTGCCGGGGGAGCCGGTGACCCGGAGATCGAGGAGCATGGGCTGCGGTGGTAGTACCGTGGGAGGCCGGTGGTGGCATCCTGGAGTAGTCGGGTTGACAAAGAGCGGGATTGAGGTCTTCCTCTTCTTCCACAGTGAAGGTGCCATCCGGGTTGAGGCGCGGCCAATCTATGGCTTTTGATAGCCTCCATAAAGGCTGTTGTTTGTGCTTCTGTCGCACTCTCATACATTCGGCTAAGCGATTCCATTGCGGTTGTTTGAGGAGTCCCGGGAGGCGGAGTGACGTTGTCCCCATCGTTACCGCCGATGCAGACATTACGAAACCGGAGTCGGAACAAACGGTGAAGGCGACGATGCGCTTGACTCTTCCCAGCGATCAAACGGTGACCCGTTGCCCGAAACCAAGCTTTATGCGGAGCTGCGGGGGGAAAGACACGAGGGTTCAGATGTTTGGGAATTGAAGGTGGGTAGGTGTTTGGGCTTTGGGCTCATGCAACATGCGGTTATTTGTTCTTGTTTACTTAAAACATGTTTTATTAACCTAATCGGTTGGAAAAGATTGCTCTTCTTTTTCGCAAACTACTACGGATCTGGATCGGTGGGCCCCGTCACTACGTCTATAAGCCCCTCGTATTTCACCGTATTTCGACCTCCCGGGGTGGACGGCCCGGGCGAGGGTCCTATAGGGCAAGCGGGTCCCACCGATCGAAAGAAAAACGATCCTAAAAGTCTGGCGGGTAATCGAGTCTTAACGAGCATTCGATGTAAATTACGGACAAAGCTGACGTCAACGTCAAGATCATGTCCGAGAGCTCGACAAAAAGTCGGCATGATTTGGACTGATAAATGTCCACGATTGATCTTGACTTGCCGTCAATTAGGCCGTAATTAGGCATGAAATAATCATTAATCCTTGATGACTCAGTGTCAATGCTGGGAGTCAGTGTATAATTTGTGCCAGTCAGAGCCGAAGTCAAGGCGCCGGTCAATATCTTGGTCAAAGTCTGCGGCGTAAAACCGGCAGAGCTTCGACTGATTAGGGTCCCCGAAAGATATTGAGTCGGTATGCCGACAAAGGCTTGAAAGGAAAGGTCTATACACAGACAGGGCATGACACAGATCAGACTAAAAACCAACCGGGTCTCGGACAAAGTGTGTCACGGACAAGTGCATGGTCGACACGAGGCTCCATGGGATGTTTGGGTAGTCCTGTGCTTGCACCGAGAGGCGTAATAAGACCAAACGGGCCGCGACAAGGATTTCCCCGGGTTAGGGACGTAGTGTGCAGTGTAAGGTCACGTGCGCGTAGTGTGCAAGCAGTCTATCTTCTTTTTCTGAGTAAAATAGAAATTTTTCATATGTGTCTTAAAAAGAATGATGCATGATTATTTTTTTTTGAAAATCTTCTTTTTTTTTTTTGAATTTTTTTTTGAATTTTTTTTTGAATTTTTTTTTTTTTTGAAATTTAATGAACACATAAGCACATAAGCACAAAAATTCCAACAGTTAGGGACATGATTTCGACAGTCAAAATTTTGACTTTTTCCGAGGAGGCCAAAACAACACGAAAATGTGCAAAAATCAACACACACAACAAATGATTTTTAATGCCGGGACGAAAGCTTGACCCTCAAAAGCTTTTCCTTTTTTTTTTGAAAACGATGATACCGGTACGTGGGATTGTTAAACCACAATTTATCCCCGACTCGTGTTAGGAGGCGATAACGGGAAGTTTAATGGTTTCCACCAATATACCAAATATCATCATTTTTTTTTAGAAAAAGCTTATTAAATCCCCAGCGGAGTCGCCACTGTGATGTACCCGATTTTTTTTTAAATCAAACGGAGTCGCCACGCCATTTTTGTTTTAAGGGCCAAAACTTTGAAAAATGCCCGAGATTAGAGATTTGGGTTCGGAGGTCACGTTACGCGCCGGGAAGGACGTTAGTGTGCACCCGGCGCGCCTCGAAAAACGAGTCTTCCAAACATTTGAAATTCTTTTGTTGTGTGTGTGTGTGTGTGTTTTGACCAAAATAATTTGAAACTGAGAAAAGAAAAAAGTGGGATCTCTTTTGAAGACTTTAAACTGATCCCATGATTTTTTGGATGATTTTTGGTTTGAAATTTGGTACTCAAAAGACCTTTTGAAGTTGGAAATTATTTCTGCCAGAATGAAAAAGGCAGTTGACCCTTGACTTTGAAATGGACTTTAGGGCTTCAAAAACTCAGAATCTGGAAAAAGTCCGAGAATGAAAAATGTTCAAAACACCTTAAAAAAGGTTTCTGTAAAAGAACTTTTCATTTTGGAGATGATTTGAGGGGTAAAAACCTTCTGGAAATCTCAGATGTGAAATCTGGATTTCCAGAAACTGATGAACTGACCTTTAAAAGAAAATTTGAAAAAAGGAGTTTTACTCATGAAAAAAATAAAGTAAAAATATGTATGGAAAGATATGGATGTTGGCTACAAAAAGTATTTTGTAGTCAACACCAAATTCCAAGTTTCTGTATGTCCAAAAAATAGGAAAATGGACTGAGGTCTCAGAACAATGCTACTGGACAGCAAGATGTTCTTGAGGGAAAATGTGATTTTTGGGGGATTGCATCTATGTTCACCCCATTTTCATCCCTAGACTTGATTCCAATACTTTTTGTTAAGTGGTTATCATATTCAAGTCATCCTTGGGGAATTTTATGGGGTTTAAACATGTCCTTTGCAAAGGGAAAGGGGATATTTTGTAGAGATGAAATTAAAGAGACAAATCAACTAGAGATTTAAAATTTGGACCATTTGAGATGGTCATTCATGAAGATGAACTTCAAGATGAACATCTTAGGTCAAGACTTAAGTTAAATTAGACATAAAGCAAATCAAAATAAGAAGAACAAGATGAACAAGAGGTTAAAAGGGAATTTTAGGGTTTAGAGAAGGAGGGCTTTACCAATGGTGACACCCTATCTTCCTAGGCTTGGAATTTGACTTGAGGAGTATCAAGATTTGGTGCTTGACTTGAGGAGTATCAAGATTTGGTGTTTTGGAGTTGTGTTTGGGTGGATTCAAGGCTTGAATGTGTTTAGGGTTTGATGATAGAGTTGATCAAAGAGAAAACAAGTAGATAACACTTAAGTCCTCTATGTTTTCTCCCTAATCTTCCTCTTGAGTAGTGTTTTAAGCTTGAGCTTGGTGTGTTTAAGAGTGATATGAGAATGGTTGAAGTGAAATTGGGAAAGGTTCAAGAGAAAATGGTGGCAATCTAAGGATTCCCACTTGTTTTCTCTCTAATTTTCGCCAAAATGCGGCTTACGTGTGTAAAATGTGTTGTGTAAGGCGAGAGAGGAGGGTTCAATTTATAGGACACCGTGAGTGTCAATCGATCCGCGTGGATAGGGTTCGACGCGTGCCTTTGTTTATCGCTTCTGATGTAGGCATTTGTTGGACGGGAGGAATATTTTCGAGAAAATTCAAACGATTCTTGTTTTCAACTTTCTTAATTCGGATTTTTCCAATTTCTTTTGCTTTTTGAGATTCTTTTCTTGGTTTAACTTTAAATGGCAATGCCCATTTTACCCTTACTTTGTTAGAAAAGTTAGGAATGTTAGGAATGTTAGTAATGTTATAACTTTCGTTAATTTTCTAACGAAAATACTAACAAGCTCAAATTGGAGCACTTACAGCTGGCGTCGGGTAAGTGAGATTCCTGGGCCGAATTGGAGCAGGTTTTTAGGTTTAATTAAGCCTAAAACCTAATTTTTACCACATATATAAATACTCTCTTCCTCACAGTCGTTTTTGGTACATGAATATTGAAGAGAAACACAATTCTCTTGCTTTAATTCATTGGTTGATTACTCCCGTTCATAGAGATTTGTTCGTGAGATTCAAAGCGACTGAGATAGGACCGCCGGTGATTACATACCTGTGTGCTGCTTTGTGGTACGTAATCTGTGATCGTTTTATCCTCGGAGAAATTTGCCAGTACCTGAGTTGCACCAATTGGGGGCAATATTTTCTCTTAGGACAGTCTTCCTAAAGCGACTCGATCAAATCACGATAAGTTTTCTAATCAATTGTTTACTTGTTTCTGTTCTGTTTTCCTGATCCTATTCCATTGCTTTCGGTTTTGCTATTGGCTTAATTGGTACGTTCTTGACTTGATCAATAAATCCCCTACTGTTGATTAAATTATTTGTTTAATCTGTGGTGCTATAATTTGATTTCCAACATGTGTTGTGGGCAGATTTTCTACGGGTCGACATCTTGAACCTAGCCAGCATGTCGACATCTTAAATATTCCTGCATGACGACATCTTGAACCTCTGTAAGTAATGCATAATTTATATTATTTACTTAACTATTTTTACAGCAACTCCTGGAGATAATTTCGGGATATTTAAACAAACACAAGGACTCACATCAAGACTTAGTCAAAAACGTGAAGAAGATAAGGCTTGGACCAAGATTGTAGGGATATGTTGTTAAATTGTTATCTTTTTATCTATTTAAAGGGCTTATGACTGGAACACTATTCACGCACTATTCACTCACCACTTCTTGTATTCCGCCATAGCTCCACCACTTGTAACTCACTAAATATCAATATTACCGTTTGGAAAGGTAGGTGCTCATAAACACCTCCTGAGATTTTATGCCGGCGAGATAGTTGTCTTAATGGCTTTCCTCGTTATATTATCGTGTGAAACATGCTCTACCCATACACCGATTATACTCCATTGTACCTTCCTTATTCTCTTTATCTAAGTTACTAATTGATTGGTTTTTACCAAAACAATTTGGCACCCATCGAGGGGCCTTTTATTTTTTAATCGGTTCAATTCTCATCCACCCATCATGTCTACTCAACCCATGACCTCTACCGCCCAAAAAACTATTGTTACTAATATTTCCACCGGAGGTTTCAATCCCAGCGTGTCGACAGCTGCAATCTTGGGGTCGTTTCCGCCACCGCCGCCTGTGGGATCTGGCAAGAAGCAATCATCTCCAACACCTGATTCTGAGATCAAGTGCATGCTCATGCAGATGAAGAATCAGCTGGACAGACAACAAAGTAACAGCTCACTGATAGCTGACACCTTGTTGAAGATGCAAAAGGATCAGAAGTTGCTGACAGAAAGAGTGGATGTTGTCTCCCCTATTTGCCCTAAAGTCTTAACTTTGATGCTGGGGGCAGCTCCCAGACCTTCGATGAATTCCTTCCGATGGCTCCAGCAACTCATGGATGGACTCCAAAGATGACGACATCTCCAAAGATGACGACATCCCCAATGCTGACGACACCATTTGCATCCAACATCTTCGGGATGTCTTCTCAAGGAAACACATTTTTCCCACCTTCTGCGCATAATATCTTTGGAACATCTTCAGAGGGGGCAACCTTTACCAATAGTATCGTCGTGACATCCTCCGCAGATAACACTAATCCCTTTGTTAAAGTCAATACAAATTATGTTTTTGATAATATTGCTCATACTACTAACCCTTTTGCAGGTAGCTACATAGAAAGTCAGCTTCAAGAATTGAGGGATATGCTCATGAACATACATGGTGTCACTCCCCCAATCCAACAAGTTTCATCGACATGCTACAATCAATCACGCTTTGTACCAGCTATTGCACATGTTGACATCCCGAAAGGATTTAGCGTTCCAACCATGAAGTTGTATGATGGAAGCACCGATCCAGAGGAGCATGTCGCTCATTACCAAGAAAAGATGGAAATTTTCCATATACCTCTCCAATTCCGAGAAGCATGCTTGTGCAAAGGATTTGGTTCAACATTGGTAGGACCAACTTTGAAGTGACTGATTCGTCAACAACCTCGATCCATTGGGTCATTTGCCCAGCTTGTCAACATGTTCAACAACCAGTTCTCTTGTAGCAGACAGTTCGAGAAACTCACCAGTGACCTTTATTATATCACTCAGCAGCCTACCGAAGCATTGAAAGACTACGTTATCAGGTTCAACAAGGAAGTCTTGGAAATCCCCAACCTAAATATGGAAACATCCGCTGAAGCCTTTAAAATGGGTGTGAAAAAGGATTCTCCATACTATGAGGAGTTGGTGATGAACCCGTGCAAGAGGATGAAGGACATTCGGAATAGGGCATTAAGATTCATTAGGCTGGAGGAAGATAAGATGCAGTAGACAAATCTTTCTGGCAAGGCGTCGACATATTTCATGTAAGTCGTAGCATATCAACTCAATTCAGAAAATAAGAAAACTCGAAACATTCAAATAGGTCACCATGTTTCAAGATGTCAACATCATTACTACAGGTAGACGACATCTTAAGGTAATAAGCCAGGTGCGCATCAACCTTTGTTATTTAATAAATATTTATTTATTTCCTTTTTCAGTAAATAAATTTCCGCAAGGTTTATTTCTTATTCTTTCATTAAATAAAAGTGACATCAATCAAGATGTCAAATACTCTTACCATATCATCGTTTTGAAAGATATTATCATTTTGGAACTTCAAGATCTTATGGGAACAACCGTTTGAGACTGGCCATCTCATCTTAAGTTTAGGGTACTTAATCCCCTCAAAGGTTTAAAGAAATTACTTTCTTTCATCGCATTAAGGTTTATACACCTCACCTGTATTGCACGATTGTCATCCTTGATTGAGGTGTGGGATGGGCCCGTATGTTTTACATATACGAATTACCCATTTCCACTCAATCAAAGTGTATGACCAAAAGATTTTTACAATTGGTTATGACACATACGTGTCATCTAAGAACAAAAGTTTTTTGACATTAACATGTCAACAAAGCAAATGCAAGGGTTTCTACATCCATCGCAAGGTGACATCTTCAAACATGTCAACATCTCAAAAATCAACAACCATAAATTGTTCTTACGACCAACCCGATGACACTTCTCATGCATCTGCTACTCCTCCAGAAAGATCCTTAAGGATGGCACATTGTTGCTCAATATCCCACTCAACATGTTTGCCGTTCAGAAAATTTTCAATCATTTGTATCTTGATTTCCATCATGCTTTTAGCCGCAGATGCCATCATTCTTAAGACCCTCGGTCTCTTGCACATGAGCATCCTGGATTGAAGACACCCCCTTCATCAGACTCTCTACCTCATTGTTCAAACTTTCGACCTTCTCCTCAAATTCTTTAACCTTCTTCTCTAAACTTTCCTTCACCTCCTTATGCCGCTTCTTTAGATGCAGCATCCTCAACATGAGCTTCCTATTATTCTTCTCCAAAGTAACCTTCAGATTCAGAGCATTATTAAGAAACTTACCCTTTTATCTTCCTTAAAAGAATAAGTTTGGGGGCAATTGTTGTGGGCAGATTTTCTATAGGTCGACATCTTGAACCTAGCCAGCATGTCGACATCTTAAATATTTCTGCATGACGACATCTTGAACCTCTGTAAGTAATGCATAATTTATATTATTTACTTAACTATTTTTACAGAAACTCCTGGAGATAATTTCGAGTTATTTAAACAAACATAAGGACTCCCATCAAGACTTAGTCAAAAACATGGAGAAGATAAGGCTTGGACAAAGATTGTAGGGATAGGTTGTTAAATTGTTATCTTTTTCTCTATTTAAAGGGCTTATGGCTGGAACACTATTCACGCACTATTCACACACCACTTCTTGTACTCCGCCATAGCTCCACCACTTGTAACTCACTAAATATCAATATTACCATTTGGAAAGGTAGGTGCTCATAAACACCTCCCGAGGTTTTATGCCGGCGAGATAGTTGTCTCAAGGGCTTTCCTCGTTATATTATCTTGTCAAACTTGCTCTACCCCTAAACCGATTATACTCCATTGTGCCTTCCTTATTCTCTTTATCTAAGTTACTAATTGATTGTTTTTTACCAAAACAGTATGCCTTTCCCTCTTCAATCTCTTCTGTATCTATTTTTCATGGTTGCTCATGCGCATTTCCATAACTGCCTAGGTATCACTTTACCCTCGAAGTCAATATTGCTGCCTTCCAAATTCCAAGATTAAGGAAATAGATAAGATTTTATGTTGCCTACACATATCATTTATTCACGGTACTAAGTTCCAAATCCTGCAACAAATTTTGGGTAAAAGGCCAGTATGAGTATTTGTATCTTTCCATTGTACCACAAAGCATTGCTGAAAGGATTCAGCATCTCCTTGCCCTTTACACAACACCACAATTGATTGTTTTTATCAAAGGGAGGTCAACGTTCCCCTTTTTTTTTTTTTTTTGAATTCATAGTCAGGGCCGTTCCTAGAATTTTGTGGGCCCCGGGCAAAATCAGATGAAGAGGCCCCTAATTAATCGGACATTTTTACGATACTCAAATGCTATATATTTTTACGATACTCAAATGCTATATATTTTTACCTAGATAAAACAGAAGTAAAGTTACTAGGTTTATATCCAAAACAACAAGATCATTAAAAGAATAAGAACAAAAATCATTTGTGCAACAATTAAGCATCCCAAAATCTGAAGAAGATCTTTATTTTTGATAGTTGAACCATGTTGAACTCCAATAAAATCAAACCTGAAAGATGACCAAAAGTAAATAAAGATTAAAGAAGCACATTATGATCATATAAACAAACTTTTTCGAGCTTTTCTAGATGCAAAATCATTAATGACCGTATCAATATCAATATTTTTCTCAAAATCCTTCTCAATAGACAAAATGGCAAGATCGCTCAACCTTTCTTGAGACATTGATGGCCTCAAGTAATTTTTCAATAATTTCAATTTTGAGAAACTTCTTTCAGCTGATGCCACTGTTACAGGCATCAGGTTTATCTGTAACAATTCTTATGTTAATAAGAAAAAGTTACAAAAAGAAACAATTGATCACACCAGGAAAAAAAACTTCTTAAATACCTTTAGATCACTCTCAGATAATGCAAAAACTCCAGTAGCCCCCTTTTGTGAAGCATTAAATTGCTCAACAACTTTTCTTTTTTTCTTTTCTCACAACCAGATGACTTTTTTTGGAAACAATAAACACAATTGTAATACAAAAAGAACATCAACACCTGAATTCTTGTAAGATGAAGTCTTGTGACGGATGATGAAATTGGGTAGTAAGTAGAACAATCAAACTTAATTCATGATCCTGTATCAGAACATGATAAATAAACAATTAGACAAAAAATACAAGAATTTTTTTTTTCTAAATAAGCAAAATTCAGAGTAAAGAAACAAAAAGGCAAACTCTAATCTTTCTTTTTTTACATTACCAGTTAATTTAACCTTTCGGCGAAAGAGGGAGGTGCTGAAAGAAAACCGAATTGATTCACCGTTCACGGCCGAAAAGAGCGATCCAGGACTAGGAGCAGGGCCGGCCAAAAAGAGCATTCCAAGGAAGAAATTAAGAGACGGTGGGAGGAGGAGATCTGATGAAGATTGAAGGACTTGATTAATTATGATAGATTTAGGAGTTTGTGTGCAAAATACAAGGAAAAAAATTTAAGAGACCTATGCAGAATACTAACAGACTTACAGACAGTTATTTTCCCAAATTATGTGTGATTAGAAAATAAATAAATATTTATTATAGTTATAAAAAACATATACATACCATATACACTATAGTCTATTTAAGAATGGGTCCCTTACCACTAAGGGCCCCGGGCGGTTGCCCTCACTAACCCCCCCCCTTGGGCCGGCCCTGTTCATAGTCACCGTCACTTACTAGATTTTTTCCTTTAAATGATCATTTTCTATGTTAATTATATCCATACAAACTCCTTCCAGAATGAATATTTATAATGGTTCATGTTTTTGTTGTTGTTGTTGTTGCAGTACATTGAGTCAAATGGCAAATTAGAAGAAATAAGTTTTTTGTTGCTACCAAGCTATGTGTTGATATTTGATTAACTTGAATTGGAAGTGGGCTTTTGGATTTTGTAAACTATTATGAATATTTTGTCTATGGCATTACTTGCAGAAATAGAAATTGAGTGAATATCCTTTGTATATTTAGTATGTATTGTATTTTTAAATTTGTTGATTTCTGAATGTTGGTTTTGATGTGTGGATAGTATAGTAGTGATAGATGATGTGCTTCCACATATATGGTAAAAAAGCGGGAAACTGGAATGTCTACATAAGTCTTCTTTAAATATATGCATGCTTTTGTACTTTGATTTTTTATATTTTGAATGACAAAACTTCAATTTTCACTTACTTAAGGATATGAAGAATCAATGTTATTCTTTTCTTTAAGCTATATCTACTTGCAATGAATTAGATTGAAGGTTAAAATAAACAGAGTAGTGGGTGAGGTGGAGGAACTGACCTGTGCCTTGGCATGGGGAGTTAGTAATAGTGTATATTACAATAGAGCTCGATTTTAATCGCCAAAAGCGATCATGATAGAGTTTCACAAAAAGACAAAGAGAAGATAAAGAGTGGATGAGATTTAATTTGAGATCCCACTTGAAAGAGTAAGAAAATACTCTTATATCTTTTTAAATCTTTGTGATTCAGATTTATAAATTAGTTTGTATATCTTATATAATTAGGTTAGGAAATAATTGAAATATAGAATAAGATTACTTTTTGACTAATGGCTAACTTTTGTGTTTAGATATGTTTTCAATATTTTAGTTATGTACTCAAGTAAGGCAAGGACTATTAGATTTATAAGGAAAGGAGAATCCTTTTTTTATAAGAAAAAGATTGGACGAATCCTTATTGAAGAATGATTGCTCTCACTATATAAAGAGGCTGCCCCTCTCATTGTTGGTTACGGATTTTAGAGAGAGAAAATGAAGTTTATATATTTACTTGAGTCATTTTTTCTGTTTTCTTGAAGTTCAGATCATTAAAACTTCAAGATTGTTTTTTATGTTTTGTATTTTTAGTCTAGAACCACTTTGATCTTTTTGTAAGTTTTTTTTTCTTTCATTGTTTGTTTTTCTTTACAACTTATTCTCAACAAGGTTTGTGTTTTATGAAAGTTTTCCATCAAGCATATTATTGCTGAAGTGTTTATTATTCCGTTGCCTTTAATTATGTTCGTGTGAGTTTATTTTACTGTCGAGCTGTTTAGATAGTTGTTAGGACACTTGTGTGAACAACTGTACGCACAAGTAGCCGCACAAGTGCTCACAGTCCTAGCTACAATTCTTTCAATTAGTATCATAGTCTTCTCTTGACTCAACTGAGATCGATCCTTGAAAGTAGCCACTATGGTCTGTAATCGTAGTTATAACAAACTGCCTACTATAAATGGTTCAAACTATACCATTTGGAAGGCTAAGATGATTATACATATTAAGTATATTGATCACCGTGCTTGGGTTAGTCTCATTGTTGGCTATACTCCTCACATGGTTGAGATTACCACCTCTTCATCGGAAGTTGATGATAAGAATGAAAATTTTTATGTTCCTAAACCTAAAGAGGATTGGAATGCTGGGGAAATTGCTCTTGCAAACTATAATGCGAAGGCCATGGGAGCAATCTCTGACCATGTGGATCCTCATATTTATGGGTTATTTTCTAACCAAACCATTGCTAAAGTTGCTTGGGAAATTTTACAACTTCATTGTGAAGGACCAGCTAGTGTCAAACAAACTAAGTTAAGAACTTTAATGACCAAGTTTGAAACTTTAAGGATGGGAGAGAATAAAACCATAAAAGAGTACTCAGGTAAGATTTTGGACATCTCAATCGAGTCATTTGCCTTGGGTGAATCCATATCCAATGAAAGACTTTTAGTAAAGTACTAAGAACTCTCCCAGAAAAGTTTAATATTAAGATTTCTATAATTGAGGAAACTCAGGATGTTCAAACTGTTGGACTTGATGTAATCTTAGGTATTTTATCTAATTTTGAGTTGAATCTTGAGGTACAGGAATTTAGCAAAGCAAATTCAATTGCTCTTACTCTCCAAGTATCTGAAGATCTAGTCCAATTGTCTAAAGAAGATGAGTCAAATATGGGAGAAGATGAATGTAACTTGACAAAACAAAAATTCAACAACATGATGAAAAAGAAACGAATAACAAAGTTTTCTAATTTAGAATACTCCCCTTCTTCTAAGGTTGAATCATCTAAAAGGGAGAGCAGTATAAAGAAACCTTTTTTGGAAACTAAGAAGTCCATCGAGTCAATTCAGTGTAGGGTTTGTAAAAGGTTTTGGACATTTTGCTAATGAATGTTCAAATACCTTAAAGAAAAGGGGAATGAGTTTTTCTGCGTCATTAAGTGATTCTGATGATAACGATCAGACAACAAATCTGTCAATGTTGCGTTCATCACAGTCCCCCTTGTCTAATAGCGATTCAGATTCAGAAGTTGTGCAGTGTTCTATTTATACAACTGGCTGCACAACTGACTGCATAACTGCCTACAGTTTTTATACATGCTTGAATTCCACAACTGCAGTTGAAACTGAGAATGATCATGCAGATGAAGAAAGTGCAACATATGAGTATTTGCACAGTACCTACATAGAACTCCATACTGAATGGATCAAGCGGTTGGAGCAAATCAAGGTGTTCAAATAGGTAAATGATAAACTCTCCTCTGAAAATATATGTCTGAAATCTGAGGTTGAGTGTTTATCTAATGAGAGTGATTCTTAAAAGGACTCTATAGTCAAATTGGAAGTTTTACTCACAAATAAAGATATTGAATGTGAAAAGTTCAAAATGAGCTTAAAAGAGAAATTGAAACTCTAACTAAACTTAACAATGGTAAGGCTAATTTGGGAGAAGTTTTGAATTTAGGTAATCAAGGAAAATTTGAAATTAGCTAAGAAGGTCATAATTTTGTCAAAAAGGGTGAAGGTTCTTCCAAAGTTGAAAAGAAAAATGTTTTAAAAACCAAAAGGAAAGGTCACAGGCGAAGGCAATACATTTGTCATCATTGTTTTGTTCCCGGTCACATTCGACCATTTTGCTATAAGTTGAAACAGGAACTTGAACTTATGAAGAATGGTGGATACTAGGGCAGACAGTTGTATGCACAACCGAACACACAACTTTACAGACAACCTAAAGCTGGAACAAGAACTATCTGGGTAAGGAAAGAAACCATGAACTATCAGGTGGTCTACACCTCTTTTAAAAGTAGTGTTGAAGGATCCTATTACTTTGACAGTGGCTGCTCCCGCCATATGACTGGGTCACTTAAGCATTTCAGTGACTATGAAACATTCAAAGGTGGAAAAGTAAATTTCGGTGGAGGAGCTCAAGGTAAGATCATTGACAAAGGTACGTTGCATGTAGACGGTTGATGGATGTGGTTTTACCCATGCAAAAGATATGTTTCTAAGCTTATTTGATGCTCAAAACCTTGAGAATTTAATGTATTTATTATTGTTTTGTAAATATAGGAGTTGAAGTGCAATTAGAAAGAAAATGGAGGATATAAGCTTGTTTTGGAAGTTCAGGAATCAAATTGCAATTATAGAAAATAAAGGAGTAAACTGGTATTATGAAGTTCAGGGACCAAAGTGTAATTATGGAAAATTAGGGAGTAAACTGGTATTAGAAAGTGGAGGGGCTAAATTGCAATTAACTAGAAGTGGAAGGACAGCATCTGAAGATCAGTAAGTGGCCGGCAGTGCTGGGCCAAGGCAGCAAGGGGTGGCCGGCCAAGGAAGGAAATGGCCGCAATTTGTAGGCCCGTGGCCGAGGCTGGGCGAGAAAACAAAGGCCAACGACCGAGCAATCACGCACAAAACGGAGCGGCCATGCCATTTGGGCAGAAAAACAGGGCATTCGCGCATGGCTGGCCGATCGACCGCGCGCTCGGCCTGGCCACGCGTTTCTGATGGATTTCTGTGACGGAATTGGTCCGTGACAAAATTAAAAGCAGTTTTCAGCAGTTTTGCCACATAATTTGTGATGGATTTCGACAGAATCCTAATTTAACTAGGAAATTGACCTATTTTAACTGTAAATCAGGAATCTTACCTCCCTCCTCCTATATAAAGGACCCTAGATTAGGTTTTTGGAGATCTCTCTCTATCTTTTCTTCCCCCTTATCATATACTCCCTCCGTCCCAACCGAAGTGTCCCAACTTTCCTTTTTGGGCGTCCCATTTAAAATGTCCCAACCCAAAAAAGGAAAGTTTTTTATTACTTTTTTATTTGTGAGACCCACTTGTCATACTCATAATATATACTCCCTCCGTCCCATAAAACTTTACTCCTTTACTGTTGAGAACGGAAAATAAGGAATAATGTTATTAAAGTAGGTGTTGTGAGTGGGAGGAGAGAGAATGAATGGAGAGAATAGTAAATTTGAAAAGTGTTGTGAGTATGACAAGTGGGTCCCATAAATAAAGAAGTATTAAAAAATTTCCTTTTTAGGAAAGTGAGACTTTAAAGTGGGACGCCCAAAATAGTAAAAGGGGTAATGTTTTATGGGACGGAGGGAGTATCCACTAACTATTTCCTACCCCACTTTCTCTTTTCTACATCACTTTTCATACTCACAACATTTATTTCACTATACACTTTTTACATTATATATATTCATTCCTTAATTCCCGTGCATGATTGATTTTGGGACACTTCGGCTAGGACGGAGGGAGTATTACATAGTTTAGTTTTTTTAGAAGGATTGAATATTCAAATTCAAGGTTTTATTTATTTATTTTAATGGCCCTTCAAGGCTAAGTTATTTGATTCGTGGATTGAGGTAAGTAACAATTTGAACTTTAGGCTAGGGTTTTAATTCTTCCTATCATACTCTCATTCTTGTTCTCTCAACATTCTTCAAGATCATTCATAGGCTTCAATTGTATGTTAAGATACTGTTGGCCTATGAATCTATTTGGGTATAAATCTTTTCAGTAACTCGGATGATTTATACATTGACCATTGTTGAGATGAATAGATTTAATTGAGGACGTAACTGAAATCAATGAATCTAGGATCTTATGTTCTTGTGTTTTAAATTGAATATCTTGAATGTTTATATTAACTTAACGAAATATATAAACGAGATAGAGATATTAGGATTTTAATGTTCTTAACGACGTAACTGAAGATATTAACATCTTAACTCTATATTTTTGTGAACGAATCCAAAAATGAGATTGAAATTCTTTTTACATGATTTAAAAAGCATAAAGGGATAATTGTTATGATCCCCAATCCATGAATCCCTTGTTCTCTTTATTTCTTTAATTGATTTATTTTGCTTTCTTAGGATTAATAATTCAAACAATCAAACCCCTTTTCTTAGTTGCTTTGATACACTAATAAAATACACTTGTTCCACTTTAGTCCCTATAGATTCAACTCTTGCTTTGTGCATATTACTATATTGATAAACTAGTGCACTTGCTAGGTACTTATAATAAGAGGGAGATTTTCTCCATCAAGTTTTTGGCGCCGCTGCTGGGGACTTGTGTAGCGAACAAGTTAATTTTATTAATGTATGCTTGGTCGGCGTTCTTTGATTCCTACCTTGGATCCATTGAACGACGACGTTGATAAATTAGGTCAGCATTTGAAAGAACTTGAATTAAAGAGAGCAATCCCCTTGGAAGTAGCCTAAATCCTTCTACCACCGGGATAGAAGAGGAAAAAGCCGCGATGGCAATCCCACCGGCTCAAACTATGCATGATTTTGTCATCTTATAGTCGATGCCTCCATATCTTGTATTGTGCTAACGGGGGAGGCAAAGAACTTTGAAGTCAAGGGTCAATATTTTAACATGTTGCCTATTTATCAGGGCCTACCGGTCGAAGACCCTTTGACATTCTTGCATGAGTATATGATGATAGTATCTCACTTTCCGAGCAAAATAGGTGTAACCGATGAGCAAATAAGATTATAGTGCTTCCCTACACTCTGAAAGGGGCATCCAAGACATGGTTTATGATGTTAACACCTAGAAGAATAAGCACGTGGGATCAATTGCATGATGTGTTTTTATAAAAGTATTATCCCTGTCCCACGTTAGCTAATATGAGGCAAAAGATTATTGAATTTGCCCAAGAAGTAGGCGAGTATTTTCATGAGGCTTGGGACCGTTTTAAAATGATGTTAGTGCAATGTCCCCATCATAATTTTCCTTTGCCCTTGCTTAATCAAACTTTTTATGATAGCTTGAATCATGTTAATCAAGCCTTGGTTGATAATGCGGCGAGGGGCACACTAGGAGCCAAAACTCCCCAAGAGACTCATGATTTATTTGAGATGTAGGGTGCTAATTCCCAACAAAAGAGTACAAGGGGTAAGGCTAGGGGAGTACAAGAGTTAGAGGGTAATGATAATTTGGCTAAACAAGTATCTCAATTAATTGCTATGTTTAATGCTAAAGGCACCTCACTTGGTGCCAATGTTCTGCAAGATGTTTGTTCTATTTGTGGTCTTCATACTCATGCTACTAATTTTTATCCTAGTGGTGCACAGTTTATTTCTAATGATGAGCAGGTACATGCACTCAATGGATACAACCCAAGGCCTCCACAAAATAATCCATATAGCAATACCTACAGTTCGGGATTGAGGAATCATCCTAACTTCTCATAGGGAGGTAATCAACAACAAAATAAGCCTCTCCATCCTCAACCTCCACCGGGACCATATGAGCAAAAGAAGGAACCGAGGAAAATGGTCACGGAGCAATTGAGAACTGAGAATAATCAGTTGAGGGATGAGAGTCGACGAGCGGCTCAAAAACATGAGGCTACCATTGAAAAGCTTGAAACTCAAATAGGGCAAATTGCTGAATCCCTTCAAAGTCACAAGCTCGAAACGTTTTCAAGCTAAGGACATCAAGCAATGGTCATATCTACACTACGGAATGGCAAAGTGGTAAGTCAAGATGTTAGTTCTCCTTAATCTTCTTCTTCTCCTCCTCCTAATTCTAAAGAGATGCTGAAAAGAGTACATGTGGATTGGGGAAAAAAATCCAAAGACACTTATATACCCCCAAGTCATATGTACCACCGATGCTCTTTTCCGGTCGATTGATGAGACATAAGTTAGAGCATCAAATGAAAGAATTGACGGATATGTTCTCCAAAGTTAGCATAAACCTCCCGTTATTTAATGTGATTAAAAATATTCCGGCCTATGCAAATTTTTTTCAAAGAATTAAACTCTAAAAAGCAAAGTAAATCTGAATGGAACAATCTTTTAGGGTACAAGTGGAAATGTTTCCTATGGTATTGAAATTTGTCCCAAAATCCGGCAGCATTTGGTTTCGAATTCATAATTTCTTTGCCCAAATTGATCGTTTAAAAGATTTGGATACTTTGACTATCTTTATTTCCTGTGCCATATACACTTTTTCCCACCCATCATCATCAACAATGGTCTGTCTTTCTGGAAATATCAAATTTTTTATAATCTCTCCACTTCTCTTTGCTGTTGTTCGGAAATTTGTACACAGAACTCTGCACACAAGTGGTTACACACGTGGTCATTATTCCCCGTTTATTCATAAATCTGTAAGTATTGCTTTTCCTCCAATCTTTTCGTCTGGCTCTGCTCCTCTTCAAGCTGAAACTCTGATCCTATTTGACAAAGGGGTTTATTAAGATATTTTCATGAATTTGTGCTCATCTTTTGAAAATCTTTAAAGAAAATAGGGAGAATAGGGGAAAACGCCTCTTAGATAGTCATTTAAGGAGTAGATGATTACAGATTTTACTGGAATGGAAAGTCAATTGCTTATCTTCAAGTTTCGGGGGAGCAAATCAAGGGGGAGCTGAAAATGATGATAAGGATCTATTGTTTGATATTGAAAAGATGCTGAAGCTGCTGCTGCTACAATGGAGGAGGAAATGATAGAAGAAGACATTTATGCTGATATTTAAAAACAATATATTTGTTGGGTTGTAATAACATTGAACTACGATCTTTATAGTTGAAGTTTTTTTTCTATCTTTTAGATTTAAAAATCTTTTTGCAGGTTTTGATCAGAACCACAAAGATAGGGGGAGATTGAAAGAGTATGAAAATACTCTTATATCTTTTTAAATCTTTGTGATTCTAATTTATAAATTAGTTTGTATATCTTATATGATTAGGTTAAGAAATAATTGTAAATATAGAATAAGATTACTTTTTGACTAACGGCTAACTTTTGTGTTTAGATATGTTTTCAATATTTTAGGTATATACTCAAGGAAGGCAAGAACTTTTGGATGGATAAGGAAAGGAGAATCATTTTTGATAAGGAAGAAATTGGACGAATCCTTGTTGAAAAAGGATTGCTCTCATTATATAAATAGGCCGCCCCCTCTCATTATTGGTTACAGATTTTAGAGAGAAAAAACGAAGTTTATATATTTCCTTTAGTACTTTTTATGTGTTCTTGAATGTCAGAACTTTGAAACTTCAAAATTATTTTTTATGTTTTGTATTTTTAGTTTATAACCACTTTGATCTTTTCGTGAGTTTTTTTTTTATTTAAAGTTTTTATTTACAACTTGTTATTAACAAGTTTGTGTTTTATAAAAAATTTCCAGCAAGTATAGTATTGTTATTACGCTACATTTAATTCTGTTCATATTAGTTTGTTTTATTGTCCAGTTGTTTATACATTTGTTAGAGCAATTATGTGAACAAATATACGAACAAGTGACCATACAAATGTTTACAGTATTAGCTACAATTCTTTCACCACTCTTCGAACAAAATGGTCGTGAGAATACCAAACGGTTAGACATGCCCGGTTCATGGTTCATGACGGTTCACGGTTCATAAAAAATCAAAACCGTTTATGAACCGTTAACTCATGGTTCACGGTTCGACGGTTCACGGTACGGTTCACCGGTTCATCTGGTTCATCTTTTTTAAAAAAAATAAAATATTTTGAGCAGTTTTTAGGCAATTTTTTTTTCAAAGTTCATTTTTTTTTCAATTTTTTGATACATTATAAATTATTTTACTTTACATAAGTATTAAGAAAATTTTAAATTTCATATTTTTATAGAAATTAATGGGTGAAATGGGACAATTTTTTTTTTTAAAAAAAGGGACGGTACTCTTATAATTTTATTAATATTAAGCAAATTTACATAGAGAGTGACAACCAACCTTACCCTTTTATAATTAACGGGGACATTTATGAGTCTTATCTCAAAAAATAACTAAATTTCTTAACTATAAAATACAAAGATACTAAAAAAATATTACCTAACAATTAAAAAATTCTAAAGTTCTAAATTATAAAATACAAAGGTACTAAAAAATTATCGAATTGTTTCCTTCTCCTTCGGAAGAGTCATCCTCAAAAAATTCATCACCTTCGAAAGGGTCATCCTCTAAGAAATTTTGTACACTTTCGAATTAAGATAATATGGACCGCGGGTATGAAACGTCAGTCCAAACAGCCGATCCAAATCGCAGGTTTCAAAGCCTAAATCGCATATGAATCGTAAACCGCTGGTTCACGGTTCACCCTGTTCACAACTTTCAATGGTTCAAAACCGCTGATTCATCCGGTTCAAACATGAACCGTGAGCATATCTACAAACGGTTAGGGGTTTTCTTTTCCCCGCGTTGTTTTCAGCAACAGTGCACGCTAATCACACACGTTCACTCACAACCCCAAATATGGAACCCGCCAGCGACGATTTGATGGAGTTGAAGTTTCGCTGTAGTCGATGTTGTGGTGTGGTCTCTTCTCCAGGGAAATTATGGATTAAGCTGCGATTTTCCCTATTTGTTTTACATGTAATTTAGAGTAAATACCCTCAGTAATTTTGTGTTCCTTTTTTCTTCCCCAACTGTCATTAGTGATAATTTAGGGTTTACGATGGTATTTATGCTATCAATTGGGTAATTTAAAATAATTATTTAAAAAAAATCCACTATATTTATATATTTATTTTGAAGATTTCTGCTTTAATTTAGGTCTTTCTGGAGTATCAGTTGCAATTTTGTTTTTGAGAATTTAATTTTTGCTTTTCTTTTTTGTCTAGGCTCCTTTATAATCTGTAAATATTATTGTTTGTGGTGACTTGATTGTACCCCAAATTCATTTCTGTTTGGTTATTGGTTTTTTTTATTTTCTAAATTGGGTGTGGATAACTTTTCAAAATGGTGCCATTGATTTTCTTTAGATTGGAGAGAAAGAGAGAGGCTTCAAATTTTCTGCTTTGATTTGGGATGAACTTTTTTGGATGCCATTTAAATCTCATGAACAGCCGAATCTGAACCATAGTTGTCAATCCTTTATCAATCAGCAAAGCTTATCGGTTTGATCCCTGGAACGATACGTATTGCGTATTGATATAGGAATATATCGGTGTATCATATCAGATTTATCGCACTTTTCTTTTACTCCCTCCGTCCCATTTTAATTGAGCCACTTTCCTTTTGGAACGTCCCACTTCAAATGAGCCATTTCATAAATGAAAAAAAGTGAACAGTGTTTCGGATATTTATACCCTCATAATTTTTATATATTTACAAAAAAACCATTTATTATATTCTTATAATTTTAACATATTTACAAATAAATCAATCATTAATTTACTATTTCTCCAACTTATTCTCTCTCCTATTAAATATTTTTAACTTTTATATTCTCTCTCCTTTAATCTTCTACCCACTTTCAATTCTTTACCCATTTTTAAAAAAAAAATTCTTAAAAAGAGTGCAAAGATGCCATGGCTCAATTGAAATGGGACGGAGGGAGTAATTTTTAATCATGTATAATATATTGACACATTTGACAGTTATTTAACATATTTTTTTCATAATCTAATAAAAAATATCTTTTATATAAATTTAATAAAATAAAATTTATGATTATAGTCAAAATTTGTAAAATACTGTATATATTTTTTTAAAGAATCTTTTAAAATTTAAAAAAATATTTTTTTTCGTTTCGCCGAACCAGTGAGTGCCGGCCGATACGGTCTGATTCAGGGCGGTGGACCGGTACAGTCCGGTGTATAAAACGGGAAGGTTCATTGCATGTTTCACACCGATTTTTAATCAAAACGGTACGTACCGACCGATATGGATCGGTACGAGACGGGATTGACAACTATGCTATAAACAATTATCGATGATTTACAACGGAATTGGATTGCCGACCCCAAGAGGATCAGGAACAAACGGAAACATTCAAGGCAACAAATTCTTCCTCTACCTCAAACGAACCCAACCATCGACTTCATCTTCCCAAACCATCTTCCCAAACGAACACAACCACCGATCCCAAGAGGATCAGGAACGAACGAAAACATCGAAGGCAACAAATTCTTCCTCTTTCTCTAACAAAAAGACAAACTCAATAATCAACTTTGTAACAAATACAAATTTAATAAACAATTTAAATATTTTGACAAATTCAAGTAAATAAAATACAATTTACTCTAATAAAAATTACTCCCTCCGTCCCTAAATGTTTGTCCCATTTCCCCTTTTCCTTTGTCTCAAAAAGTTAGTCTCATTTCCAAAATTAAAGCTTCAAAATCACTAAATTTTCAAAACTTGTAACATTTAGGGACGGAGTATTACATAACGGCGGTATATATTATCAATAATTTTCAAAGCGTTCGTAAAAATAACCAAAATTAAAGCTTCAAAATCACTAAATTAAAATGTTTGAAAAGTCAAATGGGACAAACATTTAGGGACGGAGGGAGTACTTTAGACACTTTAAAAGTTGCTCATCCATTAAATAAGTTTAACGTGGGTGGTATACTTGAGTGAGATTATTGCACTCATTTTAGAACTGTAGGTTACCCCACAAAATACTTTTTAGGTGATAAAGCTTATCAATAAATAACAAAATTGTTTCAAATCAAATCAATCAACCAAAAAAATAAAAAAAAAGTCGGTTGTAAAGTGTCATTTTCATACTTTATGGAGAAATAAAAAACATAAAAAAAAATAAATAAAAAAGTTATTGCAATTTGGGTTTGAAAAAATTAATAGGAAAATTTGCTACTTCCTCCGTTTCAGAGATCAAGAGTCCTACTTTATCTTTTGATCAATCTTAAATTAAGAGTCTCATTTCATAAATGGAAATATGTGAACAGTGTTTCAGATATTTATATCCTCATAATATTTATATATTTACAAAAAAATCATTCATTATACCATTATAATTTTAACATATTTACAAAAAAAAATCAATCATTAACTTACTATTCTTCCCACTCATTCTCTCTCCTACAAAAAAAAACATTAATTAAATTAGTATTTTTCTCACTCATTCTCTCTTCTATTAAATATTTTTAACTTTTACATTCTCTCTTCTTTAATTTTCTACCCACTTTCAATTTTTTATTCATTTTTTTAAAATTTTTCTTAAAAACCGTAAAATATTTCTCTAGAACTCTTGATCGGGAACGAAGGGAATAGTATTTTTTAAATGGCCAATAACACAATTAATCAGTTAACTTTTCTATTATTACGTGTTTTTGATCGGGAATTAATTGTAGCCTTATGTAATAAATTCATATTGCTCTCTTTTTTTTTTTTTTTTTTTTTTCTAATAGGAAAATTACGTAATTAAACCTTCATGGCATCGGAATGACCTCATTTTACATTTCGTTGAGGCAAGACACGAGGGTCCCAAAAGAAACCATAGACCCTTTGGTGTGTAATATTATTATACTTCTTCCGTCCCAAAATGTTTATCCGATTTAATTTTTTTTGTTGAACTTTGATCACAAATATAGGACAATTTAATTATATTCATAAAATTCTAAAAATTTCTATTGATTCACCATTAATAATATTATCAACAACAACTTTTAGAATTTCATGAACATGATTAATCTCTCATAAATTTGTGGTCAAAGTTCAACAAAAAAATCAAATGGGACAAACATTTTGGGACGGAGGGAGTATATTCCTGCCATATCACAAATATATTCTCAATTGTAATTTTTATTGTCTTAAAAATATAATTTTATTTTTGAAAATATTAAATTAAAATTATTTAACTTCCAAAATTATCAGCCAATAAATATAGGATAGAATGAGAAACAACCAAGAAACAAGGAGTAATAGAGTAATATATAAAGAAAATAATCAGAAAATAATGAATCAAAAATAAAATTCATACACAAACATGTTACAAATAACTCAACTAATTTTCCACAATAATTTTGACATTCCCCCAAAAAAAAATGTTTCCTCTCTTGCATTATGCCAAATTGTCAATATGCATGTAAATTTAGGACCTAGAACTTTTGTGAAGGACATTTATATGTTTACATGTTCAAACTAATAAATATAATGTAATATATAATATAAATATTTTTCGTCAATAAAATATGTTGGAAACTGATGATTTAGGAAACAATTTAGATTATCATTAGTAAAGCGATAGGTTGTAATTCAGCTATTATGTAGAAAAACAAATTATGATTTTTCCAAAACTTGTGTTTATTATTGATGAACCCCTGAATATATAAGATACAAAGAGTCCTAATGTGAAAAGGAAAGATTAAAACAAAGAAAGAAATCTAAGAAATCTGACGGAAAAAGAGAACTAAATCTCGTCAGATTTTGATCCTGGGCGGTCGCCCAGTAGGAACTGAGCGGTCGCCCACTTGAACAGAGGCTTCAACGTTGTTTGGTTTTGATCCTGGGCGGTCGCCCACTTGGCTTGGGCGGTCGCCCACTTGTATACAGAAAGTTCAGCGTCGTTGGGTTTTGCTCTTAGGCGGTCGCCCACTTGGCTTGGGCGGTCGCCCACTTGTACAGAAGGTTTAACATCGCTTGAAACTGATGCTGGGCGGTCGCCCATAAGACCTGGGCGGTCGCCCACTTGTGCAGGAACCTCAGCGTCATCTTCACACCCTCCCTCAAGTTGAGCATGGGGATTAAGAATGCCCAACTTGCTAACCAGTAAATCAAACTGTTGTTTTTCAAGAGCTTTAGTGAAAATATCTGGCAGCTGCGTTTTAGTAGGAACATAGGAAGGAGAAATAAGGCCATCCGAAATGGCATCACGAACAAAGTGGCAGTCAATTTCAATATGCTTTGTCCGTTCATGAAATACGGGGTTCTTAGCAATATCAAGGGTCGGCTGACTATCGCAGAAGAAGTTGATTGCCATGGGATGATGCACACCAAGGCTCAAGAGTAATCCCTTCAACCATTTCAATTCACAGGTAAGGGCAGCCATAGAACGGTATTCAGCCTCGGCAGATGAACGAGACACAATAGTTTGTTTCTTCGTCTTCCAAGATATAGGAGAATGACCAAGAAACACAAGCCATCCAGAAAGAGAACGTCGAGTAATAGTACAAGCAACCCAATCTGTATCACACTATCCTTGTAGCGTGATCTCACTATCAGCACGAAGAAGAATACCCTGACCAGGTGTGCTTTTGAGATAACGAACAACTCGCAGTGCTACATCCCAATGATCCTTGCGATGTTCCTTCATAAATTGGGACAGAATGTGAACCGAATATGCCAAGTCTGGATGGGTGACTTCTAAGTAAATGAGACGACCAACCAATCGTCTATAACGTTCTGGATCATCCAGAAGATCACTAGTGGAAGACCAATTTTATGATTCGGTTCAATAGGAAAGCCAGATGGCTTTGCTCCCAATAGCCCAACCTCGGATATAATGTCTAAGGTATACTTGCGTTGGCACAGAAACAGGCCAGATGAGCAACGAGCAACTTCAATGCCCAAGAAATACTTCAAGAAGCCAAGGTCCTTCATCTTGAAACATTCACTTAGGTACTTTTTGAAAGATTGTAAGGTAGCGGAATCGTTCCCAGCTATAATAAGATAGTCAACATACACAAGAATATTCATATGAATCATACCTTTTATGAATGTGAACAAGGAATAATCAGAATAAGACTACAAGAACCCATAGTGTTTCAAGGAAGCCACTAGCTTTGCGAACCAACAACGCGGGGCCTGTTTCAGGCCATAAAGAGATTTGCGAAGATGACAAACCATATTAGGTTGATTGGAATGAAAACCCGGAGGAGGTTTCATGTAGAGCTCTTCCTGAAGATCACCATGCAGGAAACTGTTATGTACATCCATTTGATGCAGTTCCCAATTCTTTGAGGCAGTAATGGCAAGAAAGGCTCGAACAGTGACCATCTTGGCCACAGGAGCAAAAGTTTCCGTGTAATCAATCCCTTCTTTCTGATGATTACCAAGAACCACCAAACGAGATTTAAGTCGTTCAACTGTACCATCAGACTTGTACTTAATTCGATAGATCCACTGGCTACCAAGAGCACGCTTACCATGCGGTAGAGGAACTATAGTCCATGTGCCATTATCTTCTAAGGAACGAATTTCAGCCTGCATAGATTCCTTCCATCCATCTTGTGACATTGCCTCGCGAAAAGTCCTATGCTCTTTAGTCAAGGTAATAGCTGCAAGGAAGTTACGATACTTCACAAAAAAACTGTCACAATTTATATAGTGAGCTTTAGGATAAGGAGTACCTGAGAAGCCGACTGGAGTGGAGTGTTCGGGGAATGGACTAGCAGAAGTAACAGTAGCAGCAATATAGTCCCGAAGTAGAACGGAGGGTACTTTCGTACGCATGCCCCTCCCTAAACCATCTTGCCCAGAAGGAGAGGTGTCTGTCGTAGAAGCAGATGAGACCTCTGTAGGAGTAATATCTGTAGAAACTGTAGTCACGGGATCAGGTACATCTGCAGGAGCTACTGTCAAAGGTTCTGAAGCAACATCTGCCATGTTCGGATAATCAAGAAAGGCAAAATCAGCCTCTTGGTTAATAATCTCCACCGAATTTGGGGAATGAGGCACTGAAGACAAATCACTGTAAGGAAAATTGTTCTCAAAGAACTTCACATCCCGGGAGACAAAAAATTTCTTTGTCTCTAGATCGAACAACTTTCACCCCTTTTTGCCTAGAGGATAGCCCATAAAAATACATTTTCGGCTACGACTGGCAAACTTATCTCCCTTCGCTTTCTAATTATGAGTATAACACAAGGAACCAAAAACTCGAAGAGAGTCAAAGAAAGGTAATTTTCCGAACAAAACCTCATAGGGAGTCTTATTGCCTAAGAGGGGAGTGGGAGTTCGGTTAATCAAATGAGCAGCAGTAACCCCAAAAGAAAATTGGTAAATGAGCCTGAAATCTAAGCGCTCTAGCAACATTCAGAATGTGACGATGTTTTCGCTCAACTCAACCATTTTGTTGAGGGGTACCAACACAAGATGTTTGGAAAGCAATGCCAGTGGAAAAGAAATAATCAAGCGTGCAATTAAATTCAGTCCCATTATCGGATTGGACAACCATAGTTTTCTGAGAAAACTGACGTTCAACCATTGCAATGAAAGCCATAAAAATACGAAAAACTTCGGTTTTATCGACCAACAAATAAACCCAAACAGCTCGGGAAAAATCATCTACTAAAGTTAAAAAATACCGTACACCACAAGAAGAAGAATGAGTGTATGCACCCCACAAATCGCAATGAACTTTCTCAAAAATTCTAGTAGACTTATGGTCACTAACCAGAAAACTATCTCTAGATTGTTTAGCCCTAAAACAAGTATCACAAGGTTTAAGTAAACTGCCAGAAGTACCACGAACAGAGGGAAGAAGCTTTACTACATTCTCGGAAGGGTGCCCCAAGCGATTATGCCACAGCTCCAACACAGAAGGCGATCTGGTAACAGAGACATTATATGCTGAAGATGTGCCGTGAAAGTAATATAGTCCATCCCGCCTAACACCTATTCCAATCAGGTTCCTCGACAGGTCCTGTATAGCACACATAGATGAGTTAAATTGGACAGTGCAATGCATATCGTTAGACAGTTAAGTTACTGAAATTAAATTGCAGCTTAAATTCGAAATAAAAAGAACATGAGAGAGAGAGTAATGGTGTCCGTCAGACGAACTGATCCCTCTGTATGAGCCAAAACCGATGACCCATTTGGCAAACCAACAGGGCAAGCCGATATAGTCCAAGATTTAAGAAGAAACAAGGCATTTTCGGTTACATGATTGGAAGCACCTGTATCAATTACCCATGAAGTTGAATCAAACTTACCATGAAGACGATCATTTGAGATTTGGGAATTACTGACAAGGCTTGCCAAAGCCTGCCATTGCTCAGCTATAAATGATAAAGAAGAAGCTACAGATGGAGATCCTACAACAGCTGCACCAACATTAACAGGCCCACGAGCCGGTGTCATTGTAGTTCCGATGCTTTCGCGAGGAGAACCCCTACCTCGCCCATTTTGCGGACGACCACCGCCGCGAGCATTGGATTTGCGTTGCTCAAGCCACCAATCTGGATATCCATGCAATTCAAAACATGTGGTACTATCATGATCCGTCTTCTTATAATGAGTACATGTGAGATGAGATTTATCAGGGTTGTCACGACCATGAGCTCCACCAGTACGAACAGCAAAACTAACCACATCTTCAAGAACAAGTTTGGCAAGACGAACCCGCTCATCCTGAGCCACCAATTTATATGCCCTATCAAGACCAGGGAGAGGATCCATAGATAAAATATTGGTGCGAGTATTGGCATGATACTCAGAATTCAAACCCATAAGAAATTGATGAAGCTTGCCTATCTCTCTGCGATCCGCATGTTGTTGGCTTGGCCAGAGCAATTGTCACAACAAATACAATTGATCAAAGGTTCATGGCTATGGAGTTCTT